>KZ505635.1:1253487-1365202 GCA_002844005.1 Limosa lapponica baueri
AAGGCCAACAGCATCCTGGCCTGTATCAAGAACACTGTGGTGAGTAGGACCCGAGAGGTGATCGTCCCCCTGTCCTCGGCACTGGTGAGACCCCACCTCGAGTACTGTGTCCAGTTTTTTTTTTTTTTTTTTTCCATTGGTTGGACTAGATGATCTTAAAAGGTCCCTTCCAACCTAGGTGATTCTGTGATTCTGTGATTCTGTGATAATTTGCCTTTTCATCAACACGTTTTTTTAGGTCTATTGTAAGTAAAGTAGTTTGTACTAAGGACGTAGGAGGCAAGTTTGGATTTGTGTGTTTGAAATAATTTATTCATTATTATTATCAGGAGCAATATAATGGCTTTCAGTAATACAGTTGGATCACTATATTTGTTTTTCCATTTTTTTCTTTTTGGATGTTTTTTTGTTGAGCTGAACAATTACTGGTTTTAATTACTTATCTTTGCGTGTATGTTTGTATGTATAGGCATGAATGTGTGCATTTGTAATTTGTCTTTCTTTTCAAACATAATTTAATGGTAGATATGCTTTTGTAAAGATAGCTCTTAAATAAATTTTTCTTTTGTTGAAAGGTACCTAGCATTGGAATTCTCTCCAATGTACCAGTAGTGCAAAGACTGCAAATCTTTGTAATGTAGGTCTTGTTTTAATTTTGGCATCAGACATCTATTAATCATTCAGTCAATATTAACTGAGGTTAATTATTTGGTAGATGCTTAAAGCCAGATTCAGACATTGTTTCAATATATGCAATTTGTACAGATTGCAGGGGAAAAAAATTATAGTAATATTAAAACAGTCTTATTCTGCACATATGCAGGCAATCTTACTGCTGAACTCTGAAGATCAAGTCTGTAATTTTAAAAGGGAACTCATACAGGAGGTGAAGGCGTACATCTTTTTTTTTTTTTTTTTCTCCAAATACCAAAAAGCATCTTGACTTTATGGAAGTTAGAAATCTTACTGCAAACATGTATCTAAGAAATGGTAAACTTTGCCTCAAGTGTTTTTTCAAAGGAAGTTATTTTCATCCTGCAAGGATACCATACGTTAAAAAAAGCGCAAACAGCTGTTTGTCAGGGGGACTGTATTGAGAAAGGCATTTTGTGGCATTAAGAAACTCTTAGCTTTGGGGCTACTTTCAACTCACCTCAATGCAAAAAGTAGTCTAAATCTTTTGCTTTCTTTCTGTACTTTACAAATAATACCTAAAATGTCGGCATGTGGATATGAAACACACACTTGTCCTCAGGCACCTTCATGGAGATTGAAATGGCCCTGAAAAAGCCATGAACTTTGGCCACAAGACTATCACGTGTAGGTAATAAATAAGAAAGCACAGCTGCAGTCTTGTAATGGATTCTTTTTGCAATTCTTTATGCTTTTAAAGGAAGCTGTGCAATGACTCTTATGGTGACTTCACAGCTGAGACCCTGTCTGTGATGCATGTGATGCAGCCCCTTACACTTTAAATTGGAGGTCTCTTAAACTATGTTACTTTGAAACAGTCTCGCTTTCTCTGTTGTCAGTGTGGTTTTCAGGCTCATGTAATGGCCAGTTTAACAACACAGCTGGAGTAATGTTTCAGAAGGTGCTGTCTTGCTCAGCCATACTAATCTGTCTGCCAAAGTTTATGGCCAAGTTATAAACCTCTGGACGTAGGAATTTAAAACAAAAAGCACTGATAAGTCCATAACTCCAATGGCCTCTGTGCCCTTCCATGGGGCAGCTGTGCCCGGTGCTGCTCAGCAGCGTGTTTTACGAATCTGGGTAGTTACTCATCAGTGACCCTTCGATAATGTGTTCTTCGTTGTGTTCACACACAGCACCATTTCCCTTTGGTGATTTTACATCGAAATTGGTGTTGGGAATAAACTTCTCAGATAAGTACAACCTAAAGTAAAGAGGAGTAATATGTGTGTTACCCTCAGAGCGGAATAAAATTTTGTTGCTGAAATGCTAGGTTTCACACTAGGACAATGAAAGACGTATAATTACGTAAACTCATGAGCAATCTCAGAGTGTCAATTCTCTCTCCTTCTTCCTCCCACCACTCCCATCTCTGTCATCTCTTAAAAAACCCTGTGAATCATCTCTCATCAGACTGTGTAAATGCACAACTTCTTTCTCCTTTCAGAAAACATAATTTGACAGATTTGATGAGATTTGGAGGAAACTGGAGCCATCACAGGGGACAACATTTAGTCAGCTAGTGACCCACTTAGTGCCATAATGGCGATGCTTCTCAGCCCTCAATGTTTCACAGGAATCCTCAAAAGATTTGTCAATAGCCTGCTACAGTTTTTCTGATAAACTCTGTAGATCAAAGGGGAATGTCTTCTTTTCTATGTTACTATACTCTCTCTCTAAAGAAAGCCTACAGAGACAGATATAAGGCTGCAATGGTACTCATGGCGTCTGTCTCCTCTTCCTTCAATTGCACAGGGTAACCTGGTGGGACTGAGACCCCTTTGGAGATGGTGGGGAGGTGCTCCGCCACTAGGAATCAACTCTTAACAAGGGGGAGCAAGGCGGACTCGTACCAGATGGGGATCGAGTCCCTCCCTGTACAGCCTGCAGGAAAATGAATTGGCCACAGAATCACATTGATTACACATCACATTTTTCACACATTTTAATATGCGTGTGGCTTGGGTCCAAGTAAAGCATCTGAAACAGTGCTGTTAATATGCAGTCTTTCTTGGCGTTGCTGGATCAACAGGCCTTTGTGGGCTGGTGTCTCAATCCGCACAAAGAATACCATGCCCTTCGAATGCATTTGGAGGAGGAGAAGGTATCATCAAGAGGCCTTCATTCCTCCGGCAGCACGCTCCTACCCTCGAGTCGCCTGGGGCCAAACTTCAGTCAGCTCAAAGCATACAGAAACTGGGGCCAGACAAATCAAAGCAGACAGTCAAGTGTCAGCCTGGGTTCCTTTTTAACGTATTTTCATTTGTTACAGCTTTCATTTTTTTTCCTTTTGCTTCCACAATAACTGACATCTGCAGCCTTGGTGTTTTTCAGCTCTTCTTTTCCATGAGATCTCATCAAGATGTTAAGTGCCCAACACTTGATTTTTTTCAGCCTTCTGAATTCGAAGTTTGCCTTTGTCAGAGGGAAAATGGTGCTTTCAGCCACAGATATTTCAGCTTCCATTGATGAAAGGAGACCTGGTTTGTAGGGAGATGTGGTATCTTTTACTGTAACAGCTGATACAGCTGAAGGAAAAGGCAAGCTTTCAGGCACACAACCCCAGTCAAAGATGAGCTTGTAAGAAAGACTTTTACTCACTGTTGATCCCCATTAAATAAAATGTGGATGAGTAGAAGGTAGGAAAATCTCTGAGCAGCGGTAGCTGCTCAGTGTTTTGCAGTAGTTTGTTACAAGAAAGTTATTTCAGCCCAAACTCCCCGCTTTTAACAGATGACATGAGAAGTGGTAGTCTTACTGTGTTCTCTTGGAAAACAACTCATCTCCCTTCCACTTTTTCCTACAAACGTGCTGGTAAACATCTATGTAAAAACAATAAAATGTTTTGATGATATATGTGTTGTTTTAGATTATTGGAGAGACGCATCTAGAGAGAGATGTGCAAATGGCATGTTTATGGTGGCCATCTTTGACATTTAGAAAACCAGCCTCCTCAGGCAAATATCTGCCATGCATGAGCAGGTTGGTCTTGCCGTCAGTTGATAAAACTACCACTGAGTACTGGGATGGAAGTCAGCCCTGTGGCAGCTCTAGCCATGCTAGAAATACTCAAAAGTCTCATTAAATCAGAAGTAGCCATTCCCTGAATCACTCCAGTTCTCCTCCGTGTTCAAAGCTGGCGCTAGATATTGTTCCTTCCCTATCTTCCTCCAATCATCCAGGCCAATGAGTAACCAATTCGGGGTGTTCCTTACCTTGCTTATAGGATTAAGAACAGAAAATGTGTATTTTTGAGGGGAGGAACTCCTGTCTTTGTTTACATTCTGTGGTAATCTGGGAATATATTTCACTAGCCCATGTCTACCTGCGTTATATCAACCGCCTTTTTGTCTTACTGTTATAAAACAGAGGCTGTATTTGAGTTCAGAAAGATCTGCACTGTCAGGGTTATTTCTGCCTGAGAAATATGCTACGTGCACACCTAACTTCAATCTCTCTCCTTTATTTTTAGATTTGCTGATTTGCTTTATAGTTGTTTCCCTTTTAAAACTGAGGTTACCTGACTCATTAAATGGTGTGAATATTTTGTGGATATCTGGTCTGGATTTCTGAGTCAAATGATCTCCAGTAATTGTAACTGAACTATGGTTTCTAAGGAAAATATATAGTGTTACTTAAAAAATTTCCAGTGATGAAGAAATTAGCCCAACCACTGGTTGTTACACTGCTTTATTGGTTAATTATTCTGAAAAATCAGAAATATGCATCTAATTTCTAGTAGGGCTCCAGCTTTCAGCCCTCCTGCACTTTCTTTCTATTTTGCAGTACAGCTGTCTACAGAAGAGCTTGTGCGGTAGTTGCAGTAACTCACTTAACAGAGTTATGTTGTGATAAGCCTGGCCTAGGGAAAAGGATTTTTCTCCTCTATGTGGATTAATTTGATTACAGCATACATATAATAGGTGAAGAACTCCCTCTCCTATTTTTTTTCCGTGTTAGAAAAAGAAAATAAATAAATCTACTCAATGTATTTTTTTAGGAGTGATAAAAATAATGACATTAAGGAAAAAAGAAGTAGTTTGCTTAGGTTCATTATATGTTGGAAATGGCACTTATGGTGATCTAGAGTTTAATATTGGGGAAAATTGGCCTATTTTTGAGATTCACTTTGCCTTGATCTCTTATTACATTGGGATTTTCCACAGCTTCTGTGACATAAAAGCTGCTTTGCCTGTCTGACCTTAGTAGAAGTCATATACCAGGCTGTTTCCTTGTGTTTGCATAGCTGGAAGTTTCTCTTTCTTTCCTGCACTTTTTGCTAAGTAATCTTTGACTACTTTTATTCTTAAATAAAATTTTTCCAAGTATCCATGCTAAATATCTCATTTAGAGCAATAAAACCTGCCTTGTCTTGATTCTTATTCACTAGAATAGCAGTCTTAGTTCTGTGCACTGCCACTGTTCAAAAGTTTTTGCCAGAGGACAGAAGACACTGAATGATATAAGGGAAAATTCTGGCCTCTTTAAACCTAGCTAGAACATATGTAAGCACCAACTCTGTGGGTTTTTCTTTTTTTTTTTTAACTAACTCCTCAAGTTTTAAATAATAGTTTTCAGACTATGCTATTTCAGACAGTTCATTGCTTTACTTCTCTAAGTCTTGATGAAGATACAAGTCCTTTTTATATTTTATAATGGCATGTGGTGATTTTGTTGTCTTGAAATAAATTTTCTATTATTTCTTCTTTCATATATTTTAGAGTAGTAACCTCCAGTGTTTGTCCCATGTCCCAAGTAGAAGAAAACAGGTTCTTAGAGCTTCTACTTCCCTTCCTGTGTAAATAACATAAATATAGAAGGGAAAAATCTCAATAATCCGGAAGCAGGTGACCCCACATTACTCTTTGTGTTAATAAAGGTTCTGAACGTATGCCAAACAGTCTTTAGCAACGTTTGACAGATATTAAAAAAAAAAAAAAGGCGTGAGCAATTTGGACATGTGTATGCTTTTGGAAAAATACAAACATCCTGGATGAGATAACCAAGGAGGTCATTTTGTATTCTGCTGGAAACCCTTAAATGAAACACAGCAGTTTTGAACCCTGCTGCTGCCATGTTTATAGAGGCAAAACATTCCTCTGGAGAAAATGTGCTAGGATAGTCCAATACTGTGTCTCCTGCTTGGTGCTTCTGTGGACACGCTTTAACAAAGCTTTCAGGAATAAAGTTATTCCTTTGCCCAGGTAGCATTTTGAAAACATTTACAGGTAGATACAATGGCTGTGTAGCAATTTACAGTTTAAGAAGGGGTGAAATTTGTTTTCCCTCCTTTCTCATGCCTGAATTTTTGCTCTCCTGAGTCTGAATGTGTTACATTCTTTTGCTTATGAAATAAACTAGATCCAAATCAAACAAAGTTTCTTTGCTCTAAGTTCTGTTCTTTTCTTTGTCTTTTTTTTTTTTTCCCCTTTCCTTTTGGACTCTATTGCCCAAATTGGGTTGAAATGTTCAGTCCCATTTTATAGCAAAACCACAGTTTTGTAGCTTTTTCCGTGGTGAATTACAGATCAGTTTTGCTTTCAAGGATGACAGACATGGACTTGGTTAGATTGTTGTATCCGTCTTAACTTGGGTTCCGTATGTTCCACTTTAGCAAAAACTGACTTGCCAAATATTTTTATTGGCTTGTCACCTTTACTTTTATAAAAACATTAAATCGAGAAACTATTAAAACCAGATTTTAAAATATCTGAAAATCTTAAATATGTATTACAGTAATGTGTATGGGGTCTTTTTAGTGAATGTCTGATTTTTCATTAAGTTTTTCAATTCTTAAAATCAGCTTGCCTAATTTAAGAGTTCATAGGCACTATAAATGCTGTCTTCATGAGGGAATGGATAATTAGTCTGAAAACTGTGAAAAAATTCAGCTAAATTTTCTCTCTGAAATGTCAAGGGAGGACATGGTAGGAAGAACTGCCCTTGGAGCAAGATGATCAGCAGTGTCACAGGGAAGGCAATGCGTCTGGCAGAAAGCCTCCATGAGCATTTCAGAATGGGAAAAAAATTGTAGGGAGCCACACAATCTGACTCATTTGAACTGAAATGAAAGTTACTTAAATAAAAGTAGAATGAAGTGCAAAATTAGAAGGCATCTTTGTATTTTGTGTGGCATATGGGCCTGGATACTTCCTAAAGCTGTGGTGGACTTATCCCCACTTATAATAACTTGCTAAAAAATTAGAGACACATACAGTTTATTAAAACTGAGCCTTTGTATAATATAGGTGAATTTTCATTTGCATTACTCTCCTGAAAAGCATTTTGTGACAAGGGATATGATTAAATGGGATATCCTGTTATAATAAGAGAGGTGTTAGTAATGTTTTTTCTTCCTTCCTGCCACAGAGCTTTCTCTAGGCCTCCAGTGCCTTTTTCTACATTTCTGTTTACTGTATTTGCTATAAAGGGACTGACTGTCTTTGACCTATAGTTATCTTTTATTGCTTCATACAAGTCTTTTGGTTTAATTTTCTTTTAAAATTACTTTATACTTTCAGTTGAAACTCAATAAGATGTCCTGATCATAATTTTATGACACCAGATGCATGCACTTCTGTTTGTAATGTACTTGGTGTCCAAGATGTTGTATATGGAAAAGTAATAAAATGTAGAGTTTAAAAAAACATTCATTCTTGGACCTGACTAAAAACTGCACCTCTAGCCCTTCTTTACAGCCTTGTTTTCTAATCTTGCTTCTTTCAGAATACTTCCTTTGCATTTACAAATCAGTTGAACAGATTCTTGCACCACAGTTATCCAGCTTTTCCTGCTGTTTCCACATGCAAAAAAATAAATCATGCATATACATCTGAGTTTCTGGATGTGTACTGGAATGAAAGCAAGAAGCGGTACAAAGCTATTGAAAATTAGTGGTATGTGTCAGATGCAATATACGTCTTTCTTACTCTTGAAATACTGGTGCTCATCCATAGTTATCTTGTTTACTCTTTAAAATGAAGAACATTTCTTTGAGTAGTTACTCTTTCTGTATTTTTGAAATAATGCAAAGACAGAACTATCAACCATTTTGTTGAAATTGTGGCTGACTTTTTTTTTTTTTAGATTTAAAGCATCAATGTTCTGGGATTTCGCACCTAACTATGAACTGACACACAGCAGATTAAAGCTATTATGCTTATATTCATATTTATTCTTTCTTTGAGTGAACATTCCGCTACTGATCCTAAACATACACTTTTTTGTCGAGTGTCTTTTCTAACTCACGCTGCTTTTCAAATTGGTTCAATTTTAATCACTATTCATATGTGCGCAGTACTCTGGAGTGCCTGTGTGTAATTGCATGGGCAAAATCAAGACCAAATTGCCCAAGAATTAAATAAGAGGAAAACTGAAACTGCCTAATCACTAGAGAAAATTTTTAAAAAGTGGAGATGAAGCCAATCTTCATACACATGCGTACATACTTCCAATCTCTTGCTGAAATATAGGTTAAAGAAATACAACTAACTTCTTGCCATTAAGCCAAATGCACTTAATTTGAAATATTGATGGGAACCCTAACACTATCAAAAAAACCAGTAAACCTGATTGCGGAGGAAGCTGGTGTGGATTGACTTTGGCGCACGTTAGAACAGGCTGAGGAATCCCTTACTATTCAGGTCTGCCAGGTGTATTGCATCTCTACTTGATAAGTAGATAGACCCAAGAGAGAACTGCTTGTTGGTTATTTGTAATTAGAATGACAGTCTCTGCGCTGCCTGAGCAGTACAGAGAGGGTAGAGATAAGACTCTGGTGCCACAATCTACTTTTTAGGTAGCGTTCTAACCTATCTGTGAATATGTGATGAGCTGTTTCACAGAATCCTGCTTCCATGGTTTTCTGGAGATGGGAATTGATTGAAGTGCATCTTAGGTAGGGAAGTGGAAGAGAGAAGCAGAAAGTCTGACGAGAGCCTGGGATATTGTGGAGTTGTGTGTGGTGTGCTAGTGGCTATGGGAGCTTGGAGTTGCTCCCAAGGGCTCCTTGTTTAGATGTAGCTTTTTTCCACAGATCTACATTTGGAAGTGTCTGCTCCTTCTGAGTAGGGAATGGGAAAGGGTCTTTATCTCCTCTTATTTAAAAAAAGTTGTTATAAACAAATAGTTCCACCAGTGCTCACACCCGCCAAAAGCTGCAGGGTACAATGAGGGCCAGCCCTGCCTTGTGTGAAACCAATGGTGGATCTATTTGTGCTACTAAAGCACGCAAATGTTTAACAGTATTAAGTTTCCAGGGCTACAGATAAAGTAATTCTATTTCTTTAATTATTTTTTAAGGTATTAACCAAGGTTCTGAGCTCTGAAGTATTTCAAAATAATCAGCAATTTACATGCACTGTTATTTAATAATCATGGAAGTTTACTTTTTTTTTTTGAAGAGACCCTACATAACTATATAGAACTGATGCAACTGAATCTCAAAATAGTAGCCTCAGCAAATTGTTCTATTTTCTTTGACATGATCCTGTAGGAGAAATTCAAAGGGAATTTTAAGAGCACTCAAAAAGGTTTAGTTGCACAATTAATTGATATTGCTAAATTAATTGATATTGCTAAAACTTGCCACTTAGATTATAAAAAAGTTATATATACAAATAAATGTGTACCTAATTGGACTTTGTTTTTAAAATGTATGGATATTTAAAAGTGTTTGTCTTTAGACCATCTTTTACTTCGTTTTATTATATTTTTTTCTGTGTGTGCTTTCCTTGTATATTGGTAAATTATCTGTTGAAATAAAGACTATTGTAGCATTGTATGAAAAAGAAAGCAATTAATAGTAATGGATTTTTTTTCCCCATTCTCGCCTGAAATCCTGTGGAAAAAATGCAGTGTGAGATGTGATAAAAATCAGTAGCTGAGGATCTAGACTTTTCAAAAATATGATCAGTGACAGAATAAAATTTGTTTAAACTTACTGAGCTGTTGCCCACAAGACAGATTTTAGGGCAACTTCCCAAGTTACAAGAGCAACAACCCTAATACTTCCTGCTGCCGAAGGCCACCCCCATACACTGACTCCCTTGTCATCCAAAGCTCTCCTGAGCCAGAATACATGCTGCTACCAAAACACCGGGTGCCGGGAAAAGCTTTCTAAATGTTTTGAAGGTAAAGTACTGGAACAGGTTTCTTAGCAAAGCTGTCTAATCCTCTTCGTGGGAGATGGGGAAGAAATGCTCAGGCAGTGATCTCTTTGGCCCATGTGCTTAGTTCCCCTCCGTGCTTGGGGGTTGATCAGATGTCCTCTGGAGAGCCCTTCTTAGGCACATTTCTAAGATTTTTGTGATGGTAGCCAGACTTGTATCTAATCGGCATTGATATTCCTTATATTATTAGTGTTAGCGGGGCTGAACCAGTACTTGGGTTAAGTGGAAAATTTCCCTAAAGCCCTTAGCATAGACCCAGTTTGACTTGTAAATCAATAAACATTTCAGTTAAGGCTAAACACAGTCCCGTGGTCCTTAAATACATGGAGGGAGAGGAAGTGAAACCGTCCTTCTAGCTAGAGAAAGTAATTTCCATCCTTTGGCTAGACAAAAATGCATATATCCTATCAGCAGGTTTTGCCACTAGTCATGTCAAGCCAGCTGAGGTCATATGAATTGCAGTCGTAGCGTAACAAATATTCCAGATAGCTCTGTGCTACTTCTGGGCTGATATTCTTGGAGCTCTTGTATCCTGAGGGCAGAAAATAAATCAAAGAGAGGAAATTAAGAGTGAGTTTGTGCCTTTGAGCCAAAATATACTGTCAGGACCATCCATACGCAACAACATTGAAGGATAAATGTGTGGTGAGAGACTTTGTAGTATCGTCCTGTATGCCTGCATAGGCAACTGTCTATAAGGAGTGGGATGGGGGCAGAAAGAATTAAATGGCTAAAGCACAACCACAAGTGGAAAAGAGTCATTTGACTGACTATTAGTTTTTTTGAAAAACTTTCCTGATTAATATATAGAAGCTATTCCCAAGATTAAAAAAAAATAAAATCTGTTTTTTTATATATATAAATACCTTTTGAAGTGCTTTAATGAAGTTTTCCTATAACCTGGTGTCCTTCAGCCACATAGACGTTGATGTCATTCTGCTGTAATACTCTGGAGCTAAAGTACCCTAAGAAATCCTAAAGGTTTGACAGGTTGTTTAAATGCAAATAGCTATTGTTATCAAGTTTGCCCAAGTACAGATATTCCTTTTGCTACCTTGTTACTTCTTGAAATTCTGAAAAAAGAGTTTTGGATGTGCATACATTGTTACTATGTGGCTAGCAGTAGATGGTCAAAGGCATTAAGTGTTGTATTGGAAGCACTATGGGAACAGTTTTCCCTATGAAGGAAGACAAGAACTGCTCTGATCATCAATTCATGTATCGGTGTCTTGTGTTGCACATAAAATTGTTAGCCATCAACGAAAGGTGGGAGTTTGTTTCAAGGCTATGACTTTGAGCTGCACCAGGACCAATTATTTACTTGCTAAAAACTATGTTCAAATTTGTGGTATATACAGAAGTTCTTGAGACTTGAGGCTGATTTTACACTCTACGAGGCTAATTTTTCTTCCATAGGAATTTTGCAATAGCGTGATTCTCTTATCCCACTACTATTATTTCTAATGGTACTCACCACTTGAATGGTCCCATCTGTATAGTGAAGAATAAAATAATAGCATTGTCTTTTTATTGCTGTTTGGGCTTAGTATTGTGCTTCAGTGAAATAGATCTCGTTGTGCTACCTGACACAGAACTGTGGTTCTCAGATTATCACGGAGGTTACAGCAAAGCCAGGGTTGTGTTCAGCGCCAGCCTTTAATGTCTGTATTGTGTTCTGATTCTTAGTTTCATAATGAGGTACATGGAAAACTGCAGCAGTAAGAATTGTCCAGAATGCAGCTAAGAACTGTCCAGAAATCTGATTTGATTGGGCCATCAATTTAGAGAGATATAATATGAGCTATTGACCTAAAGAACTTGCAGTCCAAATGGATGAAAGGGATCCCCTGTCTGTGGCAAGTGGGACCTGCTGATTCTGTCTCAGCTGGCTTTGGATGGAACATAGTCACCATCCATACATCTGGGACCGGTGCACAGTCCCAGTCTCAGAGCACATCTTTGATGACTAGTGATTTAGGATGCTCCTGCCATCAGCACCAAAATTTGGGTTATGTTAGAGATGATCTATATGGTCCCTTCCAACTCTAAAAAAAATTCAGTGAAATTCAGTGAAATGATTGGAATGTAACGCAAAGCTCATGTTACTGAGCTTGAGATTGACTTTAGATTGACTCAGAACATACTGTCAGTCTTTTTTTTGCTGATGCAAGCAAATGAGAAAGATGATGGGAAAAAAAAGTGGGGAAAAAAAAAAGAGATTATTTTAATTTTTAGAAATACACAGTCCCAGGAGTATAAAACATTTGGTTTCAACATGGATAATTAAAACAAACAAACAAAAAATCTAAGTTCACCAAACTGCCAGTGGCATGGGGACTTTTTTTAGGCAGAATACAGGTTTTAGGATGTTTGTCCTGGTTCTGACTGGTTCCAGTTTAATTCTGTCTTCTGCAAGACATGATCTGAAACCACATCTTCCATTCTTCACAAAAAGTTATGGGCTATCCTGGAGTCAGATTAGGCAATTTAATCTACTCTTTAAAAAAATTTTAAAAGTCCTTGGAAAAAAATCTTGATTTTGTTTAAAAATGGATCCATTCAATTCATAAACAGGATTGACACTGCTAAGGGGCAGAAGGCTGTGACGCGGAAGTGGGAATGATGTCTGGGGCAGGAGGACAAAGGTATGAATAGTTTAATTCAGGGTTTCTGTGACATTCTTTGTAACTTGAAACCATAACATTGAGTGTCTGAAATCCGGTCATATCTAAGGGAGACTCTCAGTATGATCAGTGGAAGGAAATAAGCGTCTCAGGAGGTTGATTAGTCTCATCCTTGAACCAGACTCTAGTTTCTCTCTGTTGAGCATAATTACAGCTGGGGCTGGCTTGGTCAGACTTGGGTCTATAAAGGTTCATGAGATGAATCCCTGCTTGTGCATGTCCTAGAACAGGCGAAATCCCTTCTGCTCCTTTAATCCTTTTAATCCCTGGAGTGATTCCTTTCTCTCAGTACAGACCAGGTCTTAACTGGGACTTCTCAAATGTTCCCTTGCCATGTTCAATTGTCTCCCTAGTCCTACACTCTCCCTGCTTAAATTAAATAACTATTCCATGGGCTAATGTTGGTCAAACAGTTGAAGAAGTAGGCAGGCTTCAAATTGCAGCCTCAATGGTTTTTCAATGTTATTCTTCCACTAAGATGTCAAGCATCTTTTGCAGGAAGGGCAGCTGTCTGGGAAGTAATTCAATAGGTTTGCTTTGGGCAAGTTTAGACATGTGTTCTAACATAATACAAAATGTAGTTCATAATTTAATAGAGACATGTTCCTCTCTGTAACAGATACAACAGACAGATGGGGGAGCACAAGTTTCAAGAGAGATGATTATGATTCGTTTGCAAAACATGTGTGTTGCACAACAGCTGCTTGCCAACATCAGCTAGTCTTCTTTTGCCCTACAGCTGTGCAAATCTATTTTAAAATTTTTAAATTGTTTTAGAGAGAGAAAAATATTTTGTTTGATCTAGTATGTTTTAAATGCTTTTTTTTTTTTTTTACATCCTGAAGTAAAACATCTGGAATGTTTTGAAATGAAACACTTTCAAAATTAAGAGTTAAATATTTGGAAGAAATGTAGTGAAGACATAAGTTTTTCAGTCCTTTTTTGGCTGTAATTAATCACTGAAATTGATCACTGCCTGATTTAAAATGTAATTTAAGCAGGTCAGTTTGAAAGAAGAATTTTGAAAGGGTACAAAGTATTTTACATGTAAAAAGTAGAAGTAAAAATACTTCTCAAATAAAGAAAGAATAATTTGCTGTTAATAGTTTTCAGGCTGAAATGTAGATTCTCTAAATATATTTTATCTGGTTTTTATTTGTTGCCATCTTTTTCCTCATATTTTTACAATTTCTCTTTGTCAAGTCCCACTCCAAATTTAAAACTATGATGGTTGTATGGCTTCAAAGTTGGAGGAATTTCTAAATTAATTTCCCAATGAAATCGCCATTGCCTGAAATGTAACCACCCATACCTTTACAGTTGTTTATTAGGTGCTCAATATGTATTGTATTGCCCAGCAGATAACAATCTAACATGTGCTCTGCTGTTATAAGTGGAAAGTTTATTCCTTCTATGACAATTTTTCTGGCATTCTTGGAGAACCAACTAACATATATACATTATAGTAGTAGTTTTTAATTGTTTCAGACCCTTCCTGGAAATGTGGGATGATTTAATATTTCATGCGGTTTCCTTTCCTGTTTTTGTGCTTCAAAGGATGGTGAACAAATTAGCAAAAACCTCCAAGCCAGCTACTGTCCTATATCTGTGCAACTACCACCAGCTTCAACTTGCAAGCTCCGCTTAATGGCTTGAAATGGATATTTCTTTATAGCCTGCATCTGATGATTGAACAACTCCTGATGGCAATGAGAACTGAGTATGTGGTAGAGCTGCAGGATCAAACCCTTAGGAAGCACATTACGCTACTGTGCAGCTGAAGGCTGCATGTATGCCTTGGCTTATTTCACTGTAATTGAACTGATGTATTTTAATCTATACCTCATCATCTTTGACTTACTGTGAGAAAGAAAATTAAAAATAGCTCATTAAGTCCAGTAATGTATGCATACATCTAACAGACCCTATAGACACACTGATTGTTTCAAAATAGAGTGTGCTACAAGCAGAAAAAATATCTGGTGACTTTTAGTTCTCTTTATGAGCCGCTTGTTAATATAACTTTGGATTTAGTATAGAATCTTTACAGTAAAAAAATGATGGCAAGTAAGGAATTTTTTAAAAGGGGAAAGAAAACCAAGTATTAATTTCAATCTGGGCACATAATAGTTATAGGGTACATTTTCAAATCTATATAATTAAAGGCTTTAGAAGGATTAGAAGGCAACTTAAGTCATAGGATTTTTAACTGAAATGTAGTCATGGGCTATGCATAATAATATGGATTTTTTCCTACATTGATCAGCTGGAGGACAGTAGAATGGGTAATGATGAAACTATCGTAGAATCCAAGTAATGACTCATACATGCCCCTTTCTGTAAGCATAAGAATACAGGAATACTGTTTGCTTCTTCAATACATAGGTATATAAATAAAGCAATCGTGAAAATAATGAATGGCCAGGCTCTCATAACATTTTTGACATAGATAGATGGATGGATGGATAGACAGATAGAGAGATAATCTACCATCTTGTGTTTCCTAGAAATAGATACTTTGAGTATCTGCTCTGGTCCATCTGCATCCTACTGGCTGAAAGATCATTATCACTCACAATCATTTTCTTTGCATCATAGTTGTGATCGCTTACTGGTCTTCTCCTGTTTCATATTTCAGATGTCTTCTAACAGACTGGGATATTAGGTGGTGGTGAGCAATCACCAGCAAAATCCAGATAACGTCTCACCCCCGCTAGGGGAGGACAGGCTCTTTTTTGTTCTCTGTACAGCTCTTCGGGTCCTGGTCTGTGGCTATGACTTATCTACTACAGAAACACATAAGAAAAGAGTATTCACATTTGCTACTTCTTTCCATTGCCATTTTAGTACAGTCCTATCTATAGAAAATCAATAGCCATAAGAAGGTTTCTAACAGACTCCTACCTTTAGGGTCAAAGCTCTGGGGCATGGGAGTTGGAAATTGGAAGACATTTGGGAATAGAAGTTTTGCTCATATTGTGAGTGTCATGGCAAAAACCCCAATGGCTTCTCTCAATGACATTCAGGAAAGGAGAAAACTAACATGTTTATATAGATTCAAAGTAGTTTAAAAAGCATCTGAGGTTTTCAGATTTTAAATCCTTTCTTGATTTCTCAGATTGGCACTTTCAATACGGCTTTCAACAGATTTAGTTCTGGGCAACGAATCTCAGCCTTTACAAAACCTACTGCCATTCAAATGATGTCTTTCCATTCACAGACAAGCTTTTATTTCAACTTGGCTGCTAGTAGAATAAGAGAATTTTAATAAATAAATTTTTAAAACCAACCTTGATCATTTTTTTTAATTGGTTTAGAAGAGCTTCTGCTTAAGCCAAATTTGTTTCAAAGAGTTCACAGAAGTGATGCTGGATAGTTTGGCCTGCCAATTTATGAATATCTCATAATGGTCCTAAAGTTTCAACAATCCCCACTAATTTCTACATTTTCTTTGAACTGATTTACATAAATGAATAATATAATCCCAGCCTCAGAGTCCTTGAGTGAGAACTATTGAGCACATGTGGCCATTGAAGTCTATGGAAAGTTTTCTGTCTGTGGAAAGATTTTTGTGGAAATTGGGCTTGGTTCTTGGGTTCCCTGAGACCACTGCAATTAGGCATGGATTTTTCCCTTCCCTTTCATTGAGATCAGTGAGAATTGATTACTCTGAAACCTTTAAAATTCTAGCCTTTCAACAGACCAGCTTGAGGCTGTGTTAAGGAATAGTTTGTCTGTAAGATTTTGCTTTCATTTGTACTATGTAAATCCAGATGTAATTAGTGAGAACTTCAGGTGACCTAAGCTGAAGGCTGAAATGACTGGGGATATTCACACCCAGCTGAGGGTACAATCCAAAAGATACAGTGCTAAGGTTTGATTCACTTTAACTCTATTTCCTGTTGGGAAAATCTCCTGTTGAATGCTTTTTTTTTTTTTAATTGAAACCAACTGTCTTTCATCAAAGGCGGGGGGAAAGTGTGGGACTCCTGAAATCCCAGATCAAAGAAAAGCAACTCTCTAGTCCCAGTTGGACAATGTAGAAATTTCTGAGCTCCAGGTACTTTGGCGTTATGTGGACAAAGATGGTTGGTAGAAGTCACTAGCTTGCACCTCTGTCACCCTGCTGGCTTCTGAGGACAGCAAACAAAGGGTGGCTTTATCAGCAAAAATAAAACCTACTGGGATAAATTTTTAAACAGAAGTTATCATGTAAGAAGGATTCATGTTTTGTTAAATCTAACAAATTGGTGGCATATAAGATAAACAATACATTATTTTTTTCTCTGCTGGGGGAAAATTCACTGGAATTAATTACATTTATACCAGGGATAAAGTTTAGCCAAAGCATAGAAAGTATACTTTATTGAAATGATTTTTATTTGTAATGAGTTGAATGATTACAAAATAGTTGTGTAAATTTTAAAAACAGATTTAGAGAACTTTTTGAGCTGCCTGATAATCGAACTCACAGCAGTCTAAAAATTAATAAAACAATAAAAATGAAAAGTTCTGCAGACTTGAAAAAGAGCTGGACAGTCATGCCTGCTGCATGTGTCAGCACTGAAAAATGCTTCTTCTGTATTGTTCTTAAAGATTTTCTCTCGAAGAAAAATTTCTCTTGATATTTACATTCTCAGTAGTTACATTTTCCCTTGATTTGAAAGTAAAATATTTCCAAATATGATTTGTGTTAATAATTCCAAATATTTATGATGTCGAGTGGTAGGATAGCCTAAAGGAAGAAAAGAAGGTTAGGGTAAAGAACTGGAATGTTCACAAGTGCGTTAGAGGATAGAAATCTTAAACAGTGTAATATTTATGAGCAACCAAGAGGCTACATTCTGCTCTCAATTACTCTGGCATAAATCTAGAATTACTCATTGGAAGTTCAAAGTTTTTGCTGCAGATTTACACCCATATAATGAGGAACAGAGTTCAGTTCTGTAAGGGTGGGAAAATCAATTTGGCCAGAATATAAGTAGCGTGGAACTCAAACTCTAATCACAGAAGGAAACCTTTTCCAGGTCAGATAGCAAACTTCATGTTGTGTATCTCTTTTTATCTTCTTCTTCTTTAGCTAATATATTGAAACAAGCATACAGTACTGTTCCTTGCAGTAGCATCTCATGACATTAGGCATTGGGCTGCTTCAGTTTTATCATGTAAGGCAGAATGAAAGTGCTCAGATATGGTAGAATCGAAGAGCTCCACAGAAGGCCAAAAGGAAGCAGGGCGATAGAAGCAGAAGTTGCTGGATTACAATTTGAGGGAATAAAGTGTAGGGACTTACAAAGAGCAGTGAGAGGGCTCAGGGAACCACAGGAGAGCGAAAAGAGAGTCAGAATCAAAATCCCATATTGTGGGAATCTGGGAAAGGGACAGGTCTTTCCTAAATTAAAGTAGGTTTCAGAAAAGACTAGAATCTTTTGATAGTTTGTCAGAGTGGACTTTTGAGAACTCTGCTAGTTCCAGACCCGGTGTTGCTCAGGTGGCTTATACTGAAGAAATTGTAATGCTGTGATATAATGGTTTCTGAAAAGAAAAAAAAATACTGCCTGCACATCTTGTTCTTATTCTGGAGAAGATTCTCTCACTGGGTGCAGGGAAGGGAATGGAATGAAAAATAAGACTTTCAAAGGGAGTAAAAGAAAACAATAAAGGAATAAAAAGGAATAATGTGTGGAATCTAATTATACCTTTTCTAAATGTAGCGGATGAGACTGTACTAGCATGTCTCAGACTTGCCTGACAGAAGTAGATGGAATTATGCAGTTTTGTAGTGGCCGAAAATCTTTTTGGGTTCATCAACAAAGTTATTGAACTGTTGGCAGTGGTGGTACATGAGTTTGTAATGAAGACATTTTCTGTAAATAACGGTCTTGGACTTTGTCACCAGTGAAGGTGCGCATGCCACTTCTGACATTTTCACTACTGACTGTAAACTTAGTGTTTGCTGATTTTTAGCTAACGGTCTCTATTTAGCTGGATGCTCCAGCTAAAAAAACAGTTTAGTCTCCCTTCTGGTTTTGATAAAACTGTGCTTTCTTCATAGCTCATCCTAGGGTTATTGTAGGTGGAACAAAACTATTTTGGCTTTCTGCTTTATTTTTTAATTTGTGAATGCTGATGTTGCTTTTATGGCTGCCATATGCTTGTTACATATGTCAGTTCTAAAAGCCCCACTGATGGATGAAAGCTGGGAGAGGAGTTTTATCATTTGTCTCCCATCTAGCACTTTTCTTGCACTGGAAGGTAAGTCCAATATAATAAATAATCATAGCGTCCTTTTTTTTTTTTTTTAACATGCCACATCTGTAAGGTAATATTTCTCCCCAGTATGCTAAGAAGCAGGAAGGAAGCATCTAACATCTGCAGGATTTGAAGTTATTTTTGACAGCTGTGTGCTATTGAGTGTTTCTTTTTTTTTTTATGAAAGATAAAACAACCCAGGTGAATTGCTCAAAGGGCATTAATGACTGTCAGACATGTTAAACATGTACTCCTATGTGCCTAGAGATACACACAAAAGATATAATCATGCATCTATAGACAGAGTGGTGGTGAGAAAATACAGTTTGCTGACCTGAAAAGCTGCTATTGTAATGTACTATTAGATTTCTGTTAAGATGGCACCAGGTGTAGTATAGGTGGGAGGTGTTTGGTAATGAGAAACAGCGGTTCATCCTTGACACCTATTGATCAAAAAACTGGAAGGTTTGGTCTAGTGACATACAGAATCCATTTCAGCAGTTGGCCGAGAGCATGCTCTGATCACAGCAGAATGGAGCAAGGCACAAGGTTTCAAGGCTAACTGTAGGAAATGGTCACATATGGCCAACAGGAGATAGAGGCGGATGGTTGAGGCTTTTGGTATGTGTGTTAGGCCAATTTTTATCTGAAAGAGAAGAGCACCCACTTACAGCTAAATTGTACATGGTCAAGGTTTTTCATGTATTGACACACAAGTCCTGCCTGCTTAGTATTTTGCAGCTAAAGATGAACGACCATCTCTGCCAGAGCTCCAAGCTGGCCAAGCACAAGCCAAGAGTAGGAAATCACAGTGACTGTGGTGATAAGCCCTGGTGAAGAAACACTGCTACAAAATGTGGGCTCTGTATAGTGTTATCATAAATCGTCAATCACAGCAGCCAAATAGCAGAAAGACATGGATAGAAAGAGCATGTCTGCTTATCAATACAAACCAAAAATCCCAGTGTGACTTCAAGGTACTTCGCAATATCTGTTCTTCACCTGAGAACTTGAGATCCAAAAAGGCAGTAGTGGTCAGAGGAAGGATGCATCACTCAGTATCCTGCTTTTGACCACTGGCAGTAGAAGATGTGCAAAGAAAATGCATGGAAATGGGGCTTATAGAATCATAAAATCATTTAGATTGGAAAAGACCCTAAAGATCATTGAGTCCAACTGTAGGCCTAACACTGTCATAGGCCGTAATGCTTCCTGCAGTATAACTGGCCAGTATCAGAGTAAGGTAAATGCCAGATTTTCCAATGGGAATTTTGGCAGGGAAGATGATGTAATGGTAAGTCTTCACCAAGAGCTACAATTTTTCTCCATACTTTATGTTGCGATGTTAAGTTTGCCATAGGAAATCTTGCCTTTAAAATGCCTGTTGGTATCTCCTGAACTAGTGCAAATTGCAGGAAATGTAGGATAAATATGAAATATTGGTGTGGTTAAAGAAAATGAAAATAATGTGGGTATTCTAGAAAGGCTTACTTGATAACAAAATTAGTTACGACAACTATCTGTAAAGACCCACAGGAAACCAAAAACATGGCTTGGATCATTCACCTATACTGATAAGCACTGAGGAATAACAGGCAATATTACGCAAAAGTTGTGACTTATATCAAGGTACCGGGAAGCAGATGGGTAGAGGTGGTACAGTAGCACAGTAGGTATTATAAATTGTGGGTGATGCAAGCCAGCATTGAATGACTACAGTCTCAAAGCAAAAAGGAAGCAGACAGTAGATTGTGAGTCAAAAGTGCTCTTCCAGCTGCAGTGCAGCTCACACTTGTTTAAGGTCAAATATCAAAGCTAGTCCCTGAATATCTATCCATCTTTGTTTTCATTAAGTATTCTTTAAGTATTAATGTGATCTTTTTTTTTTTTTAAACACCTATTGCTAACCTTTCACTCCTGACCATTTTCATGATTATTAAAAAAATTGTTCTTTTCTTCACTGCTGTCTATATACACTTTTGGCAGAGCAGTTTCTTCATATCTCCCAAACTCTCTGTGCAGTAATTTCCATTGACTGCAGGGGTATCTGCTGGTGATAGCAAAGCTGATTGACTTCAAAGTCTCTTACTGTTGTTGCCGCACTTGGCCAAGAGTCTGCTCATGACTCTAGCAGATGTTTCTAAGCAGGTTTTTTTTTTTTTTTTAATAGACCAATGGGAACCTTATGGAGCAGTTTTTCACTACAATCCTCAAGTGAATGCCAGCATAGCTATGATTTTGAAAGCCTCTATCAGATCCACAGTGCTCGTAAGAGGAAAATTTCCCTTTCCAGCAGATGAAAGCATAGGTTTGCCTCTCTGCCAGCTACCTGATGATGGATAATCAGCAGATTCCTGTTTAGTCTCAGTTTCTTTATCTTAATGGGTTATTTTTTACAGTTTGTTAGAAAATTTCATAGTAAGTTTATTCTCTGAAGAAATTTTGGATGAAAGTTCTGAACAGTTCACACTTTTGTTATCAGGAGTCAGAACAGCTATGATTAACCCACAAATATTGCCAATTTCTTTCTCATCTAATTAGGACTTATAAATGTCTCCTTACAATCATAAACTATTCCATCAGGATTTTAGGGTGCATGTGCATTGGGAGCATTTTGTTCTAGGGGTATCTGTGTTGAGAGCAGTAGTGACTGGAGAGAGTTTCTGAGGACTCTTTTTTGGGGAGAACAAAAGATAATTTAGACCTTTGTCAAAATTTCAAATGGAGCAAAGCTGCTTCCATTAATAACATTAATGAAAACAGGCCAGGAATTCTGTTCCTTACCACTTCCACTAAAAGTAATGTTATCACTTAAGAACTTAATCATACATTCTAGAAATGTCTGTATTTGTGGTGTTTACCTTAGACGTTTCTCCAGTAACTTTAGAGAGAGCTGGAACACTTAAATGCCCTGAGAAGGGAGGAAATGCTCCTTTGGCAATGCCGCACCGTACCTGTAACGTATCCTAAGACAGAAATATATAGGGCAAGCAGGAGTTGAAATCAGTAACTCACCATGGCCCACTAAAGGTGATACAAAGCCAGAAATCCTTTCAGAGACAGAAAGCCAGATGGGGAAAAGGGCAGAAATGCAAGAGGGAGAAGGTACCTGCCAGTGGCCGTACAGATGCTGGAGAAGCCGTGTGCCTGCTGTGGCACGCTGCACCCTGGAGAGGGTCTGTAAATGAGAAACTGAGGAAACAAGGAAGAAAGGAAAGAAAAGCTGGTGCTTTGATTCTTAGGATGAGTATAATCTTTCAGACCAGTTTATGCAGATTGAAATAACTGGCGCATTTTCCTTGTTAGCTGCAGTTACAGCAGCTTTGACAGTCTTCAGCATTTGTTGTTTGGTTCATTGGCTTCGAAAGGAAAAAATGGATTATCCAGGTTTTTTTCTTTTCCTCTTCCACCTCCCAAAGAGGAAAGCTGATGCTTTCATTAAGCTTTACCAGCTGGCTGTATGGTCTGGTCAGTAGGTCAGTATGTAAATACTTACATAGTGTGTTTAGTTGGTGTTAGTCCTTTCTTATCCTTACAAAATTTTTGTTTATATTTCCCAATCCTATAGTATTTAAGATTAATTCCTTTGAGCCAAATACTTCATGATTAAATACAGTGTGTAACAAAAAGAAATAATTATAATTTTGAACTCACACAGGTGTATAAACCAAAAAAATCCCTGCTCGAGAAAGAGAGTAATGAGGCTCTATATAGACTTGGGAAGGTTATTTAGCCTTATGGTTCCACTTGACTATATTTTAAGGTTTTAAATTATTCTTTTTAATAAAATAATTTTTATTTTATTTTACATACTTCACAAGGAGGTATGGTACTAAATTATACATAAGGGTTTGAAACGATCTGATGAAAGATGCTGCAAATGTACGGCATGAATAAAAATCACAAAAAGTCTGGTCACTTCTGTCAGTTAATGCATTCGAAACCATAAAGTCCTGGCTGAGCTTTGAAGGGCCAAATTGTTCAGAGGATAAAACAATATCCTTATTTAAAAGTTGTCCTCTTTGAAAAACTTCCCCAAACATTCAGCCAAAGCAGAAGGATTTCCTTTAGGAAGCCGGATGCACCTTTTTCTGTGACTGTAACTGGGTTTTGGATTATATATCTTTGGGAATTCCAAACTGTTAAGAAAAACAATAGCAGCTTACTCAGTAGCATTACATACTTGCAGATAGGATTGAATACTTGTTACGTGTCTTACCTTGAGACTAATTGATTCACCTGACTTTTGTACTAATAAAAATGTCAGTAGAATTACACTGTGAAAATAAGTCAGAGCTGAACAATTTGTCTCATCATTATCTGACGGATTGAACATATTTTGTTACACCTAAGAGTCACACGGCTTGCTTCTTACTTGTATTGTAAAAGTTTAAACCTGTTTTACCTGGGTTTATTAAATAAATCATAAAAGCTGTTTCAGGTACCTTCAACATTCCAGTACCGTTGGTTGCTTTTTCAAGAGCTCTGTGTCCCCAGCTGGGGAAAACTTCCCGCTCAACCTGAAATCACTGCGCACAAAATCGTGTGATTGTGTTGGCACATTCGAGCTGGTTCAGAAGTTGGCCCAGCTCACGTAAGCGATAATCACAGCTGTTCCAGCAGTGGGATGGAGTAGGGAAACAGCTCAGAACAGACTTCTGCAGTCTCTGCACCCCTGACATTTCCTGTTTGACCCTGGACACATGCAGCAGCTTCCTCGTCGAAGATCATAGACCAGAAGGAGCAAACAAATCTCTTGGCTCCACTTTTGAGGCAGGTGTCCCCTCTCTTGATATTTCCTGTGGTCTGGGAGACACTGCCAGCTGTCTGTTCACTTCATGCGAGCAGTTTGTCTGAGGGCTGGGGGTGCAGAAGGGGAGCAGCCTTCATGGGACTCCTGGTATGAGATGCAATGAAGGAAAGGAAATTTATGCAGGCGTGGTGTGCCGTGAACGGTTATTCCTGTTAAGTCTTGAGAACGAAAATTCACCTTAGCATTAAAACTTACAGATGCCTTGTTTTATGAGATGGTTTGGATTTAAGGTGTGTTTACTCTTGTTCTATAAAGTAAATATTACAGCTTTTTCTGGGATGTGGGGATTATTATACTGAATGCATACATACTGTCTTACTTTGAGGTACAGATCATCCATCTGATTCATAATTTCTGTAAAAACATTGATTGCTTGATGGTTTCAGAGTCTGCTTTATAGGCAGATTGACATCATTTTTAATCATTATTAGCTAAAGAAATGGTCCTGCCTTCAACATTTCTCTGGAACTGCCACTAGTATTGACAAGACTACTGAGAATTGTATTTTGACCTTCGCTCTGTTTTGCCATTTTTTAGTGTCTCTTTCCACTTTTATCTCCTTATCTAACATCCTACCTGAAATGTTGCCCTCTGTTTTTTTCCACAGCTCAGTTGTCTTCTACTCTTTAACCTTTCCTGCACTACTGCATTGTTTCCCTTATATCAGAGCTTCAGTCATGATCTGTGTTCATCCTCCTGCATCTTGAATCTGGATGATGTCTCCTACCTGCCTGGCTTATGGATGTCTAAGCTGATAAATGTCTAAGTGGATAAATTCGAAACCTACAGGTCCTTTCTCTCTATTGTGTTTAGCCTGACCTGTTTCTTTGCAGTCCCTTTCTAGATATGTCTCTTCATGTAACCCATTGAAGATATGTATCCCTTGTTTCTGTCAGCCATATCTTTTTACTCGCTACTTTCTCTGTCCTGCCTTTTGTCCCTTTTGTGGTGCCAGGCAGTTTGGCGTTGTCTTTGATTCCATGTAACCCCAGCCACTGCTTGCAACTTCTCCACCTTGGTTTCTCACAGATATGCCTTCTTTCTGTTTGGACACTATTCACACATATCTAAATAATCCTCATTCCTTTTTTGGATTCTCCCTGGCAGCCCTGCTTGTTGGTCACTTAGCTCCCTACCCCAGAGCTACTGAGGACAATCCCACCAAACTTACATTGCCAGTGTGATGCCTAACAAGGTGCCCTTCTTTGCAGGTTTCAGCCCCATCTTTTCCCCACAATTATGCCCTGTTCCTCCCTTTACAGAATCCTTGTAGGCCCAGACACTTTTTGCCCGTGTTGCCATCCCCTGCCTGTTCAGCTCCACCACTGGCACCTGCATCTGGTGCCAGTTTGTGCATGATGTCCACAGAGGCATTATCCTGTGCTTTCCTGTTTGCATGGAAAACACTACTGAAGCTCAGCTGTTAAATATTCTTTTCCCCTGATATCCTTCATAAAACCCACATTCATCATGAGGTACATAAAAGCCTTTCAAGCGAAAAATGTACCTAAGTGATTTCTAAGGATAGCAGATGTTTGTTTATTCATCTTTTGATTAGAATTGGAATGAGGAAAAAAAAAACAAAAAACAAACCAGAAAAAGGAAGACCAGACTTGTAACCAGGCTTATAGCCATATTCTTACCTATGGAGTATTTTTATTTTTTTCCTCCGTTACCTTTCCTGATTCCTCCAAGTAATCTTGTAGATTCTTCTTTATATTTTCAGTAGAACAGAAGCACTTCTGGGTTTTTCATGGTAAAAATTCTAGCTAAATAGTGTTCTGAGGGTGATGGCCCTGGCCTGGTACTAGCTTAAAAGTCATAATATAATTAATTATCATTTTGAAAGAATGACACCAGCTTCACGTCATTGTTTCCAAACCCTATTGGTTATGTACTACAGATTACTTTCGCCCAGTAAGTTTGCTTACTTATTACTTTTAGGGTTTCTGTGCTGGGAAAATGGGTTGCAAAAGAGACTGTGGGTATCATGACCTCATCATTCGTATTCAAAAGAAGCACAGCAAGATTACCATAATGCATTACTTCGTAAAATTATAACCCTGAGAAGTAATAAGATTCAATTACATTTTTTTGGCAAAGCTCTTTTTAAGAAAGTATCTGTCTCATGACTTCTTTGTCTTGATCGTTGGTTAGCAGCCCTCATGAGGATTTTTCATCTCCTCAAACCTTGCAACAGATAAATCCCTCTTTTCCTGTGGTCCGCTTCAGTCTTTGCATATGTGCACTTTCTAAAGCGTTAACTGTTAACAGTTGTGCCTAAGAAACCTAAATTCCTTACACAGCCATAGTGCTTTATGATGCTGGAGAACAAATGCGGACCGCACAAGGAGCTTTCTTCCCCTTTACTCTGCACAAGACCTGAAAGGTCATACTGAACAAGAATATTCCACTCATTGGAGCAGAATGGTGGATACTGTGGGCTGAACTTGTCTAAAATACAGAGCAGTTACCTCTGTGCAGTCTTGCATAAAGCCCATTGCAGCTACTGTTAATGGTGGCAAAAACAAAGAGAAGATGAGTAGAGGATGCTGAAATGGGTTTGCTGATCCTCCGTACACACACTTCAAAACTCAGGAGATTCCTAAACCAGGTCAGAGTCACTCCTACAAACTACAAACAAGAATAAGATAGTTTATAGGTCAATACAGAGTTGATTTTTTAACTACTGTGTGAGTGTGATCTTTGTAAATGAAAGATACAGTACAGTGTATTACAGTTTTATTCTGCAAAATGAGTTCAAAGGGTGATTTGAGAGGATTCATTTAGTCTCCTCATTTAATCTGTTTTCTTTTCAATGCTTTTTCTAACTTTTGCCATCCTTAATTTGAGAACTTAAAAGTCCAGAAGGATCTTTTTTTTCCCTTGGGCTTACATCTATAGTGTTAATAGTACATACTATTCAGGGATGACATGTTAATATATAGACATGTTAATACCATGTAGTGGCAGAATAGGATTCAGGTTGTCCTGTCTCTCTATGTTTTATTTTGGAAGAGATGTGGAGCATTTTTGTCCATAATGCTGGGTGATAAAATCTCACAGGAGTTTCATGGTGTGCCATTTCTGCATATTTTTTCCTTATATCAAAGTTTAAAATTGTTCCCCTGCTATAGGCTCTCAAAGGAATTTACAGTTGTCCTTTTAAGTAAGCATTTATGCTGCTCAGCAATTTGGACTGTCCATCGTGACTCATTTTATAGCCTGCTCTGCTTGCCTATCTGTCTTGTATTTCCATGTACAAGGATTTGAGGTTGCCAGCAGGAATATTTCTATGAGCAACAAGCAGAAATGATGCGTTAGACATGGACTTCATGGAGCTTTAAATGTTTTTAGAAAGGGAAGTGTTAACATTGAATAGATGACGTTAGCACCATGACCAAGAAAGAAAAAAAAAAAAAAAAGCTTCTGAAAAGCTGTATTGACTAAATCTTTTAACAATGCTCATGATTTTCCTATATCCTCCTCTGTGTTTTTGTATGGATTTTTCATAGCACAGACAGACGTTACCCACACTGTGATTCAGCGTCTGTTCCTAGCCACGCTCTTGCACGATTTTAACCTGATTTCACGGGAGGAACAGGGAATGAAACACCGTAGCTCATGGTTGTCAGCAGTGAAAAATAGCCAGGAATCAGACAAACAGCTTCATTGCTGAGATTATTTCCGGGATAAAAACTCTTCCAACAGCTGTTTGCTTTGGCCACTACTCAGGTCCCTTTTTTTTTTTTAAATCAGAAAAAAAAAAAAAGAGGTTTGTTTTTTTTTTAAGATGTGGGCTGGTTATTTATGTAGTCAGGAAGAGGTCTCTGCTTCCAGTGTTGTGGTCTCAGAGCTGTTTTGACAGTTGGAGTACGGGGAGGTTTCATCTCTTCTCTCCCTCCCTTTCTCCCATCCTTCATTCACTTAAGACACAGACCTGGAATGCTGTAGGAAGAAGAGAAAGTGAATTTATGAGTTCTTTAATCCCAGACAGGCAGCTCTGTGGCAGTTACCTTCAAGAAAAGTTCACGCCCCAAAGGAGTGTTTAGTCTTACAGAGCCACTGACTCACTGAGCAGCGAGTGTGAGTGGCTGCGAGGGAGAAGGGGAGAGATGAAGGAGAAGTTTTGCTTCCTTGTGAAACTCGTAATAAGATTGTTTTAAGAAGTTTTTGAAAAGATGACTGCTACTTTTCTTTAAAGTATTTGTTCTGGAATTGCTGAAGCTGGAGTCTACCAGACTGAGGTCAGGAGCATTTTCTTTGGCAGAAAGAAGATACTTTTATAGAAGCCATGCCTGTACTTGGGGTTGCCTCCAAGCTAAGACAGCCAGCTGTAGGGTCAAAGCCTGTTCACACTGCCCTCCCGATACCCAACCTTGGCCCTGCCGGCTCACAGCAATACTCACCAAAGTCTTTGGAGCTTACTGGGGCGGAGAGCTCGATGCTTTCTTGTCAGCTTACCTTAAAGTCAACCTGTGATTTTGGAGAGAGGAGAGCACTTCAAGGAAAAACCCAGGAGATCGAAGATAGCAAGGTTAGTTGTAAACTTTACCTGTGGATCTCAGTTCTCAGAAAATGTTGATTTGCTCAGACAAAATTCTGATAGAAACCTACTGCATGCAGAACTTGAGAGTAACTGGGTAAATAATAGACTTTTGCTGACATCAGTGAACTTGCATAGCAGCCTTGGAAATTTGTTTTGCTCCGTGTTTGTGCTTGAATAAATATTCTGTTTTTAAATGTTAGTGTTAAATGCTTCACAGATGCATTTTGATATGGATCAGTAGAATCATAAGTAGAGAAAAATCATCCTGGCACCCAGTAAGCAGAGCAATATCATGACAGCACTTAAAAAAAAAAAAAAAGAGATCTTGGCTGCTTCGTGTTTTATTATGAAATTTAAAAAGAGCTCTCACGCCCACACCTATTCCCACAGGGAGGCTCTTTTAAAATAAAAACAAGTAATTGATTTTCTTTTCACTGTTCAAATGATCTGGCTACTCTTGCTGCAGAACTGCTGAACCAGAAAAACAGCTTCTCAGTAAAAGTACCTGTGTTTTTCTCTTCTGCAAAATAGCTTCTTCCTAGCCCCATCTATCCCTGATTCATTGTAATTTTTTTTTTAAAAAAAGGTTTGTCTGAAGTACAATGCCACAATATTTTTGAGACTGCTTAGGGTTTTTTCTTTTGTAAGGGTGTTCTTTTTGAGTCTTAATTAATAGTTAAAAAACTTCTGCTTGAGTTCTACTAGTCTTTCTGCTGTAGTTGAAAACATTTTTCATGCTTTGAACACTTCTTGTCAGTAGTATATATTCCTGTAGATCTTTCAGTCAGTACATTATAGCCGAATGTGTGGTTTAAAAGCTTCAGCAAGCAGTGTTATGTGAGGTTACTTTCCCTTGCTTTTCTAGTACTTTTAGTTTGTGGAAGTGATTACCAAACTGTGATTAAACATTTATTTGTAGTCGCTTCGTATTTAGTTTGAGGACACTTGAGTGTCATCAGAGTTGTTAAAGTGACAAGATACACATAATATATGTACTTGGTTTGCCTTTGTTTTTAGTTACTGGGTTAATTCAGTATTAGTGAGAAAGTTGGTTTTGTGGTTAAAGCACAGGGTTGGGTTTCTGAACATTTGGTTTCCTTTTTAATCCCTGCCACATATTTCCCCATGAGATTTTGGTCATGTCACTTAAGTTTTCCCTTAGAGTTTTTGTATCACCTCTCCCTGCCTTCTAAAGATGATGCATTGGTGGTTTAAGACATGCTATATAGAAATATAAAGAAGGAGCAGTCTGTTCATCTCTTGATTACCAGAAGTGATGAACAGCTCTTTTCTATGACATGAGTCTGACATGAAGATAATAATACAACTTTTCAACACAAGGTGATTCCCACTTGCTTGCTTATTTTCAATAGAAAATATTCTTTAAGTTTCCTCTTTAATGGATATTGCATGAAAAGTAAATTAGATTTGCAAGTACTATTTTCAGAAAAAAAGAATACAATTACATTGCCTACTGAGAGGTGTTTCTTGATTCTTGAAAAAAGTGTGGAGAAAGATATAAAGCATCTTGCCTTCAGTGTTTAAACCACTTGGGAAATACTAGTCATTAGCATGAGACTTAATGGGGAGTCATATCCTTCCAAAGCGTCTGGTCCTGAGCGCTGCTGAAGTACAAGTGAGTAAAGTGACAGGCTAGATGGACCCAAATTGCGATCCCAATCTGGCATTTCATGTTTCAAGAGTTTGGCAATACTTGTAATCTTAGAGACTGTTTTTTAAATTAAAAAAAAAGGCAAACCAAAGCAACCTCCAAAAAACAGCCTACCAGCCATTAGATATCTCTCTCTTTCTGTTCCCAATGGAGGCAGCTGACCACTTTTAAAGGATGATGCCTAAAGAGTAAGGCTAGTTTGTGCACATGATGGTCTGAGAACCTCCCCTGACCACCTGGGCTTACAGAAAAGTTGAGCATTCAAGAATTTACTTATTTCTGCAGCCTTTCTGTATTCCCCTCTTACAAGTCCAGCATTCCTGGTAAAACTTAGTGGCAGCCCTTTGCCCAATTTTCTTGCAGGCACACTTTTTGGAAAAATGGTCCTCTATTCACCTTTTAAGCAAGTTTCCTGAATTTTTTTTTTGCCAAAGTAGTTTGGGTTATAAGATGGGTGCTTATGATGAAGAAATTATTTTTAGGCTTTTCTTACTTGTAAACTTCAAAGTATCAGCCTAAAAGTATTGAATGTTATTTGCCTTCATCAGAGATGGAGATCCATGCCACCCTCTTTCCCAATGCCTGGTAGCCTCAGCAGTATGTCCAGGTTATCTGAGCAGTAGTTCTAAATTTGAGGGAGTTGTTAGGGTTAATGTCTCTTCAGGTTTGCGGAGCAGATGCAAGTTCTGCATTACAGATTGTGTTGCCCCAGAGCTTGACCATTTGTGAGTGCTGTTTCCAATAGACCTTTCGTTGATTTCTTTAGTTAGCAAACATATTAATCAAATGTGATATTCCTATGTGGCTCTGTGGTATACAATGCTGTACATTTGGAATGTTTCCAGTATAACAGTGATCAGATAAAAAGTCTTTCAATCAAAATGTAATGAATACTTAGTCTGAGTTTCCAACTTTTTACAATCTGCCTATATAGTATACTACTTGTATGCTTATGTTATATCATTGATATAAGGCAGCACTGATTTTTGAGGGAAGAATTGTGGATATCTGTCTGCAAAAGACAATGGAACATATGAATTAATCATCTGATTAACTTTTGCCCTTTGCTGCTGGATTGCAGCATTAGCATTGCTTTCTTTGGTATTTTACATGTGCTGCTCTGTGGGTCACCAGCTTTCTCATCCTGTCTGGAAGGCACTTGGATTGACATGTAGTCACTGTGACATACTCTGTTGCTATCTATAAGTGCTAAGGATTCCAAGATAAATTTGGATTATACATGTCAATACAGCAGGTCATTGCCACCCAGCTGTTTCCTCTATGGCCGTCAGTCCCACCACACCTGATTGTTTGAGACTTTTGACACTTGTGTTGGCTTTCTCTCACAACTGCATTGCCAAGGCTGGTTAAGAATACAGCTGCAAACATCAGTTCTCTTTTCCCTAGGCGTCTCTTCCATCTCACATGACTTTGCAGCACTTGCGCATGTATTCTTGGTGTTTTCTCTTTTGTGGACATGATGCAGTTGGAAGTTTAATAAAAGTGATATTATTATTTTAATAAAAACTGTGGTAGGATAAGTGATTATGTTCAACTTTTCTCTTAATTGGATAGAACATAGTTAAACCTAGGAAAGCAAATAATAAGTTGCTACTGATTTAAATTAGTCTGTGTGTAGTTTATTCAACTACGCTTTTGTTCATACTTTTCATAATTTGTGCTTTGGTACCTAAGTCACACACAGGTCCATCTGTTTTCTTGCTAAACTCACTAATGTTTAAACTGACTGCATGAACACTTATGATGTGAATAGTCATGCAAAATATTTGAACGCAAGCATTCAGAGCACATTCTTTCTCCCTGAGTATCATATAGACAAAAGTTTATTCCTATATATGTACACAGGAAAGGAATCCAGCTGCTGGATTCATGAGGTGAAATGCTGGCTGTCTTTGAAGCAGATGGAGTTTTGCTGTTCAGCTGGACCATAGTGTGTTTTTATGCAAACCCACATCTGAAAACACCAATATCTTTCTTAATATTTTTCTAACTGTGGGTAAAGTGTAATTTATCTTTCTGTGCCACCGCTTTTATACTGCTTGCTGTATTAATGTGACCAAAATTATCAGATCATACTCGGCTGCCTTGTGATACTGTTCTTGTTGTAGGGTGTGCTATTAATCAGTAACAAAATGGAAAAATATTAAGCAATATTGTAGAAAGGTAAATGAAGCAATGGCTTAAAAGTAAAGGAACAAAGAAAGAGGGTTTTTTTGCAAAACCAGCTTATTTTACTCACTATATGATAACTCTGCACTATATTGACATGTAGCAAAGTGCCAATAGTGTTTTACTGCAGGTCACCATAATTGGTTTCAGCTGCTGTCACACATTTGATGGTGTAGTTGCCAGGGAACTGCCACAAATCCTCTCTGGCACAAAGCTGGGCAGCTGCTGGGAGTCAGCACCCCTGCTGGGCACTCTGGTCTTCTGGCCTGGCTGTCTGGGGCTGCTCCTGGTAGTGCCCCCAGGGTTTTCCTCCCATCATCAACCTTTCCTCTTTCAAGAGCACTGCACCATCGTTTATGCTTGCAAACTGAATTTTCTCTGAGCTGAATCTGATATATTAATTGTAGTGTTTTGGTTATGTGACTTGAATGATAAGATTTTAGCCTTCTTTCCCGAGTTAATGTATTCCTTTACTGTCGTATTATATCTTTCTTTTTTTTCCCCTCTTTGTCCATGCTATCTGACTACTGCTGTCTGCTTTATCTGCTTCTTCCTTCCTGTTGGCAGACATCTTTACAGGCTTCTGCATATGACTTATTTTTCTCTATCCACTAATCAAGTCTTCCTGTCATGACTGCAACATTTTTCATTTCACTGTTCATCACTGGAAAGTACTAGTCAGGCTCTACAACTGATCCAGTACACATCTGTAAACCTAAAACTTTTCTAGGTACTACAGTCTGGGGGGTTTATATTAAGATTCTTGTAGTATGGAGATACTGGTACCCAGAGGATGAGTGGACAGAAATTTGTGATCTCCCTTAGAGGGGTCCAGCCCCACTGAGTTTATCATTAAACAACCTAATTTTGATACAGGAAGATCTCAGGGGAAGTTAGGAAATGGATCTGCTGCAAGGCCTTTTGGAAGAAAAATACAAAGAATATGATATATCCACCTGATGAAAGAGACACAACTGGCTGCTTCTGTAAGATCACAGAAATCTAGGGAGTCAGGCTGGGGAAGCGCTCTGTGAATCAACAGAACAAAGAAGAATAGCTATGTTCTACCTGGGGAACATGGCCAACAAAGAATGGGATATGAAACAGTTGTACCAGGTGAACATCATTAAAGTAATTTAAAATAAATGTCAGTTTCACAAAACAAAACTGAATACTTTTATGTAATTAAGCAAAAATACATAATGCTGCTGTTAAAGTGACTCTTGACATCCATTTCATTTGGTATTGAACTATTGCATCTCAGTCTTGGTATGAGGTCTTCCAGTGTCATTCAGTCAGCCTGGTTGCAGTAGGACATTGGAATGAACATGGAAACCTCCCATTTTTTCTTCATCAGTTGTCAGCAGTTTGTTGGTGATGTGGTAACTCCTGCCCGTCACTAGACTTGGAGGACAGCTAGGCTCCTCTATCCAGACAGATCTCAAGACAAAAATTTTTGCTTTCTGTACATGGGTGGAGCTCCTGCTCACGCCAATGGGAGTACTGTGCACATTGGAAAACCAGATGTGTGCCATGAATGGCTTCCATATCTCCGTCTTTCCTCAGCTGACCCTTCCACACCATTTTCTTAGATTCTGTGTGACCCTTTCCCACCATTCCCTAACTCTCCCAAGCAGAGCATCTGTTGCAATCCCACGTCTCTTTGACCTTTCAATTTCTTGGATACCTTTTTGTCCGGTCTCTCGGGGTTAAGCTCCACCAAGTTTTTTGACATACTGAATCTAGGGATCATAAATAAATGAGTTTGTTTCCCCATTTTGTCATACCCTTCCTTTTCTCAGTGCTTGTGCATTGGAGATGTCTGTCTTGTGGGTTGGCAAGAAAAGAGGCTGCTCATTGTGCCGAGTGTTTCATTTATAGCACTACAGCCAAGGCAACAAAAAGGGCAGTAGAAGCAGCCAGAGACCGCCCATCTTCTCCCCATAGTGACCGCTAGTGATGGGAAGCCAGCATTGTTTCAAAAGCACTGAACTAGCTGCCAGAAATTTCAGTCGGCACTGCTGACACCTGGGACTATGTGTGTTTAAAATTCATACAGCACCAGTGAAGCCAGGACAGTTGGCAGGAGTTCAGATTGTCAGCAATTTCAGCTTCTTGCCTTGTGCTCTGAATTATTTCTTTATCAAACAGATAACAGCGTCTTTAATGTGCTTTATGTATCCAGCACCATCTGTCTGCGCCACATTATAACTGATTTAAGAGCCGCATGCTGTATGAGCTTGGAAGCAAATTCGCTGTTACACGTTTATTTTTTAATCGTCTGTACCGACCACATTTTCATATAGTTGAGATAAATGCACAGTAACACAACATGTAACTCTCAAAGCTTTTGTATTTGTCAGCAAATTGTATTGAGTGTAGGCTGAAAGATGCTTTTTGTTTGTAACTTGGATCATGGATAGGAGAATATTTACCAACCTGAGCATAAAACCTCTGTTTTACCTTAAACCAGGACATTTTCTACTGCTGTTGTTTCATTTCTCTCACAAAGTAAGAATGTAGAACTCAGTTTCTTTCATATTATGTTGTGTGTTGTGAGCTGGTATTAGGCATCAGCAGAAAACAATTGCCCTTACTCTTTTGTATTGCATCTGTGCCTAGGGAAGCTGCTTGGGGATTTCCTGACCAAACAACTTCTTTTCTTTATAAAATTCTCTTTCCTTGAAAATGGGAGTACGCCTGAGTGTGGATTCCCATATGTGTGAAAACCAGCAGAGCTCCAGAACCTGAAGCAATCCAGCAACATTTGCTTGGTGCAACACCAGAGCTTATAAATGCAGCCTCTTGGGGTAATCTCTTCTCCATGACCATAAATGGACATAAGTGGTCTCCATCTCTAGATAAAAATAATGGGCTTATATTATACCCCAGGAGGTATTAGTTAGGCTTTAGTAAAACTTCCCAGCAGTAACAGCAGATAAACAGAGGAATGCTTTGCATGCAGAAGGTATACTATCTCCATAACTGGAGAATTTTAAAAAACAAGCATGTGTACACCTGCCATTCATAGCATTACTAGCACTGATCCTTCCTCATGCAAAAGACTTGATGGCCATCCTGATGGTCTCCTCATTCTCTTTTCTCATTTGTTGATTCAGCTGAGTGTAGGTCTGTGGTAAGGATACCATGCTGTTCTGGGAACCTAAGCTGACAGCCCTGCAGCCCACAGTGCCATAGGGATGTGAGGGCTCCCTTTGGAAGCAGCTTTGCTACTTTAGAAAAAATGCCATGGTACAGTATGGGTGTTTCCAGAGGCATTTCCCTGAAGTATTGCAATCCCAGTTAAGTTTCCCGAAAGCACAGGCAGGATATCATTGGAGACCAGCCAGCTAGTTGCTTGCTTGGAAACACTCATTTCTTTGGCATATAGGGTATCAGTACTGCAGTCCCCTCATGCCTCAGGATCTGGTGAGGCAGTGGTGTGACTCTCAGGGACTCAGTTCTTTGCTCAATAACAAGGAACATAGAAGCCCTGTGAACCCAGTTCAGTTTAGGGCTCTGAGATCCTTTAAAATTCCCTTCAGGACCACTGCAGTGAATATTTCAGCTGGCTGCATTTTGTAGGGGCTGTTCAGCCTGCTCCCTAGGGGACAGGAGCATCCCAGTACACCCAGCAGAGTGAGGGTTACCACCCAGATTAGGATGTTCAGTTCAGCTGAAACACTTTTCCCTCAGGTAAAAACATAGGAGAATGTCCTTTCTGGGATTTTTCTCTCAGTTTCAACCTGATCTTGATGCTTTATCATGACAGGTAGTGTGAATGCACACAGGAGATGTTAGTCGCAGCCCTGCAGAATGTGTGGCTGTATTACACGGAGTGTGGGAGAAAAGGAAAAGTATTATCCCCGCAGTGCAGAAGGAGAGGAGAGATTAAAGGGGAAATGGATGATTTTCCCACACTCAGCCTGGGACTTTGTGGTAGGACTAGGAATTTCAAGTCATATATATCTTGAGTCCCAGTCTCCACATCATAACCACAAGCCCATCTTTTGTCTTTTCTAAGGGATCAGTTAAAACACTGATATAATGAGGGTTTTTTCCTGTTTGCTTCATAAGGACAGTTTTGACTTTTTCTTCATTACAACGTCAGTGGTTAGCATCAGCGTGGCCCAGCTCTGTGCTGGAGGTGGAATTTTACTCCAGGAGCCACATTCTTTGATTTTGAAGTATCCGATCAACACAGACGCTGACATAATTTATTAGAGGCACAGAATACGTTGTGCCCTCTGTGGAGCAGTATAATGCTGATCAAAAGTCCTGTGTGCAATGCTGTTGATAGGCTTTTCACTTATTAAATCAGGTGTGGAAAGTAGAAAAAGTTATGGAATAAAAGCAGGCCTTTTTTAAGGGGAGATTACTTTGTTGGCCCTAATTTCTACCTTTGAATACACCATCTAGCTTCTTTGTATCAGAAACTCTTGTATTCAGTAAATAATAAGGGCTTCAATGACAAATGAGAATGGCTAATGCTTTTAACTATGTGTTCATTCTGGTCTAGGTCCACTGTCTTTTTTTCTCTAGTACACTGATTTTTTGAGTGGCGTAGTTTTTGTTGCACTTGCATACAGGGCACGCAAAGATTAGTTCATTTAAAGCAGCTCTGTGTTTCACTTTGACCTGATTCACAGGATGTGGTCTTGGAGGAAGCCCATGCCTTAACAATAGCCTTTTGACAGCGAGGGTGTTTGGGGATTAAGCTGGAAGAGGAGGAAGCATCTATCTATTCTCAAACCTACTAGTGGAATATTTTGTGCAAATCTTCACTTGCCCATGATGTTTTTAAGGTCACAAACCTTTCTTTTTTGTTTTTACTGGCAAAAGGAGGTTGGCTGAAAGATAGCATAACTCATTTAAAATTCAGAAAAGGAATGCAGAGTGTTTTGTCTGGTAAACGCAAAGGGATAATTCCCCCGTGTAAATTGTGCAGATTTCTGATGGCTCTTGTGTATGTTCTGTGTAAACCACCTTGAGAGAACTTGGAAAATAAGCAAATCAAAGAGAAGCATAATTTTAAAGTGGTTAGGGCTGGATCGTAGTATTTCTGGATATATAAACTGAGAAGGTGCCAGCCACTAAACGTCTGTACTAACTCTGCATAAAACATGAAAGAAGTTAACCAAGTATAATATTAGTATTGTCCTAACCTACTTGCAGCATGACACTTGGACTGACTTATCTTTTTAGTTTTGTTTATTTTCCTGTAAACCCTCCTTTACTGCACTGACCCTCTGATCATAATACAGTGGAAAACATTTCATCTTTCTCTCAACAGTAGTTCAAAATATTTTATTCAGGTGAATTGGTGAATTGCAGCAAATTTGAAAAGCTAGAACAAAAATAGATGTTGAGCTCTCTCTTGTGTTTTCCATTTCAAAATATCTCCCTTTGACAATTTTAACACCTGGCTTTGTACCATGTTGATGCTGTGTTAAACACTGAAAGATTTGGCAGGGAAAACTTCCTGTTGTGCATCAGGATTTGATTTACAGGGCATGTGTAAAACCATCACAGCTTAGTAATCGGAGTGGTCATGCACAGAAAGATGATTTCCTAGCAAGTGCTGTAAAACATTTGACCACTTTCATTAATCAGGAAAGGCTGCATGGCTCATACATGATCTAGGGTGAGTAAGACATAAGTCAGGGTGCAGGACTTTTACTCACCACTACAACAATGGGATTTCCTGGCAACACATCTAAGCAGTAAACAGGCTGTTTGCGTTCTTTTGGGGATATTTTTTTGGTTTGTTTTGTTTTTTGGTTTGGGGGTGTTTTTTTTGTAAGCTGTCTCTGTAGTGGAAATAAATAGGCATTAAATAAGAATGTGAAATAACAAATAAAAGTTCAAAAGGAGTTTAGAAATTTCCTCAGCTGATCAGTCTGCCTGCTTTAGTCATTGCTGGCCAGCCCAGCAGCCAGAGAGGGAGTGCTGGAAGGAAGAGCTGAAGGAATGTGTTTCTCATGAAGGAGCAGCACAAATCTGAAAGCTTGAGAACTGCAGGTTCAGATTTGCTTTTGAAATGCTTTTGAAATGTAGGGCCTAGTGACTAGCATGGGAAGCCACAATCTAGTTTCACTTCTGGTTTCTATCAAGTACTTCCTGGAACTCAACTCATATGTAAGATGGTAATAATGCTGTTATATTTAGAGAAAAGTTTTTTGGTGGCTAAGTATTATTTAATTTTGAATTTTTTTCCTTTAATACTGAAGACATAATCTAATTAGCTACTTTTAAAAACATTACTGGAGTTACTTTGAATGACCTTAGAAAAACTGATATTTTTTTTTTACCTAATCAGTTAAGAGTTTCCTGTCTGTCAATTTAATAATACATCCATTCTTTGTTTTTGCTTGTCATAAGACACAATTAGAAGGCATTTTGTATGCAAGATACATTTTTTCCTGTGGCAATACGTGATCTTGACAAAAATAAGAAGAGTATAATGATGTCTTCACTGTTTTCTGTACCTCACTGCAGTATCGCACCGAAGACTGATACAGTTCTGTATTATTAGCTGAAATCTAAGAAGCAGGTTGCTCTGCAGAGAAACCCTGTGTAGTAATTAACAGTCAAAAAGTCTGTTTGTGGGCGATGCCATCTCCAGATGCATTTTCTGAATACAGTCTAATTTTCAAAACTTTCAGATGCTGGCTGCTCTTGAGCAAGAAGTAGTTTTCTTCAGCTGGATGTCTGGAATGGGTTGGTGGTTGTCTCACCCATGAATGAGGGCAAAAAAGCCCTTCCAATCTAGGACAGCTATGTCAGTCACAGCCTTAAAGAGTTTTGGTTTGTAAGATAACCTATTAGCACAAGAGAGGGGGGAATATAACAAAAATGTGTGGAAACAAAAACAAGGCTTTCTTCCCAGGGCCCTGCCGTGTCAATGCAGCATTTTTCTGGGTTATTCTGCCTCATTTGTGGACATGATGCAGGGAAGATGTAGAGTCATGAGGGAAGCTGAAAAAGCAAATCAAATGAAGTTTCAGAGAAGGGATAACAGAGTCAGAGCATATTGGGAACTGGTGTGTCGGACTAAACACTGTCATTCAAAAAAATTACTTAAAGGGAATTTGGCAACAGAAAAAGAACATAATACAGGAGACTCAGATCCGCAAAAGAGATACTGGAGAACTCAGACTCCCTAAAAGCAAGGGGATTAAGGAGATATTTGCATCTATGGAAAATTTGATCCCTCTTCTCTTGAACATTAGAGGTGATCTCATTTAATTTGGGAGAAGTTGTAAGATCTCATTGTGAAACACTGATATAAACGCCAGCAAAGGCAGAGAGATAGTGGTCACGTTTCAGTCCAAAGGGACAAACGTTTCCTTCACTTCCCATTAAAAATTTCAGCTTGGATGACAATAAAGTCAGGATTTTCAACAGTAATTTTCACTCAGATGTATGGATGTTTTTAAGGATCTCAGTGGCCTTTGCACAGAGTAACCTGAGATTCAGAACACAGTTACGATGTATTTTGTCCTAATTGATTAGATAGAGATATTATGTATGTTGATCAAGCCATAAATCAGTGACATACCCAAGAACTAGACTTTTGGAAGGTGAATATTGGTTCCTGATGTATTAACAAACCTATCTGTGTAATTCAGTCCGTTTCTTGCAAAACTTTGCATGGATGCAATAGTTAACCTGAAGACTGAGTGGAGGCTTATTACAATCTATGCACATTGCTACCATTTCAGAGCAACAAAAGATTTTGCATTTTTTGGAAATGTTTGGGGTATTACTTTATGTAGTTTCTCTATGAGGCAAAGTATAAGAAACGTATTTCCTGAGATGATGGCCTTGTCTGTATGACTTGTGTGGTTCTATCACTAGCTGTGTGATGACACAACTATTTTTTTTAGTGTTGAAACATTTTAACTGAAATATACAAATAGACACTTTGTAACAAGATAAGAAACACTAAGTGCCACAGCTCTCCTCTACAACTACTTTGGTTGATTTGGTTAGGCTTTAAGTCTGATTATATTTTAACTAATACTTGATAGAATTCCAGGCAGTGATTTAAGGACTGTGTAAGGCAACATTACTTCACAGTTCTTTTTCATTTGTCAGATCAATGCAATGTCTTAATTTGAGTGCAGTTTGGGTTTTTTTTCCTTAACAGTTAATTAGAGTCTTCAGAAGGGCTATTTAACCAATAACCTTTGTGCTCATCTACTTAACTTCATGCTGCAGTTGGTTTTAGGATACTTTCAGATGTGTTACAGTATGCCAAGCATTGGTGTGCCCTAATATTTTCAGAGCATCAGGACACAGATTGGAGTGGAGGTGACTGAAAATGTTAAGACAGCAAATCATTGACTGCATGGGTTATTACAGCTCCTCTAAAGCCACTGTGAGATTTCATTTTTATAGCACAGAGATAATACACGTAGGTTTAGCTTTTTGGCACCTGTAGTGAAGCCTACATAGACTGAAACCACTATACATACTTAGTTTATGATGCATATTAAAGATAGAGATAGACGCGTGTGCTCATATACAGGTCCTTATTGGCATTTATCTATGTATTTACATAAGTTTAATGTATACTCAATAAAATATCTTTAAAATATTATGGAAGGTGATTTAGAGACATAAATGAGCTACGTACTTTTTTATTGATACATGTACCATATGTCACATACATTACATATGTGCATGAATACGTATTATACATGTGTACTTATATATACATCACATGTCATGTATGTTATCATATATGCTAACTCTTATATGAAGACTTAGAGAGAGTAGAAATACTGTTTGTGGTAATAAAATTGAGATGTGCAACACATCTTTTTGCTTTCCGTTACTTGTAGAATTAATTGGTATGTTCAATACCGAAACAGGCAAAAGCAGCAGAAGCACTGATCCCTGTGCCGTTCAGACCATGCATTTCAGTCAGTGCATCCCCAGCACTCTTCACAGCAGCTCAGCAGCCTGAATTCCCAGTGGCAGGTGGGGGACTGTCAGGCAGCTCTGTGGTCTGTCCCTCTGCTCTCTCTCTCCTGGGCTGCTTTGCCTCCCCCAGGTCCTCTGGGGCATGAGCTGCCTCAGCAACGCAGAAGAGACTCAGGCAGAGACAGTAACTAATATGTTTAAGTTATTGAGGAGTCAGATTCCAAACAGACTAGAATTTGTAACCCTATATCTGTACTTCTCTGCAGCTCTCTGCTTTTATCATCTCCCTGATGTCCTTTAGGTCTGTTGTTCACTCCATCACTTTAAATACTTCATTATAGAAACACGGCAAAATCAGCCTTCTAAAATCAGAACTCACTGTGTTCTTGTTGAAATCAGTGGGAGTTTCTCCATTTACTCACTGGAGTAAGAATATAATTCTATTTCATTGTGGCTAGACAATTTGTAACCTCTTACATTATCACAAGACAATTTTTCAAGCCATTTCTTCTTCCACAAACCACCATTGTGTTTTTTAAACAAACAGGCTACATCCTGTCTTATAGGGCTATGTCTGTTACTTTTTATATTACTCTGTTTTATTGAAGTGTATCTAGGTAGGCACATAAAATAAAACAGTGAGTAAACGTATTTGTTGACATGAAAATACAAAATATCTTGGTTTAAATTTTTATGTTTGTTCATTTTTAAATGCTTCATAGACACGTATTTGTTCTTGGAGTATTCCAGCCTCTACCAAAACCGAAACTCCAATAAGATATATATGATTAAAATCTCTGTACTCAGGTTTCTTCATAACCCAAGAAATCCATCCAGTAGTTGGTTAGTAACCATCAGGCATTGCTACAAAGTGCATAGTTTTTGAGAAATTTAACTAACATCTCTGCCAGCCTTTCTATAGCAAGGTTTTACAGGTAAACTTGGACAGAAACCGCCACTGCTAGTGCTGCTACTTGGGGAAATCAGTTTGTTTGTCAGTAGATGTATTGATGTACTGTTCCATGTTTGCTTGGGTCACATAGATTATAAATCCATTATTTCGTGGGCACCTTGGTGGTTGTGTGCAGAGCTACAGTCTGTGTCAGGGTCCCTGTGACTGTATGGGGAAAGAGATCCTTGAAATGAAATGCAGTGCATTGTAGGTCCAGGACAGAGACCTCATTTTTGGGAATGTTAGACTACGACAGTATCCTGTCCTGTTTTATAGCAGATGACTGGTATTTTCTGACTATCAGGTAATCTGAGACTTTTATTCATGGAAATTATAGATTTAAAGGGGAAAAAAAAGTTCTTTGTGTATTGAAAACATTCAGAATGAATTGTTTTATGAAAGGTAAGCTTGTTACAGAAAAAAAAACCTCTTCCCATCTCTATTTTTTCTTGTATTCTGTCTGTTTAGATGACCTAAGGAATTTAGCTAATTAAAAAAATCCCCAAATATTTAGGTTATGCTTGTTGCTGAAGTATTTGGAAATACAGATTTTTATTATGAGTGATATCACATTGTGTTTTTGAACAAAAATTTAATAATCATGATTGGCATGTCACTGCCTTTAATTTCCTTCTATGGTACAGTATGCAGTTCATGTCCATTTTATGCACTATATAGCCAAACTTGAGTATGCACAAACAGTATGAGGAAAGGGTAATCAATCTGACTGCATGAAAGCTCTGAGGAAATACTGATAAGTAAAACAGCTCATAAATTCTACAGAGAGAATTGTTCACATTCATGGTTCCAAAGATTAAAATTGAGGCTCCTTCTGTCCCACACGTAAATTACTTTTGGCAGTAGAAGTGTGCTCAGTAAAAATCTGCTCACAATCCTTATTGCCAATCCATATCTGCCTTCTCTGTCTTATTCTACGTACCAAAAGAATCCAGTCTGTATAGACCATTGTTCTGAACTGTTGTATTTCTTTAATGAAATCTTTCTTTTTGAGTTTAGTAATATTAGGTCCTGATAGCTGAATGCTGCTGTTAAGTCGGGATTAAGCGCGTGTGATAAATAGCATGAGTGGAAGATGTGGGGCACAGGGGACAGGCTGTTTGGGGCTGCTTTTTCCTGTCTGCAATATCTTGGGACCAATGGAAAATATCAGGAAAGATCAAGAGAGTCCTACCTCTTTTTCCTGCATCATAGATCAGTGAAGTCCAGCATCAACATAAAGTGGGGAGCACAGAACAAAAACTGTTTGAGGAAAAGTTGTTAGTTCTGTCTTCTAATTTTTGCATTTACTGAAAACTGAAGCAGTATTAGCTCTAGCTGTCAGACTAGGAAAGGGTGGAGGACTCTGCTGGAGGTTGAGAACAAACAACACACAGGCAAGAGGTTAGTGTCCAGATATTTTCAGAAACCATGTGGAGGGTCTGATCACAGTGGAATTGATCTTATCTCGTTATAGCCATGTAAAAGGTTGGCATATAGTCTGAGCTAGTTGCCTGGGCTGCTTCTATAGCCAGATGGTAGAGATAAATTCTTCTCGAGGGCAATTCCTTACTTTTCTGAGATGTTTATGTAAAGGTAAAATGACTCACCCTCTGGAGGTATGTACATCTATTCCTTAATTAAGGGGAGACGAACCATGTAGTTTAAGTTAATCACCTAATTTTCAGTGTCTAAAATTAGTTGAGATGAATCTTACCCATAGTATAGAACTTTTATTTGGGAAGATATTCTCTTTTCATGTACTTATTACTCATGTTATCATTATTATTACAGATTGTACATTTGTGTTCCAAAGTACGTTATTTAAATCTTTTGAGGCTACTTTGAAAGCTAGAACAGACATATAGCCCTGATAAGGGTGATGGATCTCAGCATGCTTTTATCAGAGGGGCATCCTTTTTTTGATTCTTAAAACAGATAGGTGATGTAAAGTTATGGAAAGTCCCTAAGAAGTGGTGAGGAGGAGTGATGGGTAAGCAAAGATAATTCTAAAATGAGCCAGTTGCATAGGAAATGGGGATATCTCTGTGAAGGAGACATGTTTCAATTTGATATATTCTCACAGCTTTCTGCTTAGTGCTACAGAGATAGTAGAGATAATGAAACAGATCATTACCCAGAACTACTATAATGAATTAGTTTACTGAATATATGGCAGCACAACTGTTAATATATACACACATAGGCCTTATATGTACACACAAGGAGAAATATTTAGAGTTGATGGGCAATCAGTGTACTTGCATATATATCAAAAGTTCTCTACTTTACTATCTCAGCAGCATCTCACTACAGATTTACACAGCGCTTGCATTCAGCTGACAGCATTGGGCTCCCTCCTTCTCCAATTGCTGTCACAGCATTTCTGAAGAGGAGGGTGACATTAATCTAGAAACTACTCATATACTTAAAGAAACAAGATCTGAAAATAAGTAGTTCAGCCAGTACAAAAATGGGATATTCATTAAAGTGTTCTCAGACTTTCGTGGAGTGTCACATACGTTGTTTTAGGAAAGTTTCTCTTGAGGATTACACGTGAGTTTGTTTTCTTCTTGTTAGGAACTGAATGACATTGCTGTAACAGCCATTGCTTATGGGGAAGGATAGCATTAAGGAATGGTGGTTGCTGCTTAACAACTTGAAATAAGTAGGCAGGCTTATAGCAAGTGACAGGGCTACATGCAGCCTTAATTAAGCTGGATGTGTACTCGGTAAAGGGTGCTGCTCATTGTCTGTAGTTGCTGTAATCTCTGCTAAATCCCCTCTTGAGCTGTAAGATACTTTGCTTGGCAAACTGTCTTGAAGTAAAGATGTTTGGAAAGCACTGGAACTTCACCTCTCTACCCAGTCCACCTATTTTCACTTTGGACATTGTGCTTGCTGTTTTAGCTAGCAGGGATCTGCAGATTGTTCTGAGTACGCCCTGCAGATGTGTGTTGGTGCTGCCAGTTTGGTTGCCACCATTCGTGTTTCAAGCCAGGCAGCCCCAAGAACACAGATGTAGAACCTTATACCAGAGTAAGAGAGGGAAGGCTTCAGGCAAATGAAGACAACATCCTGCAAAACAGAGGGCAGCAAGTAGTGAAATGCTTGCCATCCAAAAATATGAACACTTTGTTGTATCAGTGTCCCAGTGTATGGGAAACAGGCCTATTAAAATGCGTGACTGATTTGCACATCTGCGTTTTTTAAGCCCTTAAAACTTTCAAGTTGGACAACCTAAAATTTGGAGCCGTCAAGTTCACTAGATGCATATAAAAATCTAAATCCCAACCTTTTTTATATTTGTGCTAGTTTCTTATAGAGGCTCGCTCTGTAGTTTTTTTCTTCCCATCCTCATAGTTTATTCATTTTCTCTGAAACAGCTACTTTCTAGGTCTGAATGTAATGCAGTAACTTGGTTTATCCCACCAAGGGGACAAACAAGGTATTTTTCTGATTAACTTCCTACAATAGCTGTCATTTTGAGCTCTTCCACAGACAGCAGAGAGAGAAACATCTCCAAAGATGTCCCTAAACTTGATTCACACTCAGGAAGTTATTTTTTCTCAATCATTTATTGAGAGAACCTGTGCTAATTTATTTCCTTAGCTGGCACCTACAGTTAGGTGCAATGAATGTGGGGCTTTGTTCTTAAAAGTGGGATTTGCTTCCAACAGCTCACTCAGCTCACCTTATTAATTTCTTATTTAAAGGGATTATTTACACTTCCATTCAGTGCAATCCAACTACTGCTGAAAGGTCCGATCTGAAATTTTGTATAAGAATCAGTTAAATTAGGAGTATTTTGTATGCCCAAAGAATTTGTGATAGTTGTGAGAGAATCATCTATAAGGCTTTTTAATACCAATATTCTCAATAGCTTACTTGACCTGTTGGTCAGTGGAGGATAGTCACCATTCATACCTGACGTTGTTCCTCTTGTAGTTTCTTAATCTTACAAAACACTATGGATCATCCTAAAGAAAGTGCATAATATTATGTAACATTTCTCTTGTCTCTCCCATTACACTAGAAGTGAGAATAAAACAGTTTAACTCAGAGAAACAGGAATCACCAAGTTGTTAATGTTTTGTGTTCTTTGGAATCAGTTTTAAACCACAAACGTAATTTAAATTGTAGCAGGCTGAACTCAGTCCTTTTTACAATTCCTCTGAAATGTGTTGGTTGTTCATGTGAAACCAGTGATGTTTTTCACTTCCTGTCTGCTGTGGCAGCTGTGGTACAGCTCTTGTACAGCACAGCTTATTCTTAAAGGACTCCTCTTGCATGAAGCCACCTTCTGTTGTACCTGTTTTTAGGGTGATTCTTAATGGTTCTTCCAAACTAACTTTTTAAAGCTAAAGAACCTACATTTTTTTAGCTTCGTGATAATATATTTGACAATGTCTCAGATAAAAATGTAGCATACAATTCAGTTAAAAAGGAACTTATATGTTCTACCATCGTATGACTTACCAGCTATGAAATTCAAGTACTCAAATGAAAATCAGTGATGCTAGATGCTGTGCAAGTGGGAGAGTGATCTAGATTCAATTCTAAACCACTTGTGATGTAAAACCAGTCTCAAGTAAGTGAGGAGAGAGGGAAGCAGCTCACAGATAAATAGAGTTTTTAATCTATGTTTATGTTAGAACGTAATTGTTTAAATGTTGAACTTCTCTTGGCCTTGCTGTAGTATGCTAACTTATTTCTTGTCACATACCGCAGCAGGAATTGCTCTTCGGAAGGGGCAGAAAGAGCCTGATAGACTTTCAGAGCCCTAAGGGTGGGGTGAAGAAAGCGTACATGTTTGGGAGAGGAGTGGATGAGTGAGCAGCGAGGCTTCGCTATTGCTCTGCAGACAGTGGAGCAGTGTTAGCAGTTGGTAGATATGTAAGGGCTGTGTCTGTTTGAAAGAGCTTGAAGTTAAAGGCTAGAAATTTGAACTCGACTCAAGTGAATCAAAGGAAGGATGTTCAGAGAAATGGACAAAAAATTCTTCACAGCTGTCCCTTCTATTTGGCATGCCCTAATTGCTATGATTGTTTTTTTGCAGTGCTTTGATGATTAGGGGAATCTTTTCCAAACAAAGTACACATTGAGGCTGATATTGCAAAGTTATCTGGAACTGTTTGTATGAAAATGGCTGCAACACAAATGCCACAGTCACTGCATTCACTTGCTTGCCCGGGCAGCCAGCAATTCTACTTTCTCGTTGAAAGAGAGCTTTTCTTCCTAACTCCACAGGGGGGAAAAAACAGAGAAAGCAGAAAATTAGTGCAAATTCTCTTACCTTATTCTGTCCTGTGTCTATGGGTCGCTGTGCTCCTAGCATGTCCCTCCCAAAGATTTTGCTGAAAACTTGTAAGGCTCAAACTAATATTGGATAATAAAGGGATGGTAAGGGGGTGTGTGCAGGGAGGGGCGATGCAGACCTGAGGAGACAGGAGGGGACCACAGCTACAGAGAACAGGGCTATGCATCCCAGTCCTCAACAGAAAGATTCCCACGTACAGTCTGTGTCATGCAAGTGCGCATAGACACAGTCCAGCAGGGTTTCTAGTAACTCCATCTGCCTGTGAGATTTCACCCTTTCTGTATTACTATTTCTAGACCTTATGATGTTAATCCTGAAAAATGCAGTGCAGACATTTGAAAAGGAAATTAGAACTTGAGTCTTATCTGATGGTGTACCAGAGTAACTGCACTCATTTATTGGAGTGTTTTACACTTATATAACTGACCTAATTAGAATCAGGATCTAACTAAGCAATGAGGTAAGTATAATACCTTTTGCTGAGTCTGCTCCTCCTCTGTTTCTTAAAAAGCTTATCAAAGGTTGTCTCAGAAACATGCCTTGAACCATCTATCAAAATTTACCACTACATGAGAGAGAAAAGAACTTTTTTCTTTTATGTTTCCATTGGCTGGTGTTTATATAGAATGAAGAAAACTTGATAATGTCTTGACAAGTTAAGGAAAGGGACTATACCATGCAAAGTAATGAAAACTTATCTTATGGTCTACGTAACAGCGATGGAACCAGACACTCTATTCTTCGTAGGAGGATCTCATTTCTGACTGCTTATTTATCCTTGCACAGAAGACCCAGATAGTGGTCTCATATCTTCCTCTCTGAAAAAGCTAGATGGGGTGGTTTCTGGAGCACATCAGTGAGATGTTGGTTTGGTTCATGAGGATGACTTGGGAGCAGCACCAGATGAGTCATCTTCCCTCCCTGCCTACAGGGGATGAACATGTTCTTTACCCTGCAATTGCAGGCCTTGTTAGGCCACTCCTGACAAGTAGAACTGTGGTTGGCATGGGCTTCTCCATGGGAGGCTTTGGCTCCAGATCTTTTGGAGGACCAGAGATGCTGTCAGTTAGAGCGGGTTTCTTTTTCTGGGACTAATGAAAACTTCTCCAGCACTATAATCTGTATTTGTGGGGTCCTTAACATATGGGAAGGTGACTGACTCCAGTCTTTGCAGTGTGAGTCATACCTGACTGGTACGTAAGGATTCATTTGCGCTCTTCTAGATACTGCAATAGCAGCATCCGTGGTATGCTGTTTTCAAAACAGTAATAAAAGAGTATGGTTTCCATGTACATTTTTAGAATAATGTTTTCACCTACAGACTTATCTGAGGATAGTTACACCAGTAGGAGACTGAAGTTCTACAAAGCTCACAAAGTATGTTTGATGTTTATAAAGCTAGTTAGCACCTTTTCCCCATTACTCAATCCTACTATTTCAAATTGTCATACTCCCTCTAATAGTGACACATTTTCATAAAACATGTTGCCCATTAAAACAGTAGTGGAGTCTGGTTTCTTAGCATTTTGTGCCTTTTGGTGATCTTCTGCTCAGATCTAATGTCTAACCACGGGTGAGCTCATGCTGCAGTCTTCATTGAATGTCGTCTTTGGTTTTTTTTCACCTGACTGCCTATTTCCACTTGTAAGTGGGGCAGCAGGGGAGAGGGGGCAGGGGAGAGGGGAAGTAATAATGTAAAAACTTTGAGAAATCTCACTTTCCTTCAGATTTGATTCATATTAGCCAGCATGTTCAAAAGCTGTTAGGTACGTAAATGAATGGAATGCAATACAATAAATCTATTTGCATTAGGAAATCAATTTAAAATCTAATGTCAGAGTAGTATATGTGTAAGGAGAAAAAAATCACTCTATTTTACCTCTACTTCATTGTAGACCATCTTGTCTGTATACAGTATCCACACTATATATGGAGATGTATATGTATAACTGTATGCATATATATTATACCTATATATAGTCTCCAGCTTTCACAGTTCTGATTTTTTTCTATCTTCCTCTCAGCTGCTTTGCTATTTGTCAGATTTCCTGAAAATGTATTTCAAGTTCTTTGTGTATTATCTTATTTATATGTGTGTCATAAAGTGATTTTTATTTTCGGTGTGGATCTTGAAGATCTGAGGCTTTGTTGAGGGAAAACTCACACTCTAAATTTAGCTAGACTTTAATAAAGCTAAGAAAGTATCTGGCTAGTGGAAAATCAAATATTTTCCAGAGCAGTAACAAGAGAAAACTGTTATCTTCAAAGTTTATATCATTAACCTACAAGCCTCATTCTTTCTGTTATGTTAAGCAGTCTGAAATTCAGATGGGACAAGTGAGACAGAACAAAATGGTAGGCAAAGGTGTTTGATTTCTCTTTTCTGTTACCAGGATAAACCTTAAATATCAAATAGGCATTATATTTTGGCTTTTCAAAGCTATACGTATTTTTTTGAGTATTCATTATTTTGTCTATACATGGTAAAAGTTGTACATAATGCCAACATGAGCAATGCTTAGCTAAATAGGCAAAGAACAGCTTTTAGGGACAACCATTCAATTCTGTATCTAGAAATATCAAGTTCTTGTTGCTCAGTCGCACAGTTCCTGTGTTTGAATATGGCGGTATTATGCAAGAAGCTGAAAAAACAAAACAACATTAACCATTTGGCATAGTTCATAGCAATGCAGTTGGGGAGGAAGAAGAGAATTTAACGGTCAAAATATTAGAAGCAGCTGTGGATACCTCAAGCAGGTTTAAAACTTTAAGAGCAGTGCATATGGCTTTAAAAGTGAACAGGGAGGAGTGCTGGCATTGGCTCATTCAAATTTTGAATGGCGAGGAACATAATATTTCAGTAAGTCTTAGTCAAGCTGTTTTAATTAGCCTACAAAAGAAAAAAGATCTCATGAACTAAAAACATCTTGCACTGAGTGGGTAAACTTGATCAGTTTAGTCTGAATTATTTGGCTTCAGTCTACATGTCTCATTTGATGTTTGTTGGCCTTTGTACAACTGCAGAAGAGTCATGTAGGAGAGAGGGGTTGGAAGCACTGTAGACTGTTCTTTTCAGAGACATTTGTCCCTCAAATTTGTATACTTGAGCCAGAGAGTTCAGGGTAACGCTTTGAAAAATAGTGCTTCTTGAAACATAGCCATATTTATCTGGCATGAATTAATATACAGTGGATACAACACTGGCACAATTACAAAAAAGGAACTGATTACAAAAGTGTATGGAGTGGTGGTTTTAATAGGGTCACAGTTTATTAAAATCATAGCAAGCAGAAAAGGAAAACTCCAGAAAATTTTATCTTATTTCTCCTCCCTCCAACCTTCCTCCTATTTATCTATTAACCTGTCACTATCTTATTTTATTTTATTTTAAATCCAAAGAGGAAAAAAGATAAAAGATCTGTAAATGTTTCACCTTTATCAGGCTCTTCAGCCATGAAAAAAGTGAAAGTTCATTTGGGCAAACAACCGTTCTTATTAGGGCCGTAGTGGTGAAGGCAAGTTCTGGAAGATTAAAATTAATAGTCTGTGAAATTCTATCTGTTGTCCTTCCCTGGAATGGGGTACCTCAGACAGTATTCACTGCATATGTAAAATCTGGAGGTACTCCGAAGGTTACCTAGTAGATCCAGCTTTTCTAGATTTTTAGGGCCTAATTTAAATTATTGCCAAAATAATTTAAGGCCAAAAGTCCAATATATATGTACACGTACACATATGCATCTCTGAGTTAGAAAAATCTTTGGATGTCTGCAAGTGCACAGAGACTGTCTGACTCGAACTCTTCCTACATTAGCCACCTGCTGCATAAGCTATAGTGCTAGCAAAATACAGTTGCAGAAGCATCCTGTTCTTTTTACTTTCCAGACAGAAAAGCATTGCAGCCAATTTTTGAAAACTGAGCGGGAAACAGAAAGGAGGCAATAAGAGAAAAAATCTCTAGAGATTTGAAGTGTTTTTCCTCATGGTTGTTTACGGTGCTGTCAAAACGTATAATTGTGCTCCTACAGAATAGATTAAACTACATTCCTCTAAGCCATTAGAAATATTGTTATTTGGACATGGTCCAAAAATCTATTGCGAATTACGGGTGGACCAGTTTTATCAGCTGATCAAAAAAGCGACTGGGTCTGAAATTATTTTAAAGTAAATCTCTCATACTCCACATCATAAAGTAATTCATGCTTAATTCTAAAATATAGTTATATGAATTGAAATTTTCTGGTTTTTTTAATATTTATTTTTATTTTCTTCTTTTCTCTTCTTTCTGGCATTTTCTCAGTAGAGATTTGGTATTCTTGCAGGTTTTTTTAAACTTGGCTTTCTGTAACTCTTAAGGGGCTTCTCCAGATGTTGAACACTCATTAAAATGAATTCTGTTCCAGTTCAAAAGTCTTTGGAGAAGCACCGAGTAAGGCAACAGTCCATTGATTCCCTCATATTAGTCTCAGTGTTGGGTTCATTTCATGAACTTAAGTTCAGCAAGTAAAAATGTGCAGCTGTTAGCTCATTTCTCAACAGTGCTTTTGGCCAAAGAAGACTTTTCTGTACTATTGCAATTACTTATAGTTTTTTCGTGGTAAATACAAAGGATGCTCTTTGCTTCCTTCAATCATTATTGAGTGAGTCTGATGCACCAATGATGAATTGCTCTTAAATCCACAATGACAAAATTGAGTTTTCTGCCACTGGTGAAAGAGGTTCAAAATAACATGACCAGACTTTGCTGACTCTGCTGAGTAATTTCAGCCTGTTTAGATTGGCTTGTTTTTATGTTTGGGAGAAGGAAAAAAGAGAACAAGAGTCAACTTCAAAATTCATTTTAAGAGCGGGGTAATCCCACATAAAGTAAGAACATGTTACAATGGAAGGAAGTAAATTCAAGAACACAGAGGTTATATCCTACTTCCTTTGCTTTTTAGACCAGCACATAGTAATTTAATATACTGTACTAAAGAAGTGAATAGGGGAAATGTCTTTTTTTTTTCTTAGGGAAGACAAATAATTATTTTTCAGATTTGATTGCTAACTACAACTGCATTTTTTTACCTAATGTGTGCATAGTTAATCAGGTGTGTAATTTTTGCATTACTAGATTGTTCACTCCAGTGAACTGCTTTTTTTTTTAACCCAAATGCTTTTTCCATCTATTAAAATAAAGTGATTCCTATTATCTTGGTAAGATAATGCCAAGGGAATTGACCCTTTTAAAACACTGCATGTTACACAAGCTTCTAGAGTGTAGAGGTAAATATGAATGACAGATTTACAATTAATATTCAGATATTTCAATGCCAATTTTAAGTAATCCCCCTGCAAAAATTGCATATTGTTGACTTGTATATGAATTTTAATCTTGCTGTTTCATGATCATCAAAGAAAAAAAACACTAGTTCATCCTAGAGCTATTTCCATTAAATGGAAATATTCATGAAAAAGGCTTCCTTTTTCCCTAATAACTGAATCTTACCAGGACAACTCCTATGTCTTTACTCACTAATGCATCCATTATCATTACCATTGTAAGCTGGATAGTGTGATAATCAGCATATCTTCTTTCTTAAATCTTTTAGTATGTTAAATCTTATTGCATCAGATATTCTTTACTTTTGGCCTGCTTCCATTGAAACAAGAACCTTTGGATTTTCTTGTTGGGAAAGAATACAAATTCTCTTGATGTAAAATATACAAGATGCTTCTGGCTGGCTGACTACAGGCAGCATTTGAGGACACTTTTAAAGGCCTATTTGGCACAAAGAAAGTTGGAATGTGTACAGAAGGAGAAGAAATTATTGAACTGAAAACACACTTAAAACATCATACAAAGACATTATGGCAAAGCCACCTAAAATTAAGACATTTAGCTTTAAGGTAGAAAATGTGGTTTGAAAATAGCTTTCCTATAGCTTACCCCATTTTCATGGTTTACTTGGAAAAGTATTTGATTGCTCAGTGAAATCTATGTCAAATTCTTAAGGCATTCCTACAAATAAGGCCATTATTCATTAGCCCTGAAAGACTAAACATTTCTCTTCATGAATAAATTACCACAGTGCTAATTACCACTAATCCAAGGGTTCTGATTTATACTTCTCTGCTATCCTGTGGTCACTCCATATGCACATCTTTTATTCTAACATAAATACAAGGAATATTAACCACTGGCTCGCTTCAGGATAACTGGTTCTTGTTCCCGACCTTAATTACAAATATTACTTTGGTTTTACCAGGGCACATGGAGTGGATGGGAACCACTATTACTGTATGTAACTGCCATTGATATGAAAGGTATTTTTTCAGTGACTTCAGGGGGGCCTGGATTAAAGTATTTGTGATATGGGGCACCACATTCAATTCACACCACACCTGGCATCACTTTGGGCTGAGTATTTTATCTGTGAGTACATCTGTGAGCCATGCATGTCCAAGGACAGAATCTGGTCCTTTAGCTCTTTGCCAGAAGGTAAGGATTTGAAAGTCCCAGTGGCCTCACAGTTGTTATTCATTCTAATGAAACTATCCTAGCACTTAGAGAATTTATTTATAACATATATTAGGAGTTGTCTTTTTTCTTCAGAAGGCCGCACATGTGCACAGCAGCAGTCTTACGGTGGTTGGCAGGTATCCTTGCCTCACTCAAGCATCAAACTGTTGTTTTTTTGCCTGAAATTCCTGCACAGGGAGAGATTATACTCATGGTTGCCATCTGGTTGACCACATTCTTTTGTTTTCAGTCAGCAGGGAAAATCTATATCAACTGGATAAAGAAAGTTTTTGAAACCTCATTTGACTGTATTGCTTGTTGTGTGTAGTTCGATGCTTCAAATCATATCAAGTTTCTTTAAAAAAGTATACTACTCGACAGAGTATACTACTACCTGCATTTCAAAATATGTAACATCTTAACACAATAGACTTGAGCATGAAGAAACTTTTTATAGATCTACACAGGAGATAAAACTGTCTCACAGGCTAATTTTCTTTGAAAACTTTCTTCCCTGCTTTGAAAAAGGAATTGTTTTCCAACAAATGTTAGGGTATAATCTTCACTCTTGCACTGTCTCTTTTGGTGAAACCTGTATTTTTCCACACTTAGCAGGACCTAACACTAAAATTTTTGTTCCTCAGCTGTTCTTTGTCAATAGTAAGGGCATGATCAGCACACAACCTTCGTTAGCCAAATGTGTATTCTTTATGGCATCCATTATTCTTCAGCAAATACTGTTGAATCCAGTTGTCATGTCTTCTTGAAGTCTCTTTCTGTGATTTTACCTCTCAGATTGAGTTCGATTTATCAAAAAGCTATTTTAATTTCCTCTCCTGTCAATGTATGGCATCTGCTTCAAGGATACGTTTCAATTTACTGCCGTGCTGTAGAAGCCTGTACGTCTCCATGACACTCTACTTTCAAGCTTATGGAGAGAGTGCTGGAGCACGTCTTTGCATGCATTACCTCTGTGTGTACATCAGGATGCCGGGAAATACAGATCTCCATGCATTGAATGGTACTCTGTAAAAGCTGGGTCTGGGGGTACATGATCCAGTCCTGCAAATTCTGTAAGGCTAATAACTCATAATCCTGCCTTAAAAGACTTTGGAGCCAAGTCTTTTCCCATTCCTCGGCCAAAGAATAAAACTTTATTCCTAAAAATTTTTGCATGCCTTTCTCCTGAACAGAAGGAAAACTTCACAGAGATTGCCATTGCAGCAAATTAGAAGGACTGATGATCTTTGATTCCTATAGTAGCCTTGGGAGGGAGCAGTAATTCAGATTCTCATTACTTTGGGCTGTTAAAAGATGGCCTATCTCACCTCACTGCAGACGGGAAGATGGATGACCTTAGCAGACATCAGCCCTTTCAGAGTTCCTGTGTGCTTATGACTCCATTCCCTCTTCTCTACCACCCACTCACATCTGTTTAAAGATTTGGTACAATTTCATATATCAGCACAACTCCAGAGACAGCTCAGAGCTTCCCTTCATGGTATCTTGTGAGCTAAAAGGAGTTGCTTTGGCACCTCCAGTACTTGCTCCCCACTCAACAGGAAATAAAAGAGGCCTCAATAAGGGTGTTGGCTGCTTTTCTGCCTTTTGTCTGTCCCCTACTGAGAGCCTCTGGGGAAGCTGGCGTTGATCTTGGAGTGGAAGGTAGTTGTTTGGGTCACTAACCCTAATTTAGGCTTTCTAAAGCAGACTTCCTGAAAGGCAGCATGAGGCATCATTACGTATTATAAACAGCATGGCAATGCAGTTTAAAACAAGCAAGCTGGTATGGTCCAGGATGAGTCTAGGTGTCTCTCTTTATATGGAGTATTTCCTCTTAAATCAATAATGTGGTGTTTCAGTTTCATGCATTTTTTTTTCCTTTACGTGGGAGAGAGTATAACACTGACACTTGCAAAAACCCACTGCAAAAACTCAGTGTTGATTTTTTACATGTCCTTTAGCGAAATCATAATCCATTTAAAGTGTGGCAGAGATGAAACATGGCTCAGATATTAAATGGGTCAAAGAAAAGCATGGTTATTAATTCTGGATTCTAAGTTGCCTTGTTCCAGTTTTCTTTTTTACCACAAATTATACTGGATTATAAGCATTCCTACTCTTCTTGAATGATTATGGTCTTCATTCTCCTGAGTGGGCAGGTGAAAAAGATGGTGTAATGGACACCAACTGGTTATGCTAAATCTTCCATTAGTATCTATCATTATAGTATTTGTCCAGATGTAACAGCTGAAGAATGTATGGGTTTGGCCATTTTGGTCAACTGACATTTTCTGGCTGATACGTACCGCTTCTCTCATGCTGCTGTTAGGTATAGGAAAAGGATACTTATAGACTGGCCTCATCTGTTCATTTGAGAACTTTACTGCTAGTCCTAGTTATAGGGTTTTATGTAGAAAACCACTTAGGCATGATCTTATTTTTAAAACTGAAAGGCCCGTTTGATTATTACAAGATTGTGCTGATGTAATGAAATTTTATCAAGCATCTTCCCAAAACCTTTTTTATCCTCACAGGTGTTTTATACCTTACAAGTCTCACTGAAGTCAATATCAGGTTCTCTTCAGCACACATGAGAATTGGGAAGGCAGGTAGTGAAGATTAAAATTTTGGATTAGGAACTGCCCTTGACAACACATTCATATATTTTAAAAAGATCAAAATGTCGATGTCTCTGTAAGAAAGCTTCCTGACATTAAGCAAAATGGTTTTATAAATGCAAGTCTAGGAAATTCCCTGGCAATCACTAAAACTGTGTGCCTTGTTATGGCTTTTAACTACCAGATCCTACTGGATACATAGTGCATGTAGTCAAAGTTACCAAGAAAGAGCAACATATTTTTATTTCTAAAATTCAAATGGTGCTGCATTGAGTAACACCTATTTCAAATGTACACATTGGCCAAATTGTTTCATGATCAGCCTATGAGCCACACATCTGTCGTACCTGGCATTCACACGTTACTTTGAATATTTGCTGAAGTCATGCATAATGAATAACTCACTAGTGCTGTTCCACCTGCATTTTCTGGATAATGATTAGCCTCCAGTCCTGCTTTTGCAAACACTTAAGCATGGTTGTTATTCTGCTTTTGACTCTTCTTACCCTCAGCTTTTGAGGTAGCACAAGTATTTGTGTAGTCATGTAGATAAATAGATCAGAATTCATACATTTATACCAGAAGCTAAATAAAAAATATGATTTAGTCTGGATCTGTTCTCTGGTACTGTTCACAGACTCTTGTAGCAGGAGATGAAGGGAGGAGTAACCGGTGGGTTTAGGAAATGGATGGGACTTTTTAACCAGTTGTCAGTTTATATCAATTTAAAACATTCCTTAGGCTAAAACTCAATAGCCTCAGATTAAAAATAAAAAGATGAAAGATAAATAGGGGAGGCTTTTTATGACTGTATTTATGTCTCTGATGGATAGGAAGCTACTTTTTGAAAGTACTGTGGGTAGACTTTAAATTGCTCTGGATTTATCTAAATTTATCTAGAATCATTAAAAGATGGTCTGCTAATCAATCAGTCTGAAACGGAACAGCTTTGATTTGGAAATTAAGCATTACATTTATACAAAATAAACCCATGGGAGAGGAAAGTCATGTATAAGAAGTAAATAAGAAAGGAATTCTCCTGATGCAGGATACTGAACATTGCAAGCTTTTCATAAAATGACTGACAGATGGAATTACTGCTCTAAAGGGTCAGGAGTTAATTCTATCTGTGCTGATTTACCTATTGGCATAACTGAATGACCAAAGCCACCTTTGCATGGCCTTTTTCTGGGATAGCATATGTATTTCTATATGCCAATATATACGCACCACACATATTTCTTACATATATATTAGTGACTGGCCTCACAATCTTTTAGGAAGTAGACAGATAACTTTCTCCCACCTGCAGACTCTATGGAGTCTACCCTATGAAAAGATGTAGCTGTTGCTGCCAATACATGCCAAAACTTATGCCTAAGATTATAAATGGGATGTGGTTGTCTACACAATAAAGCTGAAAGAAGAAAATCATGCAGATGAGAATTACACCCATTATAATTACCTCTGTATCAGAACTACCATCCTATATTCATTTGTGCACAAATTCATGGTCATGGAAGTACTTTGGGATGATTAATAACTAAATGGTTTAGATTGTCAATATACATCATATTTTAAGAACAGCATTTATGCCCTCATTCAAAACAACGCAGATAGTTTTTTTCTTAGAATGTGTTTCTGGGTCTTTTTATGGCCTTTATAATTGCTGTATGAGCATATCTGACACATATGAATGTGAAAATATTCTCAAAGAGTAGGGTGATGTTATAACCTTCACTTACTGAATTCTCGCCCTCTGTCATTCCTTTTCTTTGTTTCAGCAGAGGCATCCTCTCTGATAACTAATTAATTCCTCTTCCAGCAGCCTCTAAGCTTGCTTTAAATGTCTTCTGTCCCTCTAGCCAGTTTCAAACCCACTTTTGTATGTGGCCCAATTATAATACAGACTTTAAGACTGCATAACTTTTAAAGAAAATTTTCACAAAATAGCCAAGGGGAAAGAGGGGGAAGTGCAGCTTCCTCAAGATTTTCTTCCTGCAGCATGCAAATTGTTTATGTGGCTGCAGAGTCCATCCATGAGAGGCAACTTATTTACGATCGGGTCTTCGAAAGGTAACCCTGAGAGCTAGAATAAGCAGAGCTGATGAACATGAGATTCATAATGTCTCGAGTATTAGGCACAAAGATTAAGAAGCTATTTATAGTTTGCTACTACAGATGAGTTATAATGCATGTTTAGGTGTATAATGAATGAAAGCTGCCTGATAACATTTTTTTTTCCTTTTACAACAAACTGGAGTTGGTCCTGTACTAGGTGTCAGATATTAAAGATAAATTTTTCTCTGAGACTGACATATTTAAGCTAGCAATATTACATTAATACAGTTTTGTATTTCCATACTATTTTGTAGGAAGCTATGTAGAGAAAGGAGGAATGTTAAATCCTGCTTTAAATAAGAAACATAGTGATGCTTCAAAGGAAAAACACACACATAGTTGGAAGGAAGGAAATATTTTAGTTGACTGACAATTTCTCTTTTAAATTGGTTTCAAACAGAATGAAAAGCAGGTATGTGCTTTTGTTTGGGAAACATGAAGGGAATTACTTCTGATCATTAAGAACAGGTCAGAAATTTCCTTGGCTCATCAAATTAATCTCTCATTATTATTCATTTTATGAAAGCTATTAAGCAGATTTATGAAACAACTAATTCTTTTGAACTTTTTTTGCTAAATCAAGTTGAGATATCTCCAAAGACAACAGAATTATTATTATTATTAATATTAGTTTTAAGTATCATCTGACCAGAGATTAGCTCATTTTCTTCTGTTCTACCCCAGGTTTCTCTTTTTATTGTCCATATGATGATTTGCTCAAGAAACTCTCAACTTTTTCAATTAATTTGATTTTTCATCCACTCAGTACCTCTGTTTCTTCCCTCTAGAGAGCCTCTGTTGCTTCTGAAACGTTCTCTGGCTACGTTCTCTATCACATCTCCTCCACCATGTACAGCATCCTTTTCATTTTCTCCTCTCACACCTCCCACCTTCTCCTCCACCTTCATGGTGTGCCTGCGTGAGGAAGAAAGATGGAAGCGTGTTTATGGACATGTGCTTTTGAGGGGCAAAGAGCATTTTTGATTCTGTAAGAGCTTTAATAGTTCCCTAGCATGTCAGTCATAAGAGGAGAATTATGCAGTCTTGGCAGTAATTTTAAAAATACTAGAGAGAAAGAAAGAGAGAATATTGTGGACTTTGACTTGTTTGGGTTTTTCCCCATTGAGTTTGTTTGGAGGCTCCTGGACCTGTCAGTTGGCATGTGCTACTTTTTTGTCCAACTAACTGAAATATTCTATTCTACTCTTCATCACAGACAGAAACTGCATGACAAATACCTTATAAAGTAAAATTTTTCACTTAAAATCGAACCCTTATGAGCATAAAAGAGTTTTGAACTGCCAAATAATATTTATGGTCTGTAATGTTCATACAAATATAAAAAAGAGGAAGAAGAAATATCGTTAAATTATGTATCAACTAAATTTTTTTAATGCAGATATTTGTTTAGACTGTGGTAAAAATAATGCAAAAGTCCTGTGTTAGGTTTGGGCACAGAATTTATTTATTCTGTCAGAAGTATGATTAGGAATCATGCAAGGCAGAGAAGAATAGGCTTGAAGAGGAACCAAATAAATTAAAGAGTCAGTCAAATACAGAAGTTTTTTTCCAGGAGGTGGAGGAGACAGTACAGAAGGGGAATTAATCCCATTCAGTGGCGAAACAAAGAGAGGTACTGGAAAAAGAAGACATCTGTTGATTAAGGAGAACATAGGTTGGCAAGATATGAAGTAGGACAACTGAAGGAAAACTTTTTTAACATCTCAGAGGAACATATTTTAAATGATATCTTGGAATAGAACAGACTGAGGATTGCAATGCATTTTGATCTGAATATGGAAAGATGTTGCCAAATTAGGAAAAATTTAACTTTCTGGAGTGGAATTTAGTATTAAGGAATGAATATATTCTAGGTGAACAATGGAAAAGGGTGTATAGTTTCTTTCAGAGCTAGACACGTGGTTGTGAAAGTGAAAAGTGAGCAAGATTCTGGATTCAAGATAAAGAACCCCATCTGTAGAAGTCAGATATGACTTGAGGGACCTCCTTCATTTACAGTGTTGATTAGCAGTGGAGTGATTTCTAGGGGGTGCGGCAATGATTTTTGACACATTACGCAAACATGAGGTGATCCATCTTGATGTGAGGGAAGTGGAAACACTCCTAAGGTAAAGGAGTGTGTTGACTACCTGTTTGAGATGGTAATCCTTTAAATAGGGGATTTAAGATTAAGAGCAGCCTTGAAAAAAATCTAGAGGTAGAAACAAGGAACTAAGTAGTTAAAGCTGAAAGGCACTATATTAACAGTGAGATCACAAATTGGATCACCCTCTAGGGATTTAAGAGAATAATCCAAACGTTTTACCACACTTTTTAGCCAGTGACAGGCATACTTAAGGTTTTCCTCAAAGATTTAGTTAAGTGAAAAATTCTGTAACTGTGGGTGACTTGAAGTGGTTCCTCGTGGTTGAACAGAATACCTATTTCCCTGTTTTCTTCTTGGGGCTTTCAGGGATTTGCTTTAGTTCACAGAAGGTTTTAGTTCTTTGACTAAGCTCCAAATATATCTCACAGCACACTGAGTACAGTGACTTTAACATGTAGCTATATTTTCTGTTTCTTTCAAGCTATGACAGGAGGACATGTCTAGTTTTTGCTTAATAGTTGAATATTGTGCTTAAATTTTGTACCTACACCAAGAAACAGCAGACATGAGTTTTAGAGTTTTCTCAGTCTGAGTGCACAGACCCCCATTCCCTTGAAGAGTGCCTGAGCCATGCTGCTGTGGATGGGAATATCCATCAGTGTCTCTGTCGAAATGCAGCGGAGCCAGGGGCAGGGGGTACTGGGAACATTCTTCTGATGACATTCAGAACAAAAATATCTTTGTTTCTATTCTGTGAGTGAATGAGAATATATTTTTTTTTTGGTAGGATCAACCTGTAGGAACAAATGTAAGGTAAATTAGATTTTATTACATTGCTGGATGAGAAACAGTTAACAAAGGGAAGGGACAAGTCTACCACCAGGCTGCAACTGCTGACCTGAGCAAGGAGAGTGAGATGGCTGCTGCAACTTGCAGAGCATAGACCACGCAGCACATAGCTCCTTCTCACCATGGGGGACTATTCAATGCACAGCTTAGGTGGAGAGTGATTTGGTGACTGATTACAAGGTAAAGAAAACCCATTCACTTTGTACATGCTCCCTACAATATGGAGAGGGGAAATATTTGAACTTACATGTAAGTGATATGATATCCAAGTTCCGTACTTCTAAAAGATACTTCTACAGAGAATAAAACATGTTCCTATCGACTGAATATACTAAAAAAGTCCCCAGCATAACAAATGTGTCTGTGGAGGAATAGGTGCCTGAAAGCCAGATATATGAAATAACAGGATAAGGACCCTTAAATATTGCTCCTTGTGAAAGTTGGCTTTGTGCAGTAAAAGTGAAGGGGTAGACCACCAATGAACAACTTGAGAAGATTTATAGCAAACATTACTTCTGCAGGATTAGATGACGTGATAGTTTTTATAATACTCTGAACTTTGTAAGAAAGAATGGAAAGGGACAGCTTTCTCCGTGAGAACAGAAATTTCCACAACCAATCCCTCAGTTTTCTCTTTTGTTTTCCGATAGGGCAAAATGGATTTAATATTAGAAATACGTCCTCTCTGGATCCAATTTCAATCTTAGCCACACTCTTTAAATAAGAGTCTATAATCCAACTGACCGCTCCTGCTAAGTTCCCTCTAATATATCTGTAAACCAAAATATGTGTGCAAGCACAGACTGCATGAGTTTAACTAAATTGGCTTGAAACACACATATTTTAGCTAAGCGAGTGCAGGATTTTGTGCAGACAATGTCTGTATCACCTGTCTATGTGTTCTGTTTTGGTTAGGAAATATTGGAATGGAATGTCTGTGAGTGGAGGAGAAAATTCAGTTATAATCAGTTATTAGAGGGTTTTTAATGCAAACCACATTATAAAGGGAATAACTATAATTCTTCCACTGGTGAGTATGAAGGCTACTAAAAATTTGGGACTTCTGGGAGGCAAAAACAAAACCCCTTCTTGCTTGGAAATATTTTCCATCTTAATAGGGGAAAAATAAGAAATATCCATAGAGATAAAGAGAAAATAATCTTTGAATGTTTAATGCTATAATTTAAAGCATTTCAAGAAAAAAGAACCAAAATCTGCTCTTGATTATACACGACTTTCAATGAGTCAAAAGGGGGTAGAACATGCACATCCAAAGGATAGAATTTGGCTCATGGGCATAAGAAGAGACTTGAGAAATGCAAACTCCATATAACCATCATCATCATTATTGTAATAACACATGTGGTTGAATTTTAGAAAGTGTTTTCAAATGTGGTGACAAATGATAAATAAATTAGAACAAGTGACAGAAGATACAACTGAAGAATATTGCTGTTCAGTAACAGGCACAGTGCAGGGCCATCTGCAAATTTAGATGAGGCATATATTTTGAATTTATTTCTTCCAAGGTATGTGTCATTTGCTGTTGAGGTATTGATAGTTTTTTTATAAATAGGTATTATAAATATATTTAACTTGTAAGTTAAAATCTCATTTAAAGTTTCAAACTTTGCAATCACTTAAAAATGTGAATTTGTGCATGAAGCACGGTCATTGTGTAATCAAAAGAACTGGGAAATCCTTTAAATATGATATCTTTGTAGTTCATACTGCACCTGTGTAATTTCTGATGGAGAAGACACTGCTGTGTTTGTATCTGGTTGTGCTTATGAGGCCTTAAATGACCAAGTGTTTGTGTTGATAATTACCAAGCTATAGTGAACTGGTCTAAGAGCTGTTGGCAGAAGTGTTTTACTTCCTTCCACCTGCAAATGCAGAACACAAGAGAGAGCTAAAATGAAATAAATAGCAGCTGTTCTTTTCCCTGCTTGATAAGTTGGTCTTATACCAGAAATCTCCATGAGAGTTCAAAGTATTGGAGACAGGAAGATAGGAAGGCATCATGAGCTGTGTTAACTTGAAATAGTTCATAGAAAGGGTCATGTGAACAGAAGGGCTGTTGATGACTAAAATCTTGCAATGTTTTTGTGGCCCTAAGGGGAAATTACAGTAGTTCATCTTCCTAGAATAAGGCTGGATACTTTATAGTAATGTTTGGTAACTAAATACACCGTGTGTCTGTTATTAACTTTTAGATAACAAAAAAGATCAGATGGATTATAAAGAATTATATTCTACAATTCTTATGAAAAGCAATACTGTCTTGCTTTAAAAACACAGATGCATCTGTTTAAATGAGCTTCCCATAAAAATGCAAAGCTTGACTGTTCCATGAAGCTAAGGTGAAGATTTATAAACTTTTTGTTTTCCCACTGTAATGCAAAAGTTAGTTTTGCTCTTCAAGAAAGCCTGGATTCCTATTTAATGCAGATATATGTGGAAATTGTCTGCATATGCATATTTAGAATTTCAGACTTGTCACGCAATATTAAAATTTCCTCATCCTGAAAACACCAGAAAGTTATATTAATATTTAAAAGATGTGATCAAGATTCACTGTCCACAAATATATAACATGTCTTCCAGCACTCTATGTTTTATGCTGCTCAGATTATGCACTTTATAAAACAAAGACAAGATCTGAATTATAAATATTCTATAGTCTTCCAATAAAGTATGGTAATTGATTCTGGGAGTTATAACCTGTATATTGGACTAATTTCTTACTGAAAAAAAAAAAAAAATTGTACTGGAGAGAGAACTTCTTTGGGAGCTGTTTGTCTGTCCATCTCAGTGTCCAATTAATCTCAAAATCAATCCTCATCTCAGCTGTGTTCACTGAAATCCTGACTATTTTTATTTTATAAGCCAGACAGAGCTGGGAAAACCTAGCATTTCTTTCTTTTATTTATTCTCATACTTATAGTACTATAATCTCATTCATCAGATTAACCTTTATTTATTTTCTGAGACTTGACTCATGCTTCTCCCTTCACATTTTAAGTTAAAGTTGATAGTGACTTGTGGAAAGGAGAAGGGAGCAGGTTTCTGCTGATGATTCAGAACTCAAAAAAATGGACGAGCCAGTGGATAATTCTACATGATTCTTACTGTTCTTTCAGGATTTCAAGACTGCTTGCTATACTTGAAAGGAAGATCAGAGGCTTGGAACGGAAAACACTTTGAATATTCATTTCAAACATACTGGAATACAGATAGCAAAAAATAACCACACCATCCTTAACTGCAGTCTTCATTTCACAGAGCTCTAGTTGCTAATAACCCCATGTTTTTAAAATGTGTTTGATCTTTGGACGCCTAATGGAATGCCTCCACTTAGAGGGCATTCTTGTCTATTATTACTATTGGCTTGAGATAGACAACACTGATGTGAAATTCACGTCAAAGCTAAAAACATCTATATTCTTCAAGAATACCAGTCGCTGTTAAAGACTCATTTGTAAAGCGTTCAAAGAATAAGTCTCCCGCTCATCGTGCCTCCTCTCCTTCCTTATCAGTGCCAGGGATATGCGTTGGCTGGCTCTTTCGGCATGACTGAAGGAAACACAGACCTCAACAGAAATAGCAATGTATATCGCTGCTATTTCTCCCTTTCTTTGAGTCTGGACTGCATGTGCTATTTCACATTCTATTCACCAAGGTCAAGGTTGTCATTGTTGCGTGAACATACTATGGCTGGTTGAAATGCCCATTATAGCTGGGGACATAGTTTGACACTTTGGTTGGTTTACACAGTAAAAATGCATAGGCTTGGCCTTGCTTAGGGTCAACCATACTTTTTCCATTCAGTACAACAGCACAGTGTTTCAAATAAGTTAGATAAAAATAATTGGCACAATAAAATTAGGAGCAAAAACTCTGGGGAATGTTTCTATTGTTAATAAACTTTGCAAAACCTCCTTCTTTAAGGAAATATAATATTGAGTCCAAGCCAAAATATCTGGTATTATCCTTATGTAGATAAAAGCACTATTTTTTTTCCTCAAAATAATAATTCAATTTTTTGTGGTAGTTTAATTATTACTAATATGTAAGGAATTTGGAAACCTATTTGCCATTTGCTGACCTTTTGCAGTTTGAGCTGAACTTCGTCCTCATGCAGAGGATATGCATATGACAACAAAGATAAGCCCTAGCAAGGCACTGTAAGGTCAGTTCATAAAACTTCATCTGGGCCATTGCACAGAGGTGAAGTTGATCCTAGACAAAATTTATGGGTCTCATTCACACTGAAAATTGCTTGATTATTTGTAGAATCCTGGTAGATAGTGATTCAAATGAGCCAACATTTATAAGTGCTAACAGCTGAGAAAAATAAATCTGCAGTTCAAGCAGCAGTAACGACTTCTCTGTCGAAATGCTGAAGTTCCCTTCAATTTAATAAGTGGGTTTGCATTTGCCTTCCTGAGAAGGAAGGTGAATACTTTGTTTGCATACACACTTTCACACACACATACACTATTTTAAGTATAATTAAAATAATTGCAAGTAAAATTAGAGTTACAGTAATGCTGCTGATAAATGTTCCATTGCTCTGTAAAGCCAACAGGTGATCAAGATACAAAAGTGTTCAGAGGAGACAATGTAGCCAAAAAGCTACACTGGCTCTTCTCATCTTCTGTGTACTGTGGAAAATGCTAGAAGATACTTTCACCAGATACTTTTCAACTTCTGTATGAGGAACCCGTAAGGACTTCTGTATGAACATGGTATGACTCTAGAAAACATTATTATGAATGAAATGCACAAAATGAACAGTAACAAAGTAACAACTTGCCAAGTTCAGCTATTATTCTCTGCAGAGTTCTAAGGGATTGTCTGCAATGGTATATAATGTCTTGCTTAAACATGCTTGGGAACCAGGGGACACCAAGTATGACACCATTTCTAAACAAGTTTGCAGGAAGAGCTGAGGCTCCAACATCAGTACTGTGAAGATTAGCAGAAACATGATTCATTTGGGCTGACTCAGCAGGAAGACCAGCCTCCCAAACTTTCTGGAGTTCTTTGAAGGGGTCCAAAAGCATGGAGAGAAAGTAGATCTAGCTGATACAGTCAGTCCACCTAGATTTCCAAAATGTTTCTAACATGCTTACTAATAAAACACTTTTGAAGAACTCAAGCAGCCATAGCATGAAAACTGCAGCCCTGAGTAACATGCTCTAAGCAATCCTGCTTCAGCAGGGGAGTTGGACTAGATGATCTATATGGTCCCTTCCAACTCTAAAAATTCAGTGAAATTCAGTGAAACTAAGAACTGCTACATTTTATGACATGGAATTAGTTAAAACAAGGATTAGGAAGATATGATTACCTACTGTGGTGAATAGTCATAGGCGTTATTAGTGAAGTTCTGCAGGGACTGGTGCTAGAACCACGTGCATAAAAGACCCAAAAAGGGATGAAAAGTTACCTGACAAAGTTATGTGTGCCATGAAGTTATTCAGGCAAGTGCTGACTGAAGAAATTGCAGAACACTATGAGACTGAGCAGCTGAGCAAAGAAATGGCAGATGAAATTCTTCACAGATACAATTTTAAAAAGGTATATGTGAATAATCATCTTAACTTCACACATTAAATGATACGGTCTATCATTACTGTGCAGGAGTAAGACCTTCAGGTTATGATCAGTAATACTATGAAAATGTTAGCTCAGTGTTCAATATGGTAACAAAGGCAAGCTAAATATTAGGAATTATTGAGAAAGCAATAGAGAAGGAAGTAGCAAATGTAATTTCACCATCCATGCCATTGTGCCAATTCATGCTGTCTTAAATACACATCTTGAATACTTTCTGCACATCTGGTCTTTCGATCAGGAAAAGGATGAAGTAGGAATGGAAAACTTGCTGAGAACAGAGCAAGAATGATCAAAGATATGGAATGATTGCTGTAGAAGGAATGGCTAAGTGAACTTCAGCCTGCAAAATAGATGAATGAAAAAAATCTGTGAAATCAAGAATGGTGTGGAGGGAATGCCAATGGCTTAGGAAGAGGGAAGAGCCATTCTCTTTCTCTTCCAATAGAACAACTAGAAGGCCACAAGTGAAGCTATAGAAGCCAAGCTCAGAACAAACAAACAAGGTAGTTCTTCAAGAAACTGGTATTTGAGCTGTTGAACCACTTGCCCCAGGATGTTGCAGATGCTGAAAGTTTACATGAGGTCAAGAGGAGACTGAACACGGTCATAAAAGATAAATTCACTGAAGTTTACTAAATACCTAAAAAATACATCTGCCTAAAGCTCTTCAGCTGAGAATGTTTGTCAACTGCAGATATAAGGAAGGGGTATTATTTATACTTGCCTTTTTTCCACATAGTTTCTTGAGCATCCTCTTTTTAGCTTCTGTTGGGGACTGGTTAGTGGACTAGAGAATCTTTTGCTCTTACCAAATATGGCTATTCTTATATTCATACCAAGTTTTAAAATCCTTTTTTTTTTTCTTTTTAAGAGATTTCAAGTACAAGGATTGTTTATTTCTCTCTCTCATTTTTTTTTTATATTGGGTTTCCCATCTAACAGTCTGATTAGGCATCTCTTGTGTTGGTTAGTGAACCTGATTAAAATAAATATTAGTTTTAGCTTAAGGAAGTTAAGTTTTGGATGGGATTTTCAGTCACTTTCCCAGGCTTTGGGGAAAACTGAACAAAGTTCCTGTATTCAACCCAAAAGGGAAGAGACTTATTTGCCTTTACAATCAGTTACTTAGATTAAGATGAACTTTCTGAAGTCTGCTTTACAGATTCATCTATGCAAGTAATGAGAAATGTTCACAGGATTCTACAAAAGAAATTAGAATGACTAATAGGATAAGATTTTATGTTTAAAATTTTTTATCCCATTTGAGTAAAAGTTTTGTTTTAATTAAAAGGCTAAGAATTAGAGTAAAGAAATTCTGTTGATTAATTCTGCAATTCTTAGTGCATTGTGGATTGCAGACGAGTTCTGCTCTAAAGAAGATGAATGAAAAAGTTCCTAAGAAGTGTTTTTCATGTGTCATAAATAAAAAAAATGTGGGTTAGCAGAGTTCAACATTGAGATATTCTCTTAATCTCTCCCTTAGTGAAGTAAAACATTAATTCCTTGCTGAAATTGAACTGAAGGAAATTTAGCTGAATAGAATGAAGACTCATAAGTGTCTCCCCAGGTTGATTTGTCTTGAAAAATCAACTAAGAGAGAGAATTGAAAGTGTGAACATAAATGAGCAATAAAGTCAGATTCTTAGTGAACACAAGGAAACAGCCTTCAATTTGTTCTTGGGTGGATTATGTCAGGCAAGGAGTTTTTTCTCCTCAGAAAATGGAAAGGCATGCCAGGCTACATCAAATAAAGAATGTAAGCGTCTACAGCAGGATGACTGAAATCTTTCAGCGCAGCATCTCCTGACACCTTAGTCTTTGGTACCTTAAACTTACCAGATGTCTCTCAGTGTAACTTTAGAGCCCACTAGGAACATGGCTTTTGGCTCTGGAACATGCCCAAGCTGTCCTGTTCTTCTGCCATGGATTCTTCTGCCTGACTGGTCAGAGATTTAAACCTAGGCAGAAGAGTCTATGTGCTTTCTGGTGAATCAGGAGGTATTCCTACCTGTCAGAACATCTTAAAAATGCATTTTGCAAATGTATTGACAACTTCTGGGGGTTTTTGTTTTAAATAAAAATGGTGAAAATTGGCATGCATCCTTTTATAAGAGTCTGATGATTACAGACACCTGAGAGAAACAGTCTGAAGTTCTGACTTCTACTTCGGGAGTGAAACCTGCCTTTCCTACTTCATGCAGGAGAGCTGAAATCACCAGCCTATGGGCAAATGTAGAGTGAGGTTACTTTTCTTCTGTTGGATTTGTATCACTTCACTGCCAATAGTGGAAGATTTGAAGAAGAACATAGGTTAGTACATCTCACTGAGTCTGTCCCTCATTTGAGAAAGGTGGGCCCTGACTTCCAGTCTTGCTTTAAGTCTGGTTTACTTAGTCTCTGTTTAATGCACAAGGCCAAAGAAATACTGGAAAAAGGAACATGCAAGTTCTTTCAACTTACTGAGTACAGAGGTAGGCAACATTTTTACTTCACCCACCTCAGCTGTGACAGAAAAGTGTAAGCCTTGCTTAGTTCACAAATCCTATGAGGTTCCCACAAAAACAGGGGCTTCTCTGAGTCATTTACCTGAGTCTCAGTCTTCGGACATGTTCGTCTCAAGTATTCCTTCAGGCAAGCCCTAGGCAGTTGTAAGTCTCCTATGTGGATCACTTAGACTGCTTTTTGGTCATGCCTATTTTTTTTCACAAGCGCTATAAAAGTAGCCTAGATGCCTCGGAAAGACATGGATTCTACTTTGTAGCAAAAAGTTTAAAGTTAGGCAACTTAATACCTGATTTCATATACCTTTGTCATTTAATGGAACTACTCTGTTCCCATGCTTTCCTGGGATTCTCTATATCTCAGCCTGATCATTTCAAATATGCTTTTTTATAAGAATTCTGGGAGATTGCATTGACTGATATGTTCACACCTGTAAATAGGATCATAGGTACTCTTCAACAAAACTGACAGTGGAAAATTCAGCAACTAGCTTAGTAATTATTTAGGTTTTTTTTATTCCCTGCCCAGGTTTTGTTTGTAGAGACCAGATTTCCTTGATGTGCTCCATAGATGGCAAATAATTAAACTTCCTGTACAAATCAGTAGATGTTGCCTACACTGTGATAATTGCTTAGGAGGCCAGGACACACGATGCTTCAGCTTAATCCAGAAAACTAGGTCGCCGAGGGACATAAAAAACCCTGTCGTTGTGGAAAGAGAGGTACAGAAGATGTCTGTAGTGGGATGTGATGTGGAAAAAGAGGTACAGCAGATTTTCCTTTTGTAACTGTTATGGTGGTTCCCAAAACTCTGCATCAGTTTCAGCCAGAGGCCACCCAACTGCCCCCATGAGTCAAAATCTTGTGATCTGAACAGCCCAGGCTGTTTTAATAGGGCATTTTATTTCCTAATGAGTCTTTTCTATCACATTCTCTTTTCTCCTTGCTCCAATTTATCAGGGTTGAATTTAATTGCTGTGATCACTTGAGGGAAAAAAAAAGATAATTTGATGCATGGAGTTCTAGGTTATATCAGCTAATGCATATTAATGACTTCATGCTTTTGTAATCAAGCTAATAGTGACCTCAAACTCTGCTAAATATGGCAAAAGCCAACTAAAACAGAGCTCTAATAATTTTTCAGACAAGGTGGAGATTTTCACATAATGTAGGAATTCCATTTGGGGCCTATTCATTTTAGTGAACTGTGCCGAAGAATGAGGAAGAATACAGTATTTATATAAGTAAGAAGGAGGCAGTGGGGTGTTTGCAACCTCATCTTTTTTAAAAATTTCAATTATTTTTATGTAGTTTAAAGAGAACGATAAATTCTTGAAAAATATAATCTTTGTAATTTTGACAGCCTCAAAGAAAAAGCTGATCATGCTTAGATTCTAACTTATCACATAATTTAACCCATCAGGTTATGTCCTCTGTATCAGTGAAAATTAATTTTGTGGTTTTGGAATGAAAGTGAGCTATCCCTAAATACTGTCATTAGAACATAGCATATTAAAAATTTCAGTGAAACAGCATTTGCAAGAGAATTTAGTGGGAGGAGTCCACTTATTCCTAACTCAGGAGGTCTGTCCCCCTGCAGCAGCTTCCAAACCACCCCTTCAGGAACATCTTCATTATTGCATGCTTATAATTGTATTTATGAAGGTAGCATTAATTTATACATCTCCTGTACATGCATCCGTTCATTTCTGTCTGAAGATCAAAGCATCTAAACAGCGCAAAAGGGTGTATAGTTGGATTTCTACAGTCCCGTAGTTCCTAGTCAAAATGCTCTTAAGAAAAACTGTCTTAAACTTCAAAATAGTATCCAAATAAGGTTTAAAATCATACACCATTTATCAGTGACAATTATTTTTTTGGTTTTGGAAATTCCTGACTTAGCTCAATTTAATGCTTTCTTGCTTCTCTAGTGCTTTAATTATCTTCCTAATTGTGTTTAAAGACATTCTCAGAGAATATGTTAAGAAAAATCCCTCCAAAAACCCATCTCAAGAAAAAAATACCCCCAAAAAAGTTTAAATAAGGAAAATTAGAAATTAAAAATATGAATTTTAATGGAATTAATAGAAAGTCAAACTAATGAGAACTGCAAACAGCCTTTTACTTCCAGGAGGGTGTGATTCAGTTCTAAGTCCAGATCAGTCATATCTAGCTACGTGATGGCCTGTGTAGGATAAGTGTGTGGTCTTGCATGTGAGCAGATGTTGATATTTCAGAAGTCCACACCACAACTGGAACCAATTAATACCACGCTGGAGATCACAGCAAGGAGGCCAGTGACTGAGATAAGCTTGGAGACTAAACTGTCCTCTGACCCGAGAGACAGCTTTGTCAGTGGCAGCTGATGTAGTCATCATTAAGAAATTTGCATTCCTCCATATCATGTGTGCACTTTGGGTAAACAGAGAAATTCCACCTTTTCAGATTTCAGAGGCCTTTGATGTCTGTGAGAGTCCTTTAAAAATAGGACATGTGAAAATGGTAAACTCCAGTGTCCTTGCCCTGTTTCCATGCAAGCAGCATTGAGGTTAATGATTTGCGTCATTATAGTAGCATTACCGGATCTTGCCAGTCCAATTACTTATAAATGCTTATTTATAATGATGGTGATAAAAATCTCACAAATACTTTACCTGTCTTTAAATGCATTGTTACTTTTACAAACCCCGTGTCTGTACAGAGAGGTGTAAACTGTAGCATCTTCGTATAGATCCCAGAGACATGAAAAGCCAAAATTATATAGCTAGAATACCTGCCTTTTTTAGGGAAAAGCTTCCAGTCCTGTGGAAGATTTCAATGTGAAGAATTAAGGTGCTTGACTGCATCATTTGTGTACAGTTCCATACAGTGACTTACAAATTTTGGTCCTACTTCAAAAAGCAATAGATGGGTAGGATACCACAGAGATAGGAGTTCACTGTTCTTGCCAGCGTGTTAAATTCCAGCTTGCTCACTGGAACCCGAGGTAATTTGTAACATTTTCAGGATGGTGAGGAGGTCTTCATCTGTCTCAATTTTATATTTATGCAGTCTGCCAGTGGAACGTAGATGTATGATTGAAGAGGGACTGATTTTCTGTGTTAGATTAGGAGCTACGCACTTCTCCCCATTTAGGGCATTGACTATCTTAAGCAAAAGTAATTACTAATTGCCTGTCTCAGAGCTGCAGTATTCCAGAGGCAGGGAGTGACAGCTGAGTACACCTACACTGATACAAGAATAAGGTGTGCACTTCTAAACACTGTGAGACAGCAGATATATGCACATATAAAGAAAATGTGGAAGATTTTAAAAAGTAGTTAGGAGTATGCTGAAGTGGTTTTCTGAAATATCCTTAAACAATCTCGCTTTTGAGAATAGGATTCTCAAAGCACTTTGGAGAATAGTGGTAACTGTATGTAAATTATGCTAAAAACTATACAGTTACTATCTCTGGCATAGTCGATCTCATCTATAAACCTGCAAAACCTTATTTCCTTTTACTCTGAAATGTTTCTTCAGTCATGAGATTGATCATAAAGTTATAGCTGTAAGAGACACACTAAGTCCTCAAGCCCCTCTTTGCCCGTGGAAAATCATGACAGTAAAAGCATTTTAACCATTAATAGGCACAAAAACATTAGGTTTTTTATGTTTAAAGGTTCAACCAAATTTTAAAATGGATTTAGATATCCAAGGCAGGTGTGGGTGCTTTCAGTTGTTAGTTTTATTGCAAACTATCAGGAAGTCTCACAGAAGTCTGAAGCTTCTTTTTATGAGTGTGTGTATAAAGATGAAATAAAGGTTGATAGATCTGTGACCCTGAAGGCTCATCAAATTATAAACCATAGGTGAAATTAGTGCTATATCAGTACTAAGCATATAGTCAGAATATGGTATGATAAGTAACAGTGCGAAAATAAGAGTTCATTTCACATGGCAATGGTATGCTTTACCAAAAACTGATAGCAATGGACATAATGGTACAAGAATGCTGTTTTTATGGTAGGTCCATCTGTAAAACCATCTAATGGAAAAAATATTAATTTCAAAACCCTGCAAAATACATTTTAGATGTTGAAGATTGCCATTACTACTTCTCATATCAAATTTTATAACCTTGTTATAAAATACATGCTGGGCTGTTTTACTGAAGTTAGATCTGACACTGTAAGTCTGGGTCCATGCCATACACCTGGCTTTTGCATTATTATAAGCTTCTGAGCTTTGACATGGAAACCAGCTGAGTATTGTGTTTTAGGGTACATCACTGTTTACATGGTATATGATTATTAAGTAACTTATAGTATTTCTTTCCGAGTATCAAATGAAGTCCATGGAGCAATAAAAGTCAGCAACATAAAAGAGTTGTGTCTCACCCAAAGCTGATTAAAATACTTGAAAACATTCTCACTGACTTCATCATACTTTGAAAGAGTGACTTTTAACTAACCATTGAACAAAACTCTTCTATTATGAAGTCTACTGTTATGTTTAGGAGACATTTAAGTTGTTGCAGACAGTTATATATTGAAGGCACTCTTTGTCTTTCATTGCAAATTGTTTTCTGGCTTAAGCAAAGAGAGGACACAATTATATTTTTTTTAATATTCTGGGTCACCGCAGCAAGACAGCTAAAGACAAGGGTCCTTAAGATTCAGAAATGACATATGGCAGTTGCTGGGGTTAAGCAACAAAATGGGTTTGATTGTACACAGTTAGTCATCTGTTGGGTTACATCCCATCCTTTCTAACAGCCTAGCCAGAGAGAGAACAATTGGGAGGAAAAGATATAAACAAAGGAGTTAGAGATGGCCCTGAGGCTTCCCCATTTAATTGATGTGCATGTTTTGGATACACATAGATTCTTTTCCCTCTTGCTCGCGTGCATTCATTGTGCTGTGCTTCACAACATTTACTCAACTGTGTTGAGGAACGTGTTACAGTACAAGGATCAGAACGGGAGAGGTAACATTTTTGTCACTTCCAGGTGCTAGTCTGTCTACAGCAGTTGCATTAACTGCTACTGTTAGCTGGTTTTAATAAGATTTTTCTCTCATTTTGAAAAATAATAGGTAAGGTCTGAGCAAAGTGAGGGTTGTAAATCTTCACCCAGTTTAACTGGAAAGAAGGTGTGGGCTTAAAGCTCATACACAAGTAGTAGTCGTTCTGTATTCTGAAAGCCTGTATTTAAAAATATGGCAGTGAAGAGAGAGCATATAGATAAGCCCAACAATTTAAATTTTATTCAGAGGATTCTTTGCTGTTTACAATGTTTTATGCTGTTTACTGTGTTTTCATTTTCCTTGCTGATACGTTCTTTGCTGATGCTTTTCTGAAACTTGTTTGAGGACATAAGCTTTTACTTGCCAGTACTTTATACTCTGTTGTCTTTACCTTTACCCTTGATTCAGAGGTAGTCTGAACCTAGGAAGAACAGTGGCAAATACGTAATATTATCCAAAAGTAGCATTTGATGATAAAGCTAAGGAGAAATAATGCTTCTGAATGGAGGACATTTTCCTGATCCCTCCTCACCTGCTACCTCCATTCCTGCTCCAGGCCACATGTTCTCTTCTCCTGCTTGGGGCCAGTGCTGGTGCTTGCCAGACACTGCTGATTCAGACTGTCCACTTTTGCAATAACTATTTCCCTCTAGTTTTCATCCTGTTCTTATGCTGTATTGAATCACATTTGTCCAGTAAGGTGGGCAATGGCTGTCCAATTTTGTGGAAGGCTAGTGATGGCAAAGATAGTCATAGGAGCAGGTGACAGGAGATGAATAGAACAAGATACCGTTTTGTGCACTATCATGTAACTTAGGTGTTTATGTATCCTCGTGCATCTCTGTGGTTTAAAAGCCACAGTTTAACTTCCTACAGGTATTGTTCATTGTTTTCTACATAATCTAAAGAAACATGGACAATTCTCACACACACATGGATGTATGCTATATTATTTAGCTACTCATCTCTTTGATAATTCTTATTTTCATTTTCTGTTTTTATATGCATAAAGGTAGCAATTTAATATTAATTTACTGTGCTGTTATTAAATCTAATTATGTTTCTAAGAAAAAACAAAGAAGGAGAAACTGAAAAATATCAGTATTTTGGTAACTTAAACTAAACTTTCAGCATGATTGAAAAACGTGAAAAGAACAGTGTTCTGGGAGTAAATGCCACTTACTGGGGAATCAGAGAAGGTACTATGATCTTTAATTAGATGTTTTAACCTTCTTTAAACTTATTGATCTCACTGCAGCACTTGACGCCTGTCAAACCATACTCTTTAGAGCTGGGAGTCCCAACTGCACACTGCAGTGGCATGCAGGTGCCTTGGCTCCCCACAAGACTTGGGTTGCACTACAGATAACATTTTTCTCTTCCTAAGGGGATTTTAATTGTGTCTTAACTGCTAGTCAAAGGCTTCTTACAGAAATTCTTTTCACAAGGCTGAGGTCAGGAATATCTTGACAATGAGGTCCTAAATGTGACTTTTATCAAAGTCACTACAAAAAGTCAGGATCTAGGAGCTACCCAGCATGCACTCGTATCGGTAGCTTTTGGTAGTGAATGTGCTGTAGTACTCTTTCCCAGGTAGTCTGATGAGTGCTGAAATATTCATGCATTGTAAAATGTTGTTTCAAGGATCCAGCCAAGAAGTAGCTGAGAGTAGGGCATTTTCTACTGGGGTGGATTTAGCTAACCTCTGGGAGGTGGAATTTATGGGTTGAAGTGTAGATATTGCTGAAAGCTTAATGTCAGCAAGGAGACCAAAAGTGCTCCTAAATCAAGTTTCAATTGACCAGTTTCACTATGGCCATAAAGTATTCTAAATGTGCTACCTTTTCCAGCAGTATCTCCTCCAGCTTGCTCAGCTGATCTTCACATGCAATGGAGCATTTTTGAAACAGTGGTGTGACTCATAGTTAATACAAGTGTGTGTCCTATTGCTGGTACCTGAGTTCATATTATGTGACCAGTGCATATAGCCATATGCCTTAGCATAAGCCTTTTCAGTTGGCAAGTGGTTCAGTTTGGATTTTTGTTAAAACTTCCTGCTTGCCTCACCCTTCAGAAGAATTTAAAACATTTTAATTTTCAGATTCTTCCATTTTACAAAGTAAATCATGTTCCTTGCCTGAAGTTCCTAGTTTCATATTCTACTATTGCAACTTTTTCTTAAAGAGCCTATTATATATGCTTACATGGTTGCATCCAAAGAGACAACATGAAGGAAGAAGTTATCAGTTTATATAATTTGCAAATAACGATAGTGAATTCAATGTCTCAAGATGAATTTTTTCCCTATCATTTTTATCTCAGTTTTTTAATCTGTTTTGAATCTTTGTAATTAATTTACTTGGGTTGGGGTGTTGTGTTTAACAGAATATGCTTGTGATTTCTTACTTCCACGTTTCTTTCAACATTGTATATGAAAACTGGAGCAATGCACAAGTCATCTCTGGGCTCACTTGGATATAGTGATAATTTAATGGCTAAGGAATCCAAATTTGGAAATTAGTAATACGCAGTTATTTCTGTATTTTAAAAACATACCAGAGTATTTGTTCAAAGAGAATAATCAAGCACAGATTTCTTTTACTTATTGTGCAGAATAAAAAACAATGTCCTTTGAGCTATTCAAATGCTGTATAAAAAGCTATGAGCCTTTCTAATCCAAAACAGTATTCCTTATATTATCACTTCATCCAGCTTTCCATCAGTTTTAGTCCTATAGTCCCTCTCTTGCTCTTACATACTATCTACAACTGTTGTCATCAAAACACCAATTAAATCTTGTACAGGTAAATTAAAACTGCATGTCAAAACTTGCAGGCTACCTCTTCTTCTTCCTCTTTTGTGGTTTCCGTGGGATAAACATTTGCCATTCTTTTTTTTCTCCTAGATACTTATTATAGACAGTAAGATATAATTACAGTATATATTGCATTTTCTGAGGTATACATTAACTTGTGAGAGAACTTTCTAATGAAAATCTAAGCATCAGTAGGTATTAATTACTTTTCATATTATTTTTGAAGCAATTAACAATGTACTGCATATATAATGCTATTGTTTGAGTCCCAAAGGACTAATAGCAACTGGAAGCATAAAGGTTAAGAAAGGACAACGCTAAATCCATAAAGTAGAGTGATTTTGGTGATTCATTTCTCTCTTAAATCACCTTAAAGTAATTTTTTCCTTTTCCCTTAAGAATTTGTTTTTGATCACTAACAGAGATTATACAGCTATTATTATACAAATATTGAGAATAATATAGGAGCTGCATTGCTAAAAACGTAACAGGACATTGTCTGCTTCCAGTTACATCACTGTAAACATAAGGCAAAGGCTTTTCAGGACTTAACCTCAGCCTGTACCATGTACCTGCAGAATACAGTCTCTTATTTTGAAAAATCATGAAAGAGGACTGACATTGTATATGATCTCCCTAAACCAGTTATCCACAGAAGGACAATGAAAACAAATTTAATTCAGGAAATACACAGTCCCTTCTTTTGCTGAACAAATAAAGCATTTAATTGAGTTCCATATGGTTTTGTGGTTCCTCTCTCCCCCCTTACTTTCGTATAAAAGACGACAGCTTTTATGGAATTTCCGTTTTTATTGCTGTATTTTAAAAAAAAAAAAAAAAAAAAAAAAAGCAAAGCAGTTATTACGAAGGAAAAGCGTTAACAGGAAAACAGATCCAAATACTTTAAGCCCAAGTGCTGCTGCCTCTGTTTGAATGAAAACAAACCCCAAACCTTCCTGTGCCTGCAGTCTCATGCCTGCTTTTGCTTGAGCATTGTTTAAGCTCTGAGGTTACTGTGAGTACTATAAAACAAATGATACCAATGAAATGACAGCATATTTTTCTCTGAAAAAATTTCTCACCCACTGTTGTTAGAATCTCCCAATCCCTTGCAAGTCAGTTAATGACACAGAGTAGCTAATGGTGCTTTAGGGTCCTAGCAGACTTCATGTAATCTGACAAATGGCTTCAGTGACTTCTCCAGTAATAAGCAAATTCCTCTAATGTATTTCTTGGGCTTTTGCTAAGTGTTATTTTTCACCTTGTGTGCTTTCAAAAGAGTTTAAAGTTTATGCTTGCTGAGCTCTGCTTCCATTTCCAATCTTCATTTGTTTTCCTTAAGGGTGACTTTTTTCTCCTCAGGCTAGTTTGTTCATCTGAAGTTCCCACACAGCCTGTTACAAGAGTTTTCTTGCCCATAACATGGTTTTTGACTCTAGACAGGTTTTGGTGCTGCAGCTAATCTACATTCACAGAAAAATCAGAATTTGTGGTGCCTTTCATATCCCGGTACAGGACTGGAGAACACTTGTTTGAGTGATGTTTTCTTTATGAATGTATATACAAGAAATAGTTTTGGGAATGGAGCCTTTCTGAGAAGGCTACTTTACTTGGGCAATCATTTCATTTATAGGCCTATTTTATAGTTGTTTGCGAAACTTAAAGAAGCCCTATTTTTAGAATATGGGTTGTGGTCTGCTGGGACTGAGAGAAAATTATAAGTTGTATTTTGGATGCAAAAAGCCAACCCACCCTACATGCTATATGCTTAAATTGTAATGAATAAAATACTCTTGCTGAACTGTGGATTACACTTTGGGACCATATCACTCCATTTCTGAATGCCACAGTGTCCATGCCAGAGACACCACAGCAAAGAGGGGTGCAGTTACCCCATGCTTGGGAGCTTGGGTGAGGACCTCCCCTGAGTCTGTCCGGCAGCTGCAGGGTGCTTTGGTCACATCTGGCTTCTGACTTAAGGGCTTATTTATTATTGTTCCTCCTTCCAGCCTGCTAATTAACAAGCCGGACGGTTAGTATGTTGTGGATTTTAGTCCCGATTCTATTTCTTTTTCAGGCAGAGGTTTTATAACTGCAGACAGATGATGCATAAACTGCAGGTCATAGTCAGGTCCTGAAGGTGAGATGTCTGTTCATGTAGGCTCCCTGAAGGTCTGCACACAACTGTCCTAGGGTGGGATGAGAAGGTCTCTGAGAGACAAGTGTCTCCCACTGACTTTACAGTTCAGAGATATCCACCCTTTGAAGTAGACTGCAGAAAGGAGACAAGAACCCCATAATCAATCTCTGTTTTCAGTGAGGCAGTAGTCACATCCCCTATACAGGCTATAAGATCTCTGAAGAGAAATAAAGCTCACGTAAAGCTTGTGAGACAAATTTTCAAAGTGATTTAGGGACCTAGCATCTAGGGCTCAATAAAATTCAGTGCCAATCTCCCAGATATATTGCAAGATGCAAGGAGGATGTATCATCTCTGTCCATCACAAGGTCTTGTTTTCATTTGTTTATAGGTCTGTCAACTTTAAATATATGGGCTAATACTTTTAAGGCAGGTGCTGGCTTTAAGCAGAAATTTTATACGGATATCGATAAAATTAAATTTCATTTATTTTAAGTATGAAGATGAAATGCAGACAGGCACTACTGTGCTGGATACAATGAGAAGAATCTTATGACTATTTCACTAAGAAGCTACGACTTCGAACCCTATTTTGGAGTAAAGTCTTTGAATTTGGCAAGGGAATGCTGGAGGGCCAGGAAAGTGCTTTTCACTCCTCCCCTGTGAAAAATCTTCTGAAATTTGAACAGGATGTGAGCGTTGGAAAGTCTAAGTTCACAGAATCTTAGCACAGACCTGGAGTTTAGAAAATAAACCAGCCGTAATTATACTTGTACTGAACACGCTCCAGTCCTTGGGCTTACTTTTCCCAGCAATCAGAAGTCACTGTGATACTGGCCAAAGGCACTGAGAAAATGAAAGCTTTGCCCTGAGCAACAGGATTTCTCTTCCTCAGGCCTGGGTGGCATAGGGAGGAAATGGCATAAATGAAATAATGAAGGGGTCATAGTTTAGAGCTGTGTTTGAAGAGGGAAACCAGGGGGAAACTGAGGTTGGGAGAAAGCTTGGGCTAAAGAAACAGGTACATGAGAAAAGGAACAGGCAGTGTCTGGAAACGTGGATGAGAAGACAGAGGAAGTGCCATAGGTGAGAACTAGGATATGTTGTTGATCTTAGCCCTTTACAGTAGGGCTACACCAGGGGTGGAAAAGAAAGCAGTCAAAACTAAGGCCTGATTTGGTCCTCTGAGCCCATGATATTTGGATCAGCTAAGACATTGCTAAGAAGCCTTTTAATTGAACTAGAGACTGAACTATAGAAAACAAGAAGGCTGGCTGAGGCGTGAAAGCCTGGGGTGGCATTACCTATGGCTCCCCTTGGTGCCTGGCCACTGTCACCCAAGCTTCAAAATCTTCTTGGCACTTACAGGACTTGGAAGCCTCCCAGTTCGCTGAACTGACACCCCTACTCTGGGACATGCCCTAGTCCCTGCTCCAGGGAGTTACTCCTCCTCACCCATCCAGCACAGCACCCTTCCTCATGGCAGTGGAATTTCTCCACTCAGGTAATAAGAACCTTCTGCAATCAATCAAAAAGGACCAGTATATTTTTCTGAACATCTGATTGAAGTCCTTGCTAGTCTTTGTAGGATTCCTCCTAATCACATTGCTTTTAAAGTTTGCAAGGGAGAAGTCTGGAAATCATAGTGCGATTTAAACAAAATTCATTGCACAGATAATTTTTCAGTGGCTTCAGGCACAGAGTCTTGACACTGTTTCCTAATTAAATATGAATCTGGTTCACCCAGCTGTTTCTCTATTAACACACTAAATAATCCAATGCTTCATTAAGTTTGGTGACACATCCGTAGAGCTCAAAACATCATAAAACTTTTCCCCTTTCTACAGTAATTGCCTTCACTTGTGAATGGTCAGCACATCCGGCTATAGAGACCAACCTCTAATGCCAGATAATGAGAGCAAAGCACATTCACACTTTCTTTACTACCTTGCTGTATTATATAGGGGTTTTATTTTCCCCTCAGAAAAGCTATGCATTGATTTTACACAGCAGTGTATTTTGACTGTTGCATTTAATTTTGTGACTGAGTCATGAATAATTTGCCTTTCAGTTAACCTCATTCACTGTGTGAGCATTGCAAACATTTTCTTTTGTAAACTGTGCGCTTGCAAGAGGATCTTGAGGCCCCTATTGGGATTCATTTGGATCTGCATGTAGAGACTAGCAATTCAGAAGAGTGTAAAAACAGGGTAGCTCACACAGCGCTCTCTGCATAAAACACCAGTGGGATTGTATCTTGTAAACAAAGAGGAGGAGTTGCAGAAAAATAAAAGCTCCCTTATGGCTATTTAAATCACAGTTTTTTGCCCTAGTCTTACTTTGTTCCCTGAATGCCCTTTTCTACTGTCTGGTGCCTAACATTTGCTGAAGAGTGAGTGGGATTAATTTTTTTCATTGTTTTGCATTTTTCTTATTTCTCTGCTCTTTACACACATTCCACTCATTTGGTTGTCCAGAGGCCTCACCCCGACTTCTGGGCTCAGTAGAGCTCCTCTACCTGATGGAGGAAAAGAGGGTCCACCAGCTTCTTGCTATCTCACAGTTTTCTGGCTATTGGCAGAAAGTCAAAATAACAGTCACAGCGTGTCTCTGCTTAATTCAGAAGTATGGAAGAGCTATGAGGATAAACAGCTGCATTGGAGAGAGGGAAGGGAGATGATTTGAAGATAAACTGGTGGAAGAATTTAGCTCTTTCTGAAGCAGTTCATTTCAGGCAGCCATTCTCCAGGCAATTTGAGCTTTCTTCTTCACAAAAAAAAATTTCTCCTAATAATTCATTTGAGAAAGAAAGAGTTTATGGGCCTTTTTTTTTTTTCATTATGTTGACAAACAGCTTCAGTGGTGATTTTCAAATGGTGTACCAGCTGGGGTTTAGATCTAGGATAGGGAGCTGCTGGTCTGGAAGAAGAGGATTTTCTGAGTGCAGCACCTTCAGAAATTTCTTTTTCAGGAACCTTGCTGTTGGAGTGCAGTTGTTTTCCTCATGCCTTTTCCCCCTTGCCTTTGTGGCATTGGCTCAGCAGAGCTTCAGTAGAATTCCAGCATGTTAATTTTTGGTGACAGATTATAAAAATAAGATATATTTTTAATTAGATGACATACTGATGTTAATCCCCTTTCTGGCTTCAATTGCCAAGATTTTAAAATAATAATTACACCATGTTCAGTGCCAAGCCACTCATGATGTGGGAGTTTGAATGAGTGAAATTTCAAAAGATGATGAGTGTGGTTGGAAAAACTCTGGACAGTCTTTCTCAAGAGGCTGAAATAGCATTTACGTATAGTGAAAAAGTAATCCAAAAGAAGTGAGACAAAACATGAATGAGATTTGGCAGATCAGCTGACAAGATTAATGTGCTAAAAGATACATGGTAATTATTCCTGTGTGGAATAGAAAAAAAGAGTAAGGAGAATACTCTTAGCTAGAAATATATTATGCATTTGAGTCCCAACAAAATAGGTATGAACTAGTTTCCTTCCAATCTCAGCATGGAGCAAGAGGAGGACTTATTGGACGGTGTAGGAAATAAGATGTAAACCATTTGGAGTTTTCTTATATTTATCATATTACCCCTGAAAACAGCCTTCTAAGCAGGCCAAATAAGCCTGTATGACTTGAGGATTAAAACATGTTGAGTATGATGGCTAAAGTAAACCTGATATTCACTGTACTGGTGACATGCAGTGAGTATTGTCCCCTGTAGTGACCTATGTTATTACCCCATACATGGCTAAACGGTGCTGCCCTTGGCGAGGAAGAAACCCCATTCAGGTGACCTGACTCAGTGCTCCCACACCATGCTGCACTTTGCCATATGGATTAGTAATTAAACAACAGACAAGCATGCAAACTCCACAGCTGGAGACTAGGGCTCATTCCCTGAGGGACAGGATGTGGACCACTCAAGAGTATTTCCAGGGAAATACAGTTTGTTTGAGTGTACCTGCACTTACAGTGTAGACGTGTCTGGCATTCTCCTAAATATGTCTTTTCCTATCCATCTGCAATGTTGTCTCTTGTAGCTAGATCTTATAATACCTAAAGCAAGAAATACCTTTTATTCCCTATTTATATAGCTGCATGGAGGATCCTGGAGTATAGTAGGGCTCCTTGATGCTTTAGTACTTTAATTAGTAACATACATGGTACTTTGTTTAGCTGCTTCTAGAATATTTTAGGATCTCTGGGATCAGGGAGTGCTAATAATTTAAATCATTACAGCTGCTGTTGTTTCTGAAAAGCACTTCAGAGGCAGTGTGGAGGTTGAAATCCTCTAGTTGTTTCTCCTCATTAGTGGTGCTGCACTGGCTCTAAGAGCTATTTGAGGAATTTAACAGGTGCCAAAAGGAAAGGACTTACTGGTGCAATTACAGAGATTGGGCTGGCTACTGGGAGGCAGAGGTAATTTTTTGTGTAAATTCCAGATGTCATGAAAGCATTAAGTTTCATGAACCCTTTTCCTTCTCCTTGCTAAGCTTAGATGCTTTGGACTGTCCCTTGTTCTTTTTGCAGGAGACAGAATATTGAGCTTTTATTTTTGTCAGCATTTGAGACATCTTGATTGGCCCTACAATATACTGAGAAAGGAATCTGACGATCATGTAAGGCTGTATAAACTGGCAGAATAGAACTAATGTGATTGCCGTGAAATGCATTTTCTGCCACTTATTTATTTTTACAGTGGTTGTAGTATAGGTTCTTGAGATTTTATGTTAGAAATGGGATGCTACAATCACCTGAATGCTCTCAGCTTTCCCCAGATGTTACTTGCCATGGAGGCTCCCTCCCCAGCACCACTCCTCGTTCTGTCAGCCTTGCCTCAGAGCATTGTCTGCGGTGAGCTTGCAAGCTCCTCATGTAGAGCTTATGCTTTCCTTTGCCTTCAACTTCCATGCAATTAAAATGAATGATACGCCTTGATGATAAAAAGGTGCAGGCTGTTCTTGGGAAAGCATGGATGAGCTGGGTATGTTCAGATGGTTCCCCAGGTTTCCAAGCAGAAGACATGGATTCTGCCCTTAAATTCAAGTTGCACTACCAAGGCAAAGTGCTGTTAGTGATGAGAAGGGCTTAGGAGCTTTTGTAGTGGTAGCGGCTGCTCGAGGAGCTGTGTCGTTTGGCTGCGTGAGGAGCTTCTTCCAGTTGGGAGCTGATTGATGCAGTATGGAGGATTTAGGCCAATATGATGAGAGGCAGAATGAACTAAAAGCATATACAGCGTGTGCTTAATTTGCTCCAACTGATATCTGGCCTGCTTTGAGAGGTCTTTGAACTTTGCCGTTGGATAAAATAGGACTAATTTTTATATCTAAAACACATTCCTGGCATAGTGACCTAGTTTTCTCCCTCTGTTTTGATTTTTTTCCTTACTGAATTATGAAGGTGGTGGTGTAGCTGGGACAAGAGGCAATAGGAGAATTAAGACTCACAGTTGTGCTTTTTCCTGCTTCACTTCTGTCTAGCTAGTGCTTTTCTTACCTGTCTATGCATGCTACTTTTTATTTTTTTTTTCACTTTTGATTAGTGCATTTTGTAAAGATTTTTTTTCCCCCTAAATTTATGGGCATTTTGATGATATTACAGTTTCATGAATATAAGGTAAGTCTTAAGGGTATAATGTATCCTTGGTTCTTTGGATTTCCATTATACTTCAAGAGAATAAAAAAACCATGTTCACCCTTTATTATTTGTGCAGCAGATATTTCCTCATGCCCAATAAAAAAAATTATCACTTTTCTGTATTTTAATATGCTATGATATTTGAGCCTGTCAAGCACCATCCCCATCTCCTTTGGTCATAAGTTAAACAGGCAGAGCTGGGACCAAGTTCAAAGACTAGGGGGGATTTTTAGCTGGTAGACCAGCTAGCCAGTCATTTAGTTTTCCTCCCAGTTTTTTTCCAGAGTTTTTCCTTGGAAAACATTTCACGATGTTTCACAATGCCTCTCCTTCACTCTTTCCGCAAGTATATCTTGTTTGTTTGTTTCATTGTTGACATTAATATTTTTGTTTGTTTTGGTTTTCATCTCCCTGTCTGCAGTACTTCTCTTTAGGGCTTGGAAATTTTCGTCATTTTCTAATATTGTGGCACTTGCATAGTCAGTGTAAAAGTCCATGTGTGGAGTACTCAATATGTAGGAACGCAGAACTGATTTTCAGTCCTCTATATAATTGTCAGTGGATTAGACATGCCAATGTATTAAACATTAAGTTTCACTCTACCATTAACGATGATTGCTGGCATAGGGAAAGATTAATTTAAAATTAATTTATCACTGGCTGGCAGAGCAGTGTCGTACACATCTGCAGGGACTTGCTGATTTTCATATTACCAAATGGAATAGCATCACAGTAAAAAGCAATATAGAAAAGACAAAGTAGACTGTGGTCTGTCTCTGCCTAATGGCAGAACATCATTCCCTGTTAGCTGAGGAGGCTGAGAAAAACTACACATTTACTATAAGCCAGTCAAGATTTTGAAACCAAAAATTTTAAAAAGCGTAACTTGTACTGATTATCATAGTGGTTTTACTGATTTTGCTGTTAAAAATCTAACAAGGCAGGATTGTTGAATTCCTATTAGCAATATGCAAATGTGAAACGTGTTTCTTATCATATACGCTCTATGTGATACTTCAGAATTAGAGATAAACCTATTTATTTTGCGGTGGTCTTTTCATGGTGCAAGACTGATTTCTTGCTTCCCATTCAAAAGGCGGGAGCTGAGAAAGCAGTTCTGACCTGGTTTGCGGCAGTTTTTCCTTTTTCTGGCTGCTCTGTATTCATATCAACTTTTTCCAAGGAGAGAAGCAGGTGCTCTGCTAAATTTTAACATCATCTTTAATGAAATTCTGGCTTACAGTATGTCCTGGGAGATTTGTCAATAGATTTATTCATATGCTATTTCAGTACTTTTATTAATCCTTTTAGCCTTGTGGAGCAGAGTTGATTATCTCATTTTATACTTGATTTTGGTTGATGCAAAAAGGGGTGTTATGTATTGAAAATAAAATAGATTTTTTTTTTTTTTATAGGATGTCATGGGTTATACTCTGGATTGTTTAAGTTGCCATGGCAAATACACAAAAATTGGCTGAAGGCACCTGTTTAGAATATGCTGTGGCTCTGAGCTGGTTACAGATGCCACACGTTTTGTTTACATAAAGCTTCTCTTGAAAGAGTCCCTTTAGAGTTAATAAAGTTCTGTAACCATCTGTGGCTTTGAAAAGCAAAATGCATCAACCAAAAGTGCTCTTGAAGCAATAGTGAATGAGGGTGTGGGGATGGTCAGGAGAATGAGGGTCCAGCAGCAAATGGAATTGCTGCTGTACAGAGGATGCCTCTGTTTTGAAAAGGAAGTTGAGGGTAGGAAAAGGGTTACAGCTGCACATCAACAGAAGTCGGCGTAGGCCAGTTAGTTACCTCTTTGGTATGTCTTGGGATCATAGTGCCGTTCTTTCCCGCAATCTGAAACACTTCAGTTGTCAGTGTAAGTGGATGTTGACATAGCGCACATCTCCTTAGTTCTTACCCCATGTGAAACACTCTGCAACTGAAAATATATGTATGGAGTCCAGATTTTAGCAAAAAAACTTTTCCAGATTCTTTCTGCCAAAAGTCCAAGCCAAGAAAACACAGCACTCCCATAATACTCTAAGATGCCATTTAATACTGGCTTTTATCATACCCCTTCCAGTTTTCACTGTCATTTGGGCATTTGGGTGACTCTTTCAAGAAGCAACCACAAATTGTACGCAGTTTCCTTGTACACAGTGTAACAAACAAACACACAGCAAGAACCCTAGAGTTCCTGTTTTCTATGAAGGTAGTAATTTCTACATGCTTGTAGGAGTCTTCCTTTGTGTAAATAAAATGTGTGCCTAGAAACAAATGTCATAGGAAACCAGGCTGGGAACATTTCTTTCAGTAAATTATGGATTTGTTAAAAAAGTTGGCATTGATATTTGAACGGATCACAGCTAATTGCACTGATAATGCCCTTCCCTGTCTCTCATCAAGGATGATTTACATTAAAATAAAGCTTACCAGCAGCTTTAGTTACTATGGTACATGCTGTTTAAATGGAGCTGAAAACGCTACATCAAGCTATGACCAGACTTGGCAGGACCCAGAGCAGCACTAGCACCAGATAAGATGGTTATCTCTTGCTCAGGTCCCTGGAGAAGGACAGCCAGTCTAGTGGGCCGTTGACCATGGAGCACCATGACTGCTGGTAGGTGAGGTAGAGCCGGTGTCACTGGGGATTACTTGCAGCCTCATCATTCGTGAGAACTACAGGACACTTTAGGCAGCTGGCACAAGGTGGAGCAGTTTTAATGCTACGTTGATTAATGCCAAAATATTGGCCTGATACAGATCTGGCTCAGGATCAGAGGAGAATGAAAGCAATTCGTTGTGTTCATCTGTATGTGCTCCGTGCATGTCATATAAATATATTAATACTGCTTGACATGTTTATATTTTTACATTGAAAGGATAGATAGCTCTAGAGTAATTTACTGCTGTTACTTTATTTCTCATATTTAGTTTTTTGTTTCCATAGATGGAATAAACTGCTCTTGATAGAAGGCATTCACTGCATTTCTATGCTCTATCAGGTTAACAATATTGACAGTGCTATTTGACTTTTGCTGCCATGTGGTGGTGTTTTCGCTGTAAGATTTAAACTCAGTGTTTCCCAAAAGGTGGTCTAAATTTAATGCATGCCTATAATAAAATATATGTAGAATAGAAATAGCCTGGTTGTGTTTGTCCAGAACTGAAAGCAGATAGAATTGTCCAAAAGCCTAAAATAGAAATGGCAAACTAGGCCTTTGCAGTGAAATCTGGAAACTTGAATAGGATGTTTTAGGTTCCATAGTACATGTAAAGACATATTTAAAACCTCAGAATGGGACCTAGATCACAAAAGCATCTTTTGTTACACCTTATTATGAATAGGATGGTTTTATATCTGTCTTCAGAATAGTAAGGATTTTTTATCCTAAATATTTAAATCATTTTAAGCTTCATATTGCATTATATTGATGTATTTCAAATTCTCTTCTGGTACCCTTGCTAGTCTTAAAAAAAAATATTAAAAAACCAAAGCTTAAAAAAAGAGCTGAATTGGCACATAGATGAATTCATAAGTCTCAGATATTTAGTATAGATGAGTGCGTGTGTAGTACCTAATGGGGTTATGTAGCTGGCAAGGAAGATGTGAGCAGCAACGTACTTGAGGCCAGAGTGCTGGGATGCCAGAATAACAAGGAGCTACTGCCATCAAGGAGGGAGGGGATTATTTAAACATTGAATTATGAGGCATCTAGTTAGATGTGTACACATTCTCACTTCGTTAATCTCCATATCATCTCCTTCAGTGTGATAAGCCCCCAAACAGAGGTCTTGCCACATTATGAAATCCTATTCTCAACAACTGTTCCTGTATTTTTATTTCTAGCATTCAGTTTCTACTAAATGTGTGTACACTTATTTCAATGTGTGACCAGCTTGTTTATACCAATATACATGCCAGGCCTGGGATGCTTTTTGATTGTGCAGCTAGAAAAAAAAAAAAAAAAAAAAACAAACAACCAAACAAAAACTAGACAGTGAGATATGGATGCTTAGGTAATCAATGTGCCCCTCCTGGAATACTTGTGTCTCTACAAGCTCCTGCTTTGCAAAGTCCTGCTGTCCCTCTGCAAGAACAATTCAATCCAGAAACAGGCATACGCCAATCAGTCTTGCACCAGTAGAAATCAACTGATAAACTTGCACAGATTTCACTAAAAGTAAAACTGTGAGGAAGGGGATCTGCTATGCACTGTTTCTTCTTATAGATCCTCTTATTCCACTTAGAAATATTTAGCCAGGTAGAGTCAGAGTCCAGAGTCAACCACAGAGTCAAAGTCTGAGTTTAAAGATAGTTGTGCAGTACAGATGGGATGAGTCTCACTAATTTTTGTCATCTAAAAATTAGGAATTTAATTTAAACTAGCCTCTATGTTGCTTTCATGGTTATTGAAAGGCATCTTTAGAGAGGAATTAGTTCTTCTCGTATTAGGCTCCTGCATGGGTTTATCGGTTTTATAATTTCCTGTTTCTCTGGGCAAGGACTGTTGATGGAGCGCAGATGCTCACCTCAGGCTAAATGCCTGCTTTTTGGATGAAATTATGTTGTCACTAAATGCTACTGACTTTAAGTGATCAGTCATATTTATTTCCGTACAAGACAAACTGGTATGGAATATGCATATATCCATATGTAAATAGAATATGCACATATATATATATATATAAAAACATAGAAACCTCAGAAATATTGCTGCATAGTTGTACAAGGTATATATTCTTTGACATATTCCGTTACAATTAGTTGGTGTACTGATTGAATTGAGCCGCTCAGGTATGGGAGCAACGGAGGGCACAAGAGGACTGAGCTGGGAATATGTGCTGCTGCTGGATGCAGCCCTGCTTTTCCAGAGGTTCCTTCCCGTGTAAACACCCTCTGATATTGCACCCCTTCATCCTCCGTGTCATTAAGCTCTGGGATGAGTGGCTCGCATGATGTGGAGGTGGGAGGTGGTGTTCCTTCCCCACCACAGGTCCTGCACCTCAGCGTATCCCCATGGCCTCTGCGCCACCCTGTCTTGAGAGCTCCCTTTTCTGCCCCAGCTTTTGCTGGGCTTCGGGGAGTGCTGGGCTTCTTCCGCCTGCCTTGAACTGATTTTGATGCCTGGCAAAGATGGCAGTGTTAGGGAAAGCAGTTCATACCACCTAATTCAACATGAAAAAGGATTAGGGCAGCACAAAGTTTTGAAAGGCATTAGTGAAGCAATTGATCCGATGTAGAAACAAGTCAGTTTTTAAGTATCTGCAAACAAGACAGGGCATCAGATACTCATTAGTACCATAAGCTTACAATAAGATGTGATGAACACTTCCATTTGTGCAGCAGTGCCAAAGGGAGATGTGGTTGGTTGGTTGGTTTGTTTGTTTAGCTCCAGGCCCTAATTCTTACTCTAAATGCAAAAATCCTTCTGTTTATATGTTGTCTTCAGTGGAGCTATTTCTGATTTCTTGTGGTACAGGTAGGAGGAGGCCAAAACACAGAAATTTTAATGAAAGATCCAACTGAAAACAGATGAATGTGTTTTAACTGTTTTGTGAGGAGAGGAACGTTATTTATTTTTTTGCGTCAGTATAGGCTGCAGTTGGACATTCTTGCTGGGAGTGAAGAGGATCTTGCTTGTGCTTGACGTGATGACTTTTGGCTGTTCTGCTCGTAAACTGACTGAAGTACATTGCTAACCCTTTGACTTAATCAGCTATTAAAAATTTCAGATCTTAGCAGGTTATACCCAGCAGAATGAAAAGAATGAGAAATTTTTAAATGCCATTTTCTGCCTTACATGAATTTAGAACACTCTTCTATCTTAAAAGGAAAAAAAACCCAAATAATCTATGGCAATTTCCTTGCTCATATCCCAAGATTGTTTCAACCATAACCTTAACATGAAATGTTTATTTATTCTGCACATTGATACTGTTCAGGTTATCCTGTGTTTTTTGTTTTTCTGCAGTGGTTTTTCTGTTCCTGAGTTTTGTCTCTGCTTCTTCTAGTCAGCTCTTTTTTTTGTTTTTCTTTGTCCATCATCTCAGCCAAAACAATTTTAACAAAGTCATTCTACCAAACTTACTTGAATCTCTGAGAGGTCCTGCATTTGCCTTTGCTCCACACAAAACTGTATGCTTAACTGTTCCTTAGAGATATACCTTATCTCTTAAATTAGATCGCTTCAGATAGACATATTAAGAGATATCAACCTTCTCTCATAAGGGAAAAAACAGTGTTGAAACCTTTGATATAAAGATCTTTGATGAAAGGATATATTTCCTAATTATTTTCTTTCTTAACTCTCAATATTTGCTAATATATGAAATACTCCCTCCTTGTGTTAAGATTTACAACACATCATACAGCAGACCTGCATGAGTCAGTGGACTGCTTTTTAAGGCACCTGTGAAAAGTAGCTCAAAAAATACTTTCAGTAAGCAGGCTTACATTTCTATACAGAAGACAAAACAGTTCTACAGGAAGGTGTTTTGAGGTGAGCAAAGTATTTGAGAGCTGATCTTACTCCAGCTTAAAGGTAAAACCAAATACAAGTTCTGTCCTTACTGCAGTGCCACAGCTCCTGAACTTTCTCATCAGATAAGAGTATGATGAGAAATGTTGGGCTGTTGGTGGTTTTTTTCTTAGCTTTTAGGTGCTTCTACATTTACATGCAGCTTACAGCTTTTGACTTGAATAGGTTGTTATATCTGCTGCCAGGTAGTTATGGCTATAGTTTTTTTTTCTTTTAATAGTGTTTGTCCCTCACAGAATCATCAAATGGTTTGGGCTGGAAGGGCCCTTAAAGATCACTGTGGTCCAACTCCCCTGCCGTGGGCAGGAACACCTCCCACTAGACCAGGTTGCTCAGAGCTCCATCGAGCCCCATCATATTAGCTTAATAAATGCATTAGAGAAACTAAGTGACAAATGTAAAGTAAAGACAAAACAGTCTTTCATGCAAAAATAAAAGTCATTAGGAGATATTTTCCATCTTGGTTCTCTCCAGGCTGGAGGGCAGTTTACTCTTCCCAAAGCTGAGTGACGAGAGTAAGATCAAAGGGCATCCTAAAGCTTAGAGCTGGTGGTACTAGAAAAGAGAAGCCTCACAAAGAGCATAAATACTACTTTTGAAAGGTTGCTGAGACATTTTACAAAAGCGGCTGTGGTGTTCAAAGGGACAGAGCACTTCCAGTCCACTCACCCAGGAGAGGCAAATGCCAAGGCCCTGCAGCTCCAGGCTCCCCATGGAGCACTTTCAGGGTTTAAGAGGCTACTTCCCCTTGTGAGGGGCATGTGAGCAAGTTTGGAGTGGGCCAGGCCATGTTGCTTCTGGCATTGCTCTCTAAAAACTCCACAGTCACAGTAACAGAGACAGAGGAAGCAAACTGAGGCCAGGAGCCAGCACCTTCTACCCAGGAATAGAGAACAGCCCAAAGTGCCTTTACAAATGCTTTCAAGGAACGTCGAAAACTTAGGCAATGGAAAAAAGAAAACTGTTTGTTGCTTTAAGCCTTTGTTCTGCCTCCTGACTTTGAGTGAATAAATGCATGACGTTTGTTTGGGTTTCCCTGCAAACTGAGATTCTGACAGCTTTCCGCAAAAAAGGCTCGTTTGTGCCAAACTCAGCTAGTCCAGTCAGTTTAATAAACGGTGTAAGAAACTGGGCAGGGCGTAACTTGTCCGAGGCGTTGGCCCTGCATGTTCCCGTGAAGGGCACCAAGAGAGGTGTGCACACAGCAGAGGACTTGCACAACTCTACAAGTTGTGCTGCTACATCATCCCTTCTCTAATAGTGTCTCTGCACATGGGTTTGCTATACATGCATTTGTTAGATTCTTCATGAACTCTGCTTATACAGTGAATATTCTGTGACTGGAATATATATGGCTAAAACAATTAGATGATAGCTTCTAGCTGTGGATTTAAGAAATTTTCTCAAGTCTTGGCTTTCTTCTTGGCTCATTAGGTTTTCATAGCACAGGATAAAAAAAGTCCATCCAAATGCAAAGTGTAGGTTGGGGTTTTTTTGTGCCTTTTTTTTTTTTTAAAAAAAAAGGTTTACCTAGTAACTGCTGAAGGCCATCTGTGAACCTCTCATGTAAAGTGCCCATTAAACTTGTAAGTATCTGTTTTGCAAAGAGTGGACAACATGCAATTATATGTGCATGTTATCGTTTTTAAATAACCTTTGCTTCGCATCAGATAAATTCAGATGGGTTCTTTATTCTCTGGACAGTTTTTTAGTTGAACATCATTGCAAGGCTGATTGTGCAGTATTGTCATATGTCCTCTGTATCGCTGCAGCTCACAGGTGATTGGAATTTGGAGCATGCTAACACAATTAATTAAAATATCCTGTTCTTAAGTTAATTGTTTACAGGGCTGTGTTTTATCACTGAGCATCACTGTGAACATTTTAAATACCATTTTTAGGATGTAATATTTTTAAATGGCTTACAATACAAGACACTATCTACCACATGATAAAGTATGTATTTTACTACAGTATTTTCAGACATTTTATACTGTTCCTTGGGGATACAAATCCTGCAAGTTTGACGTGTACCAAGGTCACCAGTTCTGCACTGTGGTATAAATGACTGTTTATGAGAGAATAGTTCTGTGGATTTGAAGTTGAAGAAATACAGTACATTCATCTACACAATATAGGGATTTTGGGAGACGCTCACTTAAATCTGTCTAGCTGAGTTGGGATTGTTTTACTATAAAATCACACACTAGAGAAGCTATTTGCCTGCTTTCATTCTGCTTTAATGTATGTAACATCTTTTCAGTCAGAGAGACACAGATTAAACTTAAGTGGTTCAGCAGATTCTAGATCAGAGCTTGAGACTTGAAAGAGTTTTACTGCTGTGACTCAGGAATAATTATTAGGCAGATAATGTCAATACCATTATAACCTCTAACAAGATAATGACAGTAACATAAATGAAGCACTGATGTAAAGTATGAGATTTTATTGCTGATAGTGAAGTAACATGAATTTGCCCAGAGAAGTTGAGAACAAAGCCATCTGGTGCAACGTTTGAGAAGCTTTTCTGTGGGACTGCATAGCTTGAGAGGTACATCAGTTTGATAAAATTTCAAACTTCACTTTCCTCTCCAACTTGCAGTTCCCAAATGTATAAATTCTTAAAAAATAGGAATAAAAATGCAGCAGGGTTCTGTATGTTTCAGGAAGTTCCTTCAAAGCTTTTCTCCATACATGTCTATCAGAAATCAGAGACATTCAACAAGTCCTACAAAAAAGGCAATCCTCTATTATCAGAGGCCTTCAAGAACAACTGTAAGAATTTAAGGAAAAAATTGTTTTAAGGACTATTCTTTTCCATACTTACTTTATGCACTAAATAATGTAGTAAATGGCTGGACTTTTAACAAAGGATATCCTTTGTACAGTAATTCCTGAAATACGAGACCTTCCCCCCTCCCCCAAAGAATTTATGTTCCTATGACCTACCTCTCTTGCATTTTAGGTGCCTATATCCATCATTCTTATCCTCAGAACTCCCACTCAGCAGCTGCCTATTTTGGCAGCACTTGTAGTACGTCCATAGCCATCCCAGGTTTTTACATTAAGGGTCTGTACAGATGTGAAATTGTACTTCTGAGAATGCTCAGAAGCTGCGTTGGCTCAACAGAGTAAAGCACCTTACCAGCTAGGTTTATTTAAAGGGCAGGTGAAATAAGCACCTGCCTACCGGAACAAAAAGTTTAAGCTGGCAAAAAAATCAACCCAGTGTTCCAGAATGAAATATTTTTTAGTCATTGGCAATGAATGTTTCCTGTTTAAAAAAAAAATAATAAAAAAAGCTAGCATGATAAATTATTTTTCTTATTATTTTATCAGGAAGTTAGAAGATTAATGGGAAAGGTCAGAAAAAGCAGTTTGGGTTGTTCTAAAAAAATAGATCAAATGGAGAGCTGGCTACAGAAGTCCCCGAAGTAATACTCCACATACCTCTGCATGATTAAAGAAGCTGTGTGGGCTCTCCCAGAGTGACAGCCTTCTCAGACAGAGCTACCTGAGGAGCTAGTGGTGCCATGAGTGCCATCTTGAAAACAACTCAGCATAACTTGGGGAGGACACAAGGTGGTAGGCTGCTGGTTTAGGGACTCATTTGAGAGGAGACATGATGCTCATTTTACTAGGATCAATTCTTTTTCTTACTTACATTAGTAGGACAAAATATAGAAAGGCTCTTGGAAGGAAAGGCTGTAGCACAATCTCCTCTGTCCAAAATGAGTGCTGTAATCTCTAGCCAGCAGAGTTATTTGTTTGTGTTTTCAGTGAGTCTCTTTCTTCTTCATCCTCTGCTTCCTGCTCACAACTTCCCAAATCTTGAATTATTTTCTACATAGCAGTGTGGCTGCAATGAGAGTATCCCGTTCCTAATCCTTTACAGAAGCCTTTAGTCCCAGGGGGTGATAGTGTGGGAGGCAGAAGATATGGATTTAATTAAATTTAAAGGCAGTGGCCCTTTAAAGTGAGCTAGTCAATCCCTATCCTTCATTTCTAGTCTGTTATCCAAGAGACAGAGGTATCACTAGAGTGTGTATTTTAAAAGGAAACATAGGACAGTGAGTGAAGAGTTGCAGATGTGGAGAGCAGTCCATGGAGGGAGAGGGTGGTGGGTGCCCTGTGTATGGCCAGTCATGAGGACCCAGAGAAGAGACCTCGAAGACAAAAGCACCAACTGTTTTGTGTCGTAAGAGATATGGGTTTGGCCTTGTAGTAGAAAAAAAGCAACCCATATGCCTAGAGCTAATAGTACCATTTGTACTTACATGTCAGGTGGTGGCTGTAGGGGGAAGAAAAAGGTCAGGTAGTTGCTGAGTGTCCATTTTCACACAGCTCTCTCAAGACCATTCTTTTCTTCAGGTATCAGCCTCTTGCTCTTCCAGATATATAGTAGACTCCAACAGATCATTTGATTTGTATTTGCTGTGCCTGCAGTCAGTGATGACAAGCCCTTCAGTTTGCACATATGCCCAGGACTTGGAAGTGTTTTCCAGCTTTCAGTCCCACATCATCTGGTCATTTCTTTTTGTGCCCTAAACTTCATGTCTTGTTATTGTGATATAACAATAAGAAGCAAAAAATCTGCATCTTAATTGTAGGGGGAAAGATACAGATATCATAGTTTGGATACTAGTTTGAAGCAATAGGGTCCAGTGCTTATGAAAAGGTGTCCCTGTGAGCAGAGCTGTAAACTTTCCCCTGTCTCAAAGCCTCAATAAAGAACTTGAGTTCATTTCTATCAGGGTGGATCTTTACATAGCTAAGCCTTGATCCTTCATAAATGTCCTTGCCATGTAACGGAAGGTACTATGTATAACCTTCAGATTATCCATCTTAATTATTATCCATTATCTAAACCTCATTCCTTGGTTTCCAGACCTGAAGGTCGCATCGGTATGTTAGTACTAAACATAAGAATGTGCTAGTTTGGTATTAAAATACTCTTTAATTGGAAGTGGTGTGTTTATCTGTTGTGAGATTTATTTGCCTTTTTTTTGATGGGGGGCATGGGGGTTGGATCTTGAAGTTGCTATTTAAGTACTGAGCTAAGAGGTGTTTTTTGTTGTCTTCAGAGGTAAATTGTAGGTTGAAAAATTTCATGTCACGAATCACATATATCTTTGATGTTACTTTGGGGAGTGGTGTAGTCTTGAAAAAGTGGGTAGCATAACTCAAAAAGTGGGACACAGGTTAGAAGATTTGCATGGAAGACTGGAGATTGAGCACAGGTGAAGGACTGTCCCAGGTCATAGGGTCCTCCCTTCTTGGCGCACTGCCTCTCTCCATGTGATGTGCAGCCAGAGCCCTTACTAGAGGTGTTTAGGCAAATCTCCCCCTTTATAGTAGAAAGGAAGGGTGTTCAGAACGTTTTTAGTAGGAATCTAGAACCTTTTTCTTTCCATTTTATGGTCCTTCCAGATCTGGTTGTGTTACAAAAGCTGTACATGAGACGGGTCTTTTGTTAAGAAATAAGGAAGAATATAATGTTCAATCTGATTTGAGAAGAAAAGTCTTCTGTTGTCAAAGACTGTGATAAGACTATTATCTTCTCTTTGTTATTTAAGATTACTGTCTGGCAGAATTTACTTCATACATAAAATTTGTTGTGCTGGATGATTGCTAATTTAAGTATTATCGTCAGAATGGGCAGACCTTTATTTTGGGCAGTGCTTGCAATGGTGATCAAAGGGAAGTAAGTCTCAAACTGGTATTTTTATTGAACTGAGCTGTGTCCTTGGTCTTTCAAGTCCTAAAACACTGTTTTGCATTTCTTGAACTGAAGAAGTATCTTTGTAGGCTGTCATCTGTGTAAGCATAATTTCATTTCCCTAAGCTTCAGCTAGGTTACAAAAGGCAAAATGGTTGTGCACACATGACCATTACCACTCACACATTCACCACCAAGACCTGTTTTAACACAAAATTAGTGACAGTAAGAAGAGGCCCATATAACTTATGCATGAAATCATTAACATATGTACTTAATATTAATGTTGTGTTACCTTCAGCACCTCACTGGTATGCTGAATGTGCAACACGTACATTGATATTAAAATTATAGAGTTGGTGACAAACAACTTCTAAACATCAAAGCCCAGAGAAAAATTAAGCAGGAGGTAAAGTGTCTTGTTATAAAATATGTAGCTCAGAAAGCAAACTGTTTATTTTGATTTGCAAAGCCATTCTTCCACATGAGAGGAAACCAGACAGTTCAAATCAGTTTCTAAGCCTCAAAAAGTACAAGCTAGATGGAGACTTTAAATATAAAGTTAGTTGTGGTCTTATTTGCCACTGTTTTCTTGCAACAAAAGAACAAAAGTATGTTTTAATATTTTTGCATCTTTACATATCAGAAATTTGCCTTCCCACACTTAAAAAGAAGTGCTGGAAAAGAGGGTTATTTTGATCCCTGGGCCAAGTTCTTTAATGCCAAATCACAGGGTGGAAAGAATGTCTCAGTCCAAGTTATAAATCCCTAAAATGAGCTTTGATGGAAAATCTGGAGTAGTTTCACAGTGGAATCTCCTCAGCTCCATGTGAGGAGCCCTGTTGCTGCTTTGCTAAGGCATGTGCCCGCTCCATCCGGGAATGGTCTGGTTGATACCAAGAGTGGCTTATTGCTTGTGAACAAAAAAGGAATCCACAAAGCAAGGATGTTTTTGTTCTGCAAATTACTTCATGATTTTAGGTCTGAGTTTTTTCTCTGTTGTTCTGTGTAGTCATGATCTTGGTGAGCCACAAAGGAAACTTGTGCAATTCAGTTCATTTTTTCCTTTACAGAAAGCTTACCTTTGCTTACTGTGGGTTTATGTATTCAAGTGAATGCAGGACTAGTCATGAAACATATCCTGGCTGTGACAAGACATGTATAAGACATAAGAGTCATGCAAGCTTGGAATATAGGAAGTCTCATTCAAGGGAATGGAATGAGGCCTCCAGTGTAGAGGGACATCATTGCTCTCCTGGATGCCCAGAAAAGTAGAAATATGGCTTTCTTTTTACCCTTCCTCCTTTGGACAGGCACGAGTGCTCCTTCCCAGATCACCTCCTTCTTCCAAGGGAAATCTCTTTGGTCAGGACCTGTCAGAGACAGCTGCAGCTCAAGTTTGGGCAGGCTTGGAGGTTGTTTAGGTGTGCATACGCATGTAGGAGAAAGAGGGAGTTTCATATATTTAATCTCATTTATTTGTATTGGACAATGCTAGCTCTGTCCTTTTTGCCAAATTAATTTCTTCACACATCACCATTTTCAAGACCAAAACACGTCCTCCCCTTATATTTGTCACTAGTGTAGCATCACGCCAGCTTACAGAAGCATCTCAGCGTGTGTCCCACCATGCAGGACAGTCAGCAGTTTTTTCTACCACATCCTCCCTCTCCCCCATCACTTCTGGGACACACATATATCAACAGCAGCAGGAAGGGTTGCTATGTGGGGAAACCCAGTTTGGTACTAAGGAACAAGCATCTCTAAGGTTCACATTTTGGGGGCGGAAGGTTGCTTGGATTAGTTCTTTTTTCATTGCATGGACTGAATGCCATGCATTCAGGATGCTCTTGAAGCCCATCTCTCCATTTCATGTGAAGAGGATCTCTGAGGGAGCACAGCAAGTGATAGGGGACTGCCTTTACAAGCACACTCCTCCTTATCTGAACTAAAATGCTCAGACAGATTCACCTTCTAAGTGGTGTTTCTAGGTGTAGCACCTGTGCCCAGCAGGGAATCCTGGTCTTCCTCAAGCTAATAAAATTAACTGAGATATTAGTTTTAATAAGTATTTTATGTAAGAGCTGTATTGAATAATAGGTCCTGTATTTTACTGTACTTTACTAAACAGATGCTAAAATATTCTTTAAAGTTAAAAAATATACCTAAGAAATAATTCCAAAGTTGTACAGGTAAGTATATGGAGTATTTATAACGGAAAGCCTCAAGGTTGGCTGGAGGATTTGTCAGTGTGACACTTAGTATTATCTCCTGTTAGCTCAGGAAGCTCGAGGCCAGTATTAATAACTGTGTTGGTGGGGCTGCCTTCACCAGTATCGCTTCGCAGCAGCAGCACAAGTCTGCAGAGCAGCAGCTGCCTCCTTGGGTCTTCTGCAGCCGCAGGATGAGTATCTGGCTCCTTCCTGTGGTGGTTTGTTGCTATTGCACAGGGCTGAAAAGCAGCTGCAGCAAGCCAATAAACAAAACAATGTGATTAAACTGTAAAGAAAATCGGTATGATTCTTTTCAAAGGATGAACAAGTTATTTTATTCTAGAAAGAGCTGGATTTTGTTTAATTGTGCGGTATAAAAATCACTTAGCAAACTTACACCCACACAAATACACACTCAAAGAAGCTTACACCTTTCATTTGGCACAGATGCATCAAAAGTCTTACCCCTGTGCCACTGGTGAACATTGGCCTCAAACACATGTATTAAATTAATTCTGAGTTGGGATTTAGTAAGAAATTGGAGGAAAGAGAGCACAGTCAGTACAAATGTTACTTGGGTGATTAGATCACAAACTCTAAGTGAAACTTGGAAATATAAAACAGCCCCCTTAAAGCTGGGTAAGTCATCTAAAGCTTGCCAGTGATTGTTGAAGAGTATTGTTTCTATTCATTTTCTTAGCTGGGATTAGTGGAGTTTTATTTAATTGTATTTTTATCTGAAAATTACTGAGTGGTGTTGATGGACGCATGCTGCTATTTACAAAATAGAATCGTACTATAGGGATTCTGACATTTTGGTTAATTGGTATGTATCCCTCTAAATGGTTTCTATTCCTTAACTCGTAATTGTTCTCATTTGCTCAGTGGGATTCAGAAACAGGGTTTGTGGAATGTCATTTAATACTCATTTCATTTTGTTAAATGAAACACATTGGCTTCCATCTTGCCTATAAATTAAGTCATTTTAGTTTCATTATCTGGCCATATATTTTTAATTGTGTAAATATTTTTTCTTCTGATATAATTTGCTTAATGTTACAAAAAGTTCCACCCACACCGCCCAGCTTTACATTGTAGCAAATGAGTCAGGATGTGTTTTCTATAGTCAGTTGTATCCGGACATAAATCGGCTGCTTGATCTGTCTCTGATGGCAGCCTAAATGTGAACAATTGTTTTCAAAGTTAGCCCTTTTCCTTGCTAAGTGGAGGACTGAATCTAATAAATTATTCTTTTGCAACCCAGAGAAATAACCTTCAATAAGAAAATATTTAAAAGGTCAGATCCTGCCTTCCAGTTAAGTTTTCCTTAGCATAGAGGCATTGGGGAAGGAGAAAAGTGTCTTGTTGCAATCTGATTTCCTCACCCTAGTCTAACTAGTCCATGCATTGTGCAGCTTCTCTTTATAGATGCAAACAGCTTTACGGACACTCCAACACATGTTTTGCTACCCACAATTTATTAGCCAAGAATAGCTACGTTGAAGTAGAGTTGTGGTCATGCCCTCTCCTCTGGCAAATCCTCTTCATCAGGGACTCTGGGACTGTTATGTAGGCTCTGCTGGGTATTCAATATCCAGGGTAGGCCACACACTGGAAAACCGCCCAGGAAATAGATATACAGCCTTTACGGCCCATTTTGTAGCCTACTGGAGAACAACAGAAACAAGTCATCAATCTCTTCTTTCACAAGCATGATTTGAACAAGCGTCTATGGGTGAATAGCTCTAAGTGCTATCAGCTATCAGTTGTCTCCAATGGCAACATTTTAAGCTGAGTAAATACATTACATTAGAAGTCACATAGCCCTTTTATTTAGTTAATAGTGCCATATTTCCTCTTTGGCTGACTTAAAATTCTGGTATTGGGGCTTTTTAATAGTTTTGTTTTCCTTTATTCCATTTTTTTTTTAAAATTAAAAAAAGGATTATGAAATGTATCTATATGATCCAAGCATAGACTGAAAAACAGAATCCTGCTGTGCTAAAAAGTAGGTCCATTAAGATGATCAGAGGGCTGGATCACCTCTTCTATGAAGACAGGCTGAGAGAGTTGGGTTTGTTCAGCCTGGAGAAGAGAAAGCTCCAAGGAGACCTTATAGCAGCCTTCCAGTACCTAAAGGGGGCCTACAGGAAAGATGTGGAGGGACTTTTTACAAGGGCATGTAGTGATAGGACAAGGAGTAATGGCTTTAAACCGAAAGAGGGTAGATTTAGATTAGATATAAGGAAGAAATTCTTCACTATGAGAGTGGTGAGGCACTGGAACAGGTTGTCCAGAGAAGTTGTGGATGCCCCATCCCTGGAAGTGCTCAAGGACAGGTTGGATGGCCAGGTTTGAGCAACCTGGTCTGGTGGGAGGTGTCCCTGCCCATGGCAGGGGGGTTGGAACTAGATCTTTAAGGTTTCTTCCAACCCAAACCATTCTCTGATTCTATGATTATATATTGCTGTGAACCATTGCAACCTAGGTATACTGCTAGAGAAATTTTTTGTAAGAGATGATTTTTCCTTTCATTTCTCTAACTCTTGTTTGCTACAAGATAAGGAGGAAGGAAAAACCTGCGGGAAGCCTGTGGATTCCTTTTGGGAAATGCAGTTCTTAAAAAGCCTCCTCACCCCTAAAGGTATTAAGGTGGTATCATGCACAAAAGAGAGCACGAGAGTGAGCACTGGGGGACTGCATTTCAATTCTTTCATGCTAATGAATAAGGATACAGTTGTCTTCTAGAGAGTATTTTAAAGGATGAATGACGAGAACTGGATACTCTTTGTTCCCACATGTCTAGGAAGGAAGTGTTTTCATATAGTGGAAAAATATTTAAATATTTTTCAAATATAACCTATGCTCCTAAATGGCATGGAAGTCTGTCACGAGGTCTTGGCATAACTTGGTTGGCAACAACTGTTGTTCTTCCTAAACAGCAGCATTGGCACATAAGGGAGTGACAGAGGCATACTCTAAGTATGGAAAGCTGCCTTCTCGGTAGCAACAGGAGACCATTTTCAGATCTGAAACTCTATATTCTGTAGCAAACAAACAAAAATATGCAGAATGATCCTGATTCTTGGAATATGCATTTTCCCACCATACCTATTTATAAAAATGCCTGATAAAAAAGCATATAGAAGAAATGATTGCAACTCAGAATATCTGGGTTGTATTCCCAGCTATGTTTGCCCTTGAGTGAGCCACATTAAAAAAAAAAAAAAAAATAAAAAATCTGCTGAGAAAGCCTGTATACCTCAGTTTCCCCACAACTACAGAAATAATAAATAGTAGGGGTGATCTCATTTGCATCTGGAAAGCATGTTGAGCTGATTTAGTGGAAGACCCTAAAGAAGTGTCATGCATTGTTATTGCATTAGGCTGACTGTACTTCTGAAATCCATCTGACATTTCCCACTTGACGTTAATTGTGGGTGGTAACATTTCTGCATTAATTTTAAAGAGGATGCATTATAGCACTGCCTGATGTGTAATTACACGGTTTATGATTAAAGCATTTTCTAAGAAAGGCAGGAACCTGCGAGATCCTCTCTCTTTTTCACTTCATTAAACCACCACGTTACAAAGTGCATTGTTTCACTGGGGATCCTGCCAAGCAGCTCTGCTGGGCTCCTTATAGCTACGTGCGAAGTAGCGAGGTGAAGTTCATAACTATATTTGGGTATCAGAGTTTATTTCCCCTACTCTCTTGAAGGTTAGCATGACGAGGGGTTGAGGAATGCTAGGGGAAACTGTCGTTAACATGAGCAGGCTGTGCCCGAGCTCGGATGAATCCTGTTTCACATTGCAAGCAGTTAAATCACCAGGCGCCGGGACGGGGCTGGGACCACACAAACACAGGATCGGGACTGTTCCGTTATCGCGTTGCTGAGAGCGATCCTCCACCTCGCAGATAACAGCGGCCTCTCCCGTACATTGGCAGCGGTCAGAGCCTGGTGTTGAAGTCAAATGCTCCCCGGTCAGACGTGCCTGTAAAAGCAGGGTGGTAGGAGAGGAAGCTTGGAGAGGAAATGAGTAAGTCAGCAGCCTGGCCCAGTGTGTGGCTCTAAGGCAGGGTTACTGGAGCAAGCAGCTGAGCGGGGAGGAAGTGTCGCAACCCTCGTGTCCGTGTCCTTCTCTGAAACAGGCTCATCATAGAAAAATCTAAGATAAGAGTATTTTGGGGAAACATTCCGGCACAATTAGTGCAAGACGAAATGATCTATTGCTGGCTCTGAAAGAGGACCATGCAGAGCTCCTCCTTAGCGGTGCTCGGCACCCAATGAAAGGGGAGCACCCATAAAAAGCAGACTGTTGCATGAAGTTACTGTTTTTTTTATCTTCTGTTCTGTGTGGCTTTTGTATCATTTGTGAACTGAGTATTGTCAGTGATGATGCACACTGGAGCTTTATGTTTGCCCAAGGAGTTTAAGCTAAAAATTCTAAGAGGTGCATAGTTACATTGATACTTAAAAACTGCAAAGGAGAGGCTGTCTCTATTTCCCATGATATCTGCGTCAGAGAATTTAATGTAAAAATAATATAGCGGCATCTGTACTTTCTTACAATTTCATGTGTCCATCTACATGCTTCTCATTTTTTACAACTGACTCCTGAGCAGTTGGGTCCCTAGAAGAATGATATGAATGAGAAGGGCATCCTATGGGGAAGGGGGGAAACAGGAGCAAGTGATGATCCCTACAGAAAGAGAGGAAATTAAATGTGACATTCCACTGCCAGCTGGGTGTTGGTTTGCTATATTGTCTCCATCAACAAGTCTTCACCTTCTTGACTTTTTTTTAGAATGCTTTTGAAGTGAAAAAACTCCTATTTTGCCACTGCCTCCTCCCAATGTTTTTTTCCACGGTTGCATAACTATCAAAATACAGACCACCAATAGTTTTATGGCCTCTACTATGATGTGGATTATCAACCTTTGTTTACAAAACACTGTTTACATTCTTTATGCTTTTCTATTTTAAATTAATGACAAAAGTTATGGAGGGTGTGGGTGGGTGAAGTCCATTCTTAGAATACTAGATACTTGCAAAGCAGCTGCTAGAATGAAATTTCCCTGACTGCTTAGTGAGAGGATAGTTCAAATTGTAGTCAAAATTAGGATTGGTACACCAGATTTTGTGTGGGCGTGACAAATGAAAAAGGAAATGCTTGGTATAGTATTTTTATTTGTAATGTGAAACTAACCTGAAATAATATTAGTGGGTATTAAATTCTGTATCTTCCAGTGGATCAATTTCACTGGAATACAGAAAATAGTTCTGCTTATAGCAATAGCTCAGAGAATATTTCTGAGACATTACTTCAGAAGAATGACTGATGCTGAAATAATAGTAGTAGGGCATACATGCGATGGGTGTGGCATGCATCTTTTATCATCATGATTTCATATTGTTCTAAATATATGTTCATATAATCTTTAGAGACTCCACATTAGTATTCATTACATATGGTTATATAGTTGAAGAAACACTTTCTTAGCTACAGTTGGCTTTAAAAAGCATTTTAATGGAGCCTTTCTCATGTCACTTATCTATAATAACAAAAAAGGAATATGAGTTGGTGAAAAAACAGGTGACTGAAGGAGGCTTCTGGGTGCAGCAAGGAGATTTAGTGCCCTGTCTAACAGCAGCATCCTGTGGCTATGGGGAAGCTGAATCCACTTCTACAGTTTAATGCTATGGAGTTATCTAAAGTTCTAAAGCTGTCTAGAAAACTATGGCAAACCAGCTGGTGATCCACCTGCAGGAATACAGAAAGAAACAGAGTAGACCAAGCAAGTTACAAATCTCTGCCTCTTTTAATGAAGAGGGAGAAAATCTGCGACAAAGGTATTCAGCGAAGGAGCCCTTAGCATGTGAACATGAACGGAGCAGTGATACTTTTGCTGGGTGGAAGGTGGATGTTGGTTCTCTGGGTAAGACTCTGGGCTGGGAATCTCATCCATTTTCCTGGCTTTGCCACAGATTTCCTTGGTGAACTAAGCAAGCAGTTAATGGCTTTGGCCTCTATTTTTCTGTTAAAAAAAAATGTGATTCTGATCCTTTCCTCCCCAAGGGTCTGTGAGGTTAAATAAAAGGATGTTTATAAAGTGAGCTCATATTGTTTTTATGGAAGAGGTGCAGTTTCAACATTTTCAAACAATAATCTCAGCAGAGAAAAAAGTTAGACATTATATTTACTTATACAGTGATGCTGTCATACATACATGCCTTCTTCCAGTGGTAACATCCCACAGTAGCAGGAGGGTCTAGACAATTCCTTTCTTCTAGGGTGGGGAGAGAGGCCATGGACACCCCATGAAAGGGAGCCAGCGCTGGCTGCCAAGGGCCACTGATACTCTCAGGCTGTGAGACACCAAGCTCTGCTAGTCTGAGCTGCCTCTGTGTGCTGGGACATCCCGGGGTGGTGTGAGCACCTCTTGGGGTGCACTCTTCCTTCAGTACATAGGTAAAGGTGTGTGTTCCTCTTACCTCACCGTAGAGTACACCTGGCTCCCCTTGTGGGCGAGCTGTAGGTGCTACCCTCTCTTTGTACGTATATGCCTTATGAAATGCTTTCAACCTCACTCTTCAACTCCCCCCTTATTTTGGAGGATGTAGTTCAGCTGGTCCTTTTCAAGCTTTTGTTGACAAGTGCCATTTTTGTGCTGCCTGTTGCTGAGTATTTGGTGCTGCTCAGTCTCACCCTCCCTCTCCCCCCCCCCTCCTCTTTTGGCGGAGAAAGGAGGCAGCATATTTCCAGAATACATATACTGTAATTCCAGCGATGAGACTACTGTACATCTGGCGCTCTCAGTCTCCTCTGTGCACGTTACAGGATGCTGAACCATAGGCAAGGGGACAAACGACCTGTCCCTGCACGGTGGGACATGGGGATTGCTGCAGAAAGTGTCACAGAGGCATTGCCAGGCGGGGGATCACCAGCGACAACCCCATGAACTCTTACCAAAACACAGGCGCTCGTCTCTGCTATCACTTTCTCTTTGGCAACCCCAGAGGTTGAAAGCTGGTGGTGGGGTGCACGTATAGGTAGAAACACGGTGGGAGGTGGAATTGCGGTAGATGTGACTGAGTTACGACAGGAGTTTCCTTTACAGTCATAAGGGGAATTTTGCTCGGTCACAGCAAGTTTGAACCCTCATGAAACAGCCTGAATCATTTGAAGTTAAAATAAAACAGAGAATGGCAGGGGGAGGGGCATGGCCGTTTTAAAAAAAAAAAAAAAAAAAAAGGCAAAAAACACGACGTTTAAATTGTTTCCTTTGGTGCTGACTTCTTAAATGGGACTGTGATCCAGAATAGTTCTGGTGCTCAAGCCAACATTTGTTTTAAGAATTTTTATTGTCTTCTTTTCTCCCTTCCCTCTCTCCCCCTTGCCCTCCCCCTCTGCTCTGCAGATTTACACTGACTGGGCTAACCACTACCTAGCAAAATCTGGCCACAAGCGGTTGATCAAGGATTTGCAACAGGACATTGCAGATGGAGTTCTGCTAGCAGAAATCATCCAGATCATCGGTAAGACCAGGGCTGAGAGAAGCACTGCGAGCTGACTGCTTGCATGGGGGAATATATAATTCAAGTTGAATGTATTTAACAATAAGATGAACCCTGAATAATACAATTTGACTGGGTCCATATGTCTCTGATATTTGTGTGGTTCATCCTTGTCTTAATTAAAAAATATGTTTATGTGAGCGTGTTTGGAAGTGGCTGTTTAACCATACTTTAAATGGCCAGAACTGTATCTTACACACTTTGAATTGTCAGAAATGAATGCTCCATTAAACCATATGTCTCCCATGTGTGCATTTTGTTAGTTGGAGTGGCTTATACTTTCTGGGATGCCTTGAAACTGTATCCTGACCCTGCAAAGACAATTGTGGAAGATTTCATGTCAGCAGTTATTTTGCAGGGGCTGAAGAATTAGCAGCGACCTCCTTCGCACTTCCCCCTTTGCATGATTTGGCATGTGGGAGCAACTGCTGCTAACAAGAGTGTTGTTACTGTATGACTGAGCTTTACTTAGAAAGGAGCTCTGTGTCAACAAAACCCTGTGCACTTTATTGCTGTGTCTTTTTTGCTCTTCTTCTGCTTTTTTTTTTCTGTTTGGTTTTTTAGGTCTTGTTTTGTTTTGTTTTGTTTTACCAAGGGGTGGAAAGGAAAGTTTTATCTCATTGTTTACTTCTGCTTTTCTCCTCACTGTTTTTTTGTTTAGCAAATGAAAAGGTTGAAGATATCAATGGCTGTCCCCGGAGCCAGTCTCAAATGGTAAGAATAAAATGTATTTTTAGTCTGTGTTGGCACCCCTGCACTTTCCTAAAATGCTTTTTAATAGTGATTTATTTGAACTGTGAATATTCTGTCCCATGTTTATCATAAAGTTCTAATTCTCATATAGTGTTCCTGGAACTTTTTTTTTCCCCCGTGTGCTTAGTGTTTGTCACTTCGGTTCTGTGTTCACTAACTTTGGGTCCTGAGGTAACCCAGCAGCAAAACTTCATCACTTCTAATTAATCCAGAACTGCCTTAGCAGACCTGTTATTCTGGTGATCCAGATAATTTCATTTAACTTTGTTTTTAAGGGCAGTAAATCCAAGAAAAAAATTTTAAGTGGAGTCTTTGTGTCTGGAAAACTGGTTTGATGAACAAGACTTGCCAAATTGTTTTTGAGTATAAATAGCCTTTTGGATTGTCCACTGTAAAGTCCAGTTAGATGCACTGACTCCAAGACTTTCAGAAATAGCACTTTAGTCATATAGCTCTCTGAGCTATAGCTGGCAGCTGCTTAAAGACATTTTAATACTCTCAGGCAAGAAGCATTTTGTGACTGTGATTCATATGGAGTCTTATTAATCTTTTACTGTGTTTATGGCTAGTCAACTACTTCTAATAAGATAAAGCCTCCTTAGAAGGCTGTGGAACTGACAGGAACAAAATCTGAGCCTCAGTAACATCACTATGCATTTACTGAATCACTTGCAGTTCCAGTCATGCTCCCTCATGCTGAGAACTTTGCCTTTCTGGTCAGATCCAAATAGTACTTGAATAAGGTGCACAATTGTGTAGCTGGCAAGGATTTTGGAGTGTAATGATTTGGATGAGCTTGCATAACAAAAAACTGCTGAAGCCAGGCTTAAAAATGGAAATAGAGTAGAAAAAAATAATTTTCATTTATTCAGTGCATTTTTTAAAGAAGAAGGGGTGTTATTTACAGCTTTTTTCGGCAAAGCTGCAAAAGGTAAAAGGAAAAATTTTGAGTACCAGTGAAGTGAATAATTGGGTCTTTTGGTTCTTACTTTTAAAAAAATATGCAGATTTAGAATAAGTTTTTTTTCTCTGGCTTCCAGGGTTTTTGAAACAGTCCATAGTAAGAATATATGCAATTTCCATAATAATAGTTATTATTTTAATTACTCATATTACAGCAGCACCTAGTGGCCCCGGCTGAGAATGTTGGGAACTCCAGTGCGAAACTCTAATATTACACACACAGATCGAGAGATAATCGCTCTCTTCTTTAATCATATTAAAACTTGCCATTCCAGACAGACAAGACAAACAAGAAGAGACAAAAGCACCAAAAAGTGATAGAATTTCCTGAGGTTATGTAAGTGCTTAGTGACCATCTAGGATTGCTTAGGGACCCACCACTCTGATGTCTATCAAGCTTCATTTCCATGAGAGAAAGCTGAGCTGCAGAGAGAACTATTCACCCCAGCAATGTTTCATCTCCAAAGCAACAACATTTGTGTACGTTCCCTGTTGATAGGTAAATCTTTACATGGCGTAGGGATTCTGGATTTCATCTTTAGCTCCGCTGCAGCAATGGGGGAAGCACGGTGAATGCATGCCCATCCCACAGCAGTACCTGTGGGAATCTCTTTGTATCCGTCTTCCTCCTCCCGCAAGCCCATCTCTCAGCTTAGCCAGGCCAAAGACTATGTCTCAGGTGCTCTGCGTCTCAAACCAGGTGCTTCCAACACTCCTGTACACAGTCACACATCAGTGTTTGCACAGTGCTAAGGTGTCACGTTTAGCCATTTTAACTTCATAGGAATAGAATGTAGTTTTTCATCCTTTGGTTCAGTCTCTTTACTGAATTGTTTGATCTCTGCAGTCTGATCAGATTGTTTTCCTGCCTTTTGACATACCAATTTTATCCTGCCGATTTCTTTGTATGAGCTAGGAAATATAAAATGTACTGAAGCTAAAGTAGTTCAAACTTGTCAGCTTTCATCTCAAAGCATCTCAGAGACCCCAGGTATTGGGTCAGCTCTTCATTTGTCTCCTTTGGATTGTGCAGTGATCTGGCCTAGCTGAAGGCACTATCATATTGCATTTTCAGGTAATTTCCCTTGGCAGTGCTTAATTTTACTAGCCCACTCAGTTAATGATAGGCCAATTCTCTTTTTCTTATAAGAGTGGACTCTTGGGTACTGTAATATTCAGAAAAAAAGCAACGAACAGTGGCTGAAACTAGTTTACGTGTTTGACATATGCCAATATGTCGCGCTGTGTCCTGTCGGGATTTGTCAGAACATCAGACATCAAACCAACAAGTCATGATATTCCTGTAGCATGCGCATTAGTTATTCATTCACTGCTTTAATTTTAACATTTTTAGTTTATAAACCTCAAGAATCCCACCACCCTTTTCTTTCACATATGTTTTCATGATCCTTGCTCTTATAATTTGCAATTAAGGACCTATGTTTTCTGTATTCATCTGCCATTTGATACCCGTCCCAGGAGCTGATGTCTGAGACATCCGCTTAAAAGAAGCTAGAGAACATTGACATGGACTGTCTGCTGCTGAAAACACTTGATATTCCCTGTAGATTATATTGATATCAATGCATAATTAATCATTACCAATATTTCCAAATTCTGTTCTGCTCACCATTTGATTTTCCTCTTGCCGATGGCTTTGTCTTTCAAGTGATTTTTTTAAGGCATCTCGATTCAGCTGTTGCCTTAATTCGTAAACATCTTTTAGTTTATTTTAAATATCTATATAATGCTTCTTTTTTAGTTTTCTCTTAGGTAGGTCTGTTGCAATGTCTTGCTCTCTGTGCTCATCTTGGCAGTGATACATAAAGTAGTTGCAGACAAGTTAAACTGGCTCCACAGGTCCAGATTCATAAAAATTAAAACCTGTGAACCCCAGCTACATCCAGTTTCTGCATAGTTAGCTTTACCGGGATCCTTGTGGCTGTCATTATGCTGTTACATTTGATGTCACACACGGAATTTGAGATGTACTGGGGAATAAATTATTTTGTATTCAAATCTCAGAAACTTTAAATAAATGAAACTTGCAAGAGAATTGGCAAGACTTGCTTGTTTGTTGAGTAACTCTACTGTGGTAAAAAGCTTTTGGTATTTCTTATGAATGGCTTTAATACAGATAATAAGGATTTTAAACTCTGTGTATTATAATTTACATTGTCTGTCTACAGTGTCATACAGAGTCTTCTCCTTGCCTTCCCTATTTTTTTCTTCACAGCTATGCATTCAAGGAGGACTGTGGCACTGAAGCCTTTTTTTCATCACCTCTTTCAAGCCCTTTAATGGAAAAAAATACCACATTCATTTCTAATATTTTCTTTGTATGAATGATTCCATAAGTCTTTCAGTTAAGGAAACCTAGAATCATCTTTCTTTTAGAAGATAATGGTCTTTTGAAGGATTTATCTTTTGATACAACAAAAATATAATTCTTTTCTGTTTCTTTCTATAAGCCATTTGTTTCTTTAATTTCTGTTGTAATTTCCCCCATCATTAGAAAAAGTGGGATAGTGTTCTGGGTAGAAAATATGTTATAAACCTTTTCTCTAATGATCCAAAGAGAAAGAATTCTCTCTTTTTTTTTCTTTTTTTTTTTTTTTTGGTTGAACTAGATGATCTTAAAGATCCCTTCCAACCTAGGAGATTCTGTGATTCTGTGATATTCCAAGGATAAATCATACCTGACCAAGCCATCTACCTTGACTTCAGCAAAGCATTCAACACTGTTTCCCAGAATGTCTCAAGTTTGATATAAAACTATTATGACTGGACTATCAGATGT
>KZ505635.1:1365212-1399098 GCA_002844005.1 Limosa lapponica baueri
AAAGATCCCTTCCAACCTAGGCGATTCTATGATTCTAATTCAGATATTATTTTTTCTTCCTAAATATATTAAAAATGTACTGGAAGATCTCCGGTGTTTTGTCTCTAAACAGATCATATCAAACACATAGTAAGCATACAGAGTATCAAGTTTAATTTGCACTGGGCTTGTCAGAGAAAATGCAGGAGAGTCAGAAAGTGTTGGATTGCAAATCTTTTTATGGTGATATTTGCAGTATTGTCCCTTGAGAATTTTTCAAAACTAATGTTTCTATTCTTTCCTCATGCAGTTTATGGTGCTTTCAGCTGCATAAATAGTAAAAGAAATTCGAAGTTGCCAAAAATTTTAGGTTTATTCTTTTTCAAGTTGATTTTTCCTTCAGAGATTGATGTTGTCTTATTAGCTGTTTTTTCTTCCTTAGAAATAGCTCTTGCTTTTTCCTGTGAGAACTGTCTATGCCAGTACACATCTATGTACAAAATCATCCTTAATTGTAGCTGGTAGCATGGGTTTTCTCATAATTATTAAAGGACTTGGTCAGACCCTTCTTATTAAAAGGCTTCTAACATAGTAACATGGATTTAATGAAGGCTATTTTTAATTTTGTCAATCTTTGGCACAGTTTTTTACCAGTTTATATAACCAATGTATGCTTCAAAGGTAGTTATTGTAATTTAGGATACAGACATGCTGAAGTCAAGCAGAGGGAACTGAGTTCAGTAAAAATACAAGCCTTGCTGACCACATCCTGGAAATCAGAGAGTTGAAAAAGGTGTTGGAGCTGTAGCACATTGCCAAATGGATGTGAACATTTAGTAAAAAGCTTCAGTTAGCATGGCTGCCACTGTCTTTGAGTGAGTAGCAGTGTATCTGTTAAAAGTGAGAATCAATGTGACAGTGTGCAGCACTAGTAAGATCAATTCTATTACTTTGTACTTTATTTCATTAATAATATCTTTAAAAATCTGTTAATAAATTGAAAATATTTCAGAAAACAGCCACAAGGATGCCAGCAATTTTGCTATATTCTCCGAGACTGAAGAAAAATTGTGTAGTTTAACAAAAAGAAGGTGGAGTGAGTGAATGAGTCTGCTTAACCAGGGAATGTTTTTGTGATAGGGAGAACTTTCTATGACATAGTTTAAAAAGTGTGTGAAGCTTGAAGCTGAAGTAGAACAAAGTTATCATGTCTATACTGATAGACGTTGCTTTATCATTTACTGGGGAAATGTGCTTCATAGTGTTCCTGCAGTGCCACAAAACCCTCCTGTGGCTCCCTCTCTGCTTATATGCTTGGGCTTTTCTTTGGAGGAAGCCAAGGTCGCAAGGGAGTGAGGTGCATGCAAGTCTCTTAGCAGGGAGTCAGCCTGTGAACAGGACAAATAGGTGGAAAATGGAACTGCTGAGTGTGCAGTATACCTGCCCTACAGTGTGCATACTTCCCTCAGTATAGACATCTGCCTTCAGACTTCCTCTGACAGGGATGCGCTGGGCAGACACTGTTGAGTAGCATCCCTCGGTATCCAGGAATGTCAATATCCAAGGAAGAGAATATCAGCATTAGTATTCTGTGTCTAAAAATTGTTTGTGAAAAACAAGATAATTTTCTATGAATTAAGCATTATAGGTTCTACTAAAGACCATAGAATTCCATATGAAAATCTGTGGGGTATGGTTATGTGGACCTCTTTGAAGCCTGAAAATATCATCCCTATGTTCGCTGTCAAAGGGGTCCACAGGAGCTCTTTCTTTCTGCACAGTGTTGAACTCTGTAGGAATCTTCTGGCTTTGCTGTTATGATTGGTGACTCTAGTTAGCTATATGGATTAAAGATATGCTTTCTGTGCTTTGGAGAAGCTGCAGCTGAGCCTTCCATACAAGTGTGACACATTGAAACAAATACAGAAATTTTGGCTAAGGGTAGAAATGCGGTCCCTTACAACTGGAAATTCAATCTGAGTTTTGAAAATCCCAACTCCTTTTGTGTGCAGGCCAGTTTCTTCTTGCAATGACACCTGTGTGATCCCTTTTTTGTTTAAATACTGACTATCACCCCATTGCTATTGGTGGATCTTCACAGATTTCATGACTGTCTGCTATGGGAGTTTCATGAAAATACAAGGGAATGGCACTAGTTTTGTCAGCTTTGCAGGTTTGGTGTGCTTAAATGAATGGAACACAAGACAGTAGCCTCATTCCTGTATTTCCACGGTGTATGCTTGCATACTAAGTTTTCAGAATTTAAGTGAATTGCCTGAAGTGTGTTAACTGGAGTGTACGCTCCTCCGTGTGATTGGGTGTAAAAGAAGTAAAAATATTTCATTCTAAAAAGGACGAGTACCATTGTGCTTATTGGGTTTTTGATTAGTTTTTTAAGTTGGTTGAAATAGCTATAGTGGGAGATGGAAATACAATGAAAGGACAAGTCATAAGCTCCTTCTTGGACATCCCCATAAATGCCATTAACAACTTGTTAAGAATATAAAACTAGGAATAACTGGTCAGTGTTTGCAAAAAGACATTCTATGATTCGCATCCCCCCAAGGATCTTTGCTGGTGACTCACTCATTATGCTCACAAAGATCTGGAAAAAGGCATGAATAGTAAAATGACAAAATTTGCAAATAGTTACTCAGGATAATGAAATCTAAATCTGATATGAAGCTGCAGAAAGATCTTGCAATTCTGAAGAAAAAGGTGTGTTGAACTCCTATTACCTTTTACAAGTGAGATGTTAACCAGCATAGAGTTTTCTTGATGATGAGCTGATCACTTTGTTTTGGGGAAGATGCAGTTAGTTGGTACAAATCTCTGTTTAAAATGTGGTCAAAAAGAAGGGCTCCTTGCACTATGGGCAGGACAGAGTCAAAAGCTTATCTTCCTATCCTCTGGTAGGCAAGGGGTATCTGGGATTCAACAACGGAGTAGTCTTTAAGAGGGAAAAAATGAAAGTACTTTTAGAAAAGGATGGCAGGTTTCACAGCATGATATCCAGGGAAGTGATCTCAGTAGAGCCAAAGAAAAAAATGGTAGCAATTAAAATTTGAGCTCCTGTGAGAAGTTTCCTGTGTTTATAGACAGGAAAGATCATATTTTAGCTGCATTATGTAGAAAGAATCTGCAAGACATAGTCATAGCTTGCGTGTGGGTGTTTGGAGAAGAGCAGATTTGAAGAATATGCCTAGGTGTTAGGTAAAGGACTGTGTGGAAGGGATCAGAAGAAGATTAAGAGTTTTGCTCGCATTGGCAACTATTTAAAAAGATGATTTTAATTTGGATGTGAATATTCTGATCTGGAAAGGAGAAAGAGATGAGATTTTCTTTCCAGTAACACTATACTTGTATTCTAGGTTATTGTAATCTAGGTCATTGGCTATTTGGCACGCCCACATTAGGAGTATACATACTTATTTTCATTTACTAGGGAAGTTTTCAATGTATAACATCAAAACCAGCACATAGGGGCCTTTACTTTTTGTACAGAGCATATGTACAGCCACGCGAAGGCTAGTAAGCATAATTTCCTCTTCATTCTGTCAACATCCTGGCAATGCAGATCAAATACCATGACTTTTGTCTTGTGTAAACTTAGCATGGGAATTTCCAGTAGCACCTTAAAATTCCCCTCTGCTCTCCAAGTCTCTCTCTCTGCCAAGTGCATTATAAAGGACCTGACCACATGGGAGATGAGCAGTCATGTTTGTGTTACAATGGGAACTTTCTCTTATGGGCTTCCTCAGGTAAAGTAAAAGACCCTCTTCACCTTGGAGACCTGTTACCTCTTGGAGGAGACCCTCATCTGCCTTAATTCAAATGCCACACTTGGATTTTGTTCCCACTGATAAAGGCAGAGTTTGGACAATGCAATAGATCAAAAGGCTCCAAGTTACTCCAGATAACTGCCTGTATTGTCCATACCTTTGTGCAGCCTCAAGACAGAGAGTTATCCAGAGGGGATTTTTATGAGGATGTTTTGCCCTCAGTGCGGCTGAGCCTGTCCCTTCATGTCACCCAGCTCCCAACAGTTGCAGCTCTTCCCTGGACTTTGTAACTGGTGACTGAAGTATCATGCTCCCCACTCCCTGGGAAGAATTTTTCATGGTAATGCACAGCTTATATGTTCTTTGGCGTCCCTCCTCCCCAAGGATTTACTTAGCAGTTAATTCTGCATTTCTGGATCCAGCTCTTGTGCTTTTGCAGAGTAAAGCTTACTGCAATTCTTTTTTTGGGGGGTGGAGTGTGGGTAAAATACCCATTGGAGTCCCACTGATGGCAAATACTCCTTCTCACAATCTATTCTTTCTTACCTTGTAACAGTGATAGTTCTGGATTGAAGCAAACAAGACTGTTACAGCTCCATTATAAAAGGATCTAAGCAGATGCTTATCTGTGCATCCTCAACATGATACATATTCAGATTTCCCATTTTCTGATGGTAGTTTCAAGTAGACAAATAAAATTTTTCACTTAACTAGCAATGCTTTCTGAGATTCCTCACTAGGTAGGTTGTTTACATTCAATTTATATCTTCACTGGGATTCCCAGGAAAATGCCCAAGACAGTCATAGCCAGGAGCATGTCTTAGCTACCCTTCTGAAGATGTTTTCTCGGACAAGTCCTCTCATTTCCTAGGTAGGTTCATAGTGCGATCTCCCCTTTGAGAACGAACTGCATTCCCGCACCCTTTCCCAGTGACTGTTCTCAGCTGTCCCAGGGAAGACTTTCTTGGCCATGTTTGATGATTTGCAATACACTGTGCAGTGTACAATGTACAAGATGGCTTCACAGCATTTACAATTTGTGTGGTACTCACTGACTATTCAAGCTGACTATCTCATTAGGGTCTCCCATATTTCCTTGGTTGATGATAGCAATCAAGATACATTTTCATTTAGCTGTACTGTCCAGGTTTATTGGGCCCTGAAGGTTCCTGCTGTCTGGGAACTCCTGTGGCACACAATTCATATGTCATTTCCTGGAGCTCAAAGTAGTGAGAAATGATTATCAAGCCTTCTACGCATGTATTCATGTTGCCACCTAGAAGTAATGGGGATGGCATAAAGAGTGGAGTAAAAATGAAAATGAGAGTATCAAAAATAGAGCTGTGTGGCACCCCAAAAGAAAAAAATAAAGGGAATAATGCAGGTCCATCTAAGGATGCATTATGGGAATAAAGAAGGAAAAGAGGACAGAATGTTAAAGATTGTTGACATTCAAGGATGAATGTGTTGGAATTCTGGTTCCAAGTTTTGCTGAAAGGAAATTATTAATGTTATTAACATAGCTAGTTTGAGTAAGATGAATAAATTGGTTTAGCATGGAACTGGCAAAGGAGGAATTCCAACTGCTTTTGTGAACAAACTCTAAAATTTCTAAAAGCTCTAGAAATGGAAGAGAAAATGTAGATGGGGTGAGAGCTGGACAGACAAGCAGAGGAACAGTTGCCTTTTTGTGGGAAACCAGACGTTTTTATTGTGGGAGAAAGAGAAAGCTAAAGAAAGTATGGTAGAACTGCTGCAAGTGTTAGGTCTAGTAGAGCATAAAGGAAGGGAAACTTCATTCATCCTGCCTAAGGATGTTACTGGCTTGGAACGGAAGGGGAGGAGAAGGCAACCAAATCATCACTTTTTTGATATGATTTGATTCTGGTTTGGCTTTTTGTTAGACCTCTTTATTTTGCACTGGAACAAGCAGTTCTCTTTACATCCAGGGAAGATCTGAGAACATTAAAAGAACCACAGGATTTATGACAATCCCTCTTCACAGAACAGCTCAGAGTTACTCACTCACATCAGGCAGTGAGATTCATATTCCCCTGACTCACTCACATTTGTCTGTCTGAAGTCATAAAAGAAAATGCCACAGGAACACATCCTGGGTATCATTTTACTAGGCTTGAAGAACTACATTATTCATTAAAGATAAATCACATGCAGTTATTCGCCTTTTTGTTTAGCCTTACAAATGCCTTGTCCTATTAATGTGTGGGATCACATGAGAATAACTCATCTAGATGTTAATGAAATAATCAAATAATCTTGTCATAAGAAGTACTTGTACTGTGATGATATTGGTCTCCATCAAATCTACTGAGAAGTTAGGTTAGTGATGGATTTGCTTGGTTAGGACTAGGATTCGGGCTATGCACATTTTATTTCTGTAGACCAAGATTGCTGAACACAAAAAGATCTTTTTGTTCCTTAAAATCAACTATTTCCCTTCAAACCTTCCCCTAACCCTCCACCCCCGCCCCAAACATTTCCTTGAAAGCCCCCTCATTTTAATCTATATCTGGAATATGCCAGTACTTCCATGCCTCTGAGGCATGCCCATCTCACCCATGTCTTCTCCCCATCCCTCAACTGTGTTTGTCAGGAATGTCATTTGATTAGAAACTACTTCTCTTGATTGTGTTGGGAGGATATGCAGAGATTAAATACTAGGGAAATTTATGCATCAAGACTAGTGGGTGACATACACTCTGCATTATTTATTATTTGAAGAGATGCAATTGACAGTCTCCCCATTTCCCTCCATCTGTAGTTAGTTTTCCATCCTCTTCAATTTTCTGGGGTTTTTTGTTCCTCAAAAATGTCATGCGAACATTCCCTGAAGTTTTGGAATTGATCAAATATATATTTTTGATACAGATGCTTAGACAAAGAGACGATGTATAAATGGCCTTGGAACCTCCATTAATAGAAATGCACTGAAAAGTTTTAACACAAACGTGCAGTTAAAATACATACACACAAATGGACTATGACATGCGTTTTAGAAAGCACCTGTTGGTTATAGTCATTAATGGATTTTTTTCTCAGGATAACAGCAGCAGGGTTACAGTAAATATGTCTGCTTCATGATAGTGTATTTTTATCATCTTCTATAGGGAGAGTATGTTATAAATACTAGGAATGTCTAGAATGTTTATTGGATTTAAAAATAGAGAAGAAAGTGCGTGATGTTTAGCTGAACAGCAAAAATGCATATTTAAGCTTTAGAAGAAAATAAACAATGTCTCTGAAGTGGTTTTACTTTACAGTATATCCAAACAAGGCTTTTGGGTAATTTTGAGGTTTTGTCAGCTTTCTAGATTTTTATCAAATGTATGATTATTTTGGAACTGTGGCAAAAGGCCAGTTCTGTTATGGTTACAGTTGAGGACTTCTATTTAAAGATTTTCTAACCACTCCCTTTACGATACTTCTGCTTAAATTATAATTTTGTGTGCTGTATGTTAGTTAGGAAAGGTTTTTCTTCCACATCTGTGAAGCCTTCAATTTGCTCAGAGAGGTAGACTTTTCACAAGAGAGCATTACCTAAGGTTGAAGCAGACTCTCAAGGTCTCTCACTCATCCATCCTTCGTCCTAAAATAATTTGCCGCTGTCTGTTTGGACAACGGTCAATTTTGAAGCTTCAGTAACATGCAAAACTCTTAAGGAACAACATGAGCATGTGTTTTGGTGTGTAGTGCACACATACGTAGACGTGCATCTGTGTGAAGTACCTTGTCTAGTTCTAATGACCTCCCAGTGATTTTATTGACTCTCCCTACTTCTCATTTGTGAATGGTTTGTGGGAGCTTCCAAATTCCAGGAGCTTCGATGCGCTGTTGTATTTTCTGGATGTCTGTGGGAGTCTGAGGTGGCCATTCTTCTAGAGTTGGTAGAGCTACCATCTCTGCTCATTAGGCTGAGTCCAGAGTAAGTTTAGACAAAACTGAACATAATTTTGAGATTTAAGCATCGAGATCTGCAAGCAATAAATGAAGGTGCTCAACAAGTAGGAATATTACCATCTTTTATTTGGTTGGGATGGGAAATCCAACTACTGGGAAGGTGTTTTATTGGAGGTACAGGAACTGTACAACTGTCCATAAAATGCTGACTGTGGTGTAATGCATAAAGCAGCAGAGGGTGCCAAAAACCAGTAAGTTGTGGTTTCCATTGTAAGTAATGGAAAAGGAAAGGGATTGTAACAAGCAATGTTAGGGTGGAACATTGTGAATTCAGCTGCAAAAGGGAGGGAAGAAGACACATTTGTAATTTTAAGCACTCAAATGTGCTTAAAATTAAAATAATACTGCCCAATAAATTGTCAAGCTTTTGGAGGTATTGTGTGTTACATTATACCTAGGTGACAGTGCTTTTCGCTGAATCATCTTTTAGTGGCTATACATGCCCAGAATTTCAAAGCTTGCCCCTATAGCAAAGAGGCTGTAAGACAGGAGGATAATAAAGTAGCACAGAATGTCCCAACGATGTAGTGTGTTAATTACAAGCCAACATGGTAACAAAAACCATTCTGTCCTTCTGCATTTGTAATTTTTAAACTTATTAAAACAGACTTGACAACCTCCCCCTTCTGTCCTGCTGGAAAGTAAAATACCAAATATTTGATGCCAAATAAAGCTTTTTCAGCAATATTGCATTACTTCAAAGAATATAATACAATTACAATGTTAGAAAATGAAGGGAAAGAACAGAAAGGTGCATACTGAAATTACTATGATCAGTGCAGATGTATTCTCTCACTCTGCCCTTGATCTTTGCTGGAATAGGAGCTGCCTACATCTGCTGCAGCTAATGCGAGCCTGTTTTGAGGAAAGAATGCCAAATCTGCTTGATTATACAGTGTCTTTTACAGACTCACCATTTTGAAGTTCCTCGACTTTTTTTGGTCTATTCTTCTCTTTCCCCAGTATCTACACTTACTGTATTAGGGGGATTAAAAGGCACTTCTTTGCCTGCTTCTTCAGTATTTGTGTATGCGCTACTGTTGTGGTCACCACTTATTCCATGAAATGTCAAAATGAAGCACATTGGCTTTCTCAGAAAAAAGTCTTCTATCTGCTGTCATCACGTACACATCCATGGGACTGGTTGCTGAGTAGTCATGTTTTTTTCATTGATCGCAATTACTGTGCTGCCAGCCTGCTCCTGCTGTCAGGAGCCCATGGATCTGGCCAGTCTGGAATGGCATGAGGTACCATTGGGCAGCTGAAACTCGGTGTTAGTGAAGGTTTTGGCACCACTGAACTGGATTTAAATGCTGATGTTAACTCTAAATATAAACTCTGTTACAGCGGTGACCCTCTTCTAGGCAATACTATTAAGGTACACAAAGGTAAATTGGCTTAAGCTAGCAGTAGAACAGGCAAGTTATCACAAAGGCTACTTATTTCAATAGCGTTAACTAATCCCTGCTCATGTAAAGGCTCTTGATCAGGTTAATTAAAATATTAACACAATCTTCTTATGTTTTTTTATTATTTTATGTAACTTGTCTGTTTAAATCCACTGTGACCTGAAACATAATACACAAATGGTTAGAATACAGTACAACCATTTTTGTTTCAGCAGAAATAAATAGTATAAATACAGTAATCTATTTGGCAGCTTTCTGATGTGCAAGAATTATTTAAAACACTCCTAGTCTGGGGAGTCTGCTGACCATATGATCAACAGATGATCATATGACATAAATCAGAGCTATACTTATTTTAAGTTGAACTTATTTTAAGTTGGCCCAGTGTCTGGATATGAATTAATATGGGCAGGGTTCAGTTTCAGAGGCAGTCCAAGATACTTTTTTTTTTTTTTTTTTGTTAGGACTTGACTGTATTTAATCTCACAAACTGATCACAAATAATTTTTGGGTTTTGAAGAGTTTATGTCAACTTAAAGCATTTGTTTACATATGCAGTTCTTCGCAATTCTTTCAGGTGACATCCTGACAAGCACCAAACCTGTGAAGTCCAAAAAGTTGAATCTGAACTGTCTGTCTGAAATAGAAATATGTTTGTATTTTAGCTTGTAGCTTTTGGCAGTCTTTAATTCTATAATAATTAGAATATGCTTCGTTTAGGCTTGTATTGTCAGCTAATTGGAACCTTGTTTGAATTATTCATACCTCTTGATTCTTGAGAGTTTCTTTGGAATTACAATGGGATCGTACTGATGACATTTCCCTCTAGGGAAAAAATACCACAAGAATTTTCTTTGTCCCAGGGTTTCCACACTGGAGAGCTGAGACCTATTTGTATGTGAAATAAATAATACTTCATAAAGTTAGACAGCTACAGTTTTGTCTCTTCTAACTGCACATGTAACTAGCTAACCAACATCGCAGTCTAGTGGGCTGTTTTGCCTGTCATTCACAGATTTTCTCAGTAATTCTTCCCAAAAATAGCTTTAAATTAGTTTTTTTTGTAAAATGTCTCACTTAGTTAATAGACAGATCAGCAGCAACGGTCCACAGTAAACATATGTGAAAGGGTGTCCTCAAAGTTCTTGTATATATAAGGCTTCTATTTGGATTTCTTAGCATAAACAGTTTTGAAAGATTTATATTGTTACATCGTATAAATTAATGTATTTGAAGATATGTGCCCCCTCCAAAGCCCAGTAAATGCTTATTTTTCAAGTAAAACTGTCTGTATTTTGGAACTTGAAAACACTTGGATAACTATTTAAAACATCACTTCCTCCTACACTTCACACTTCATTGGCTACAACTGGAAGTGAAGCGACAGCAAGCAATAAGTGCTTGTTCAGGCCTCTTTTTATAGGCTCAAGCACTTCTGATGTTTCTGTTATAACATTTGGCTAAGAATTCAAGAAAAAATCCTGGCCCTGTGGAGCTTAAGATCGGATATCCCATTGCCTTCCATGGTTCCAGGTGCTTTTCAGGTGCTTTCCAGGTGACTGAGAGTCTTGATGCAAGATCTTGTGAAAATGTGGAAAATGCTTCCCATGGTTATGAATATATAGCAAAGAGCTGGGTAACTGTGAGGGCTGTTTATAAGCATGGTATGAAAAGATATACAGCATGACCTAATAATTCTTTGTATGTTATTCTAAACATGGTATAAAATACAATGCCCAGGTACACTAGCAAAAGTGAAAGCCTGAATCTGAGTCTTTTGTATTATCCCTATGGCTTTTAAAGATGTCTGGTTTAATTTGAATAGTTTTAATAACCTGTGACATCAATTAATCATCAGTTAATTTCTTTTGAGTCTTTTTCTTTAGGGTTTGGATCAATTTGAATCAGTAATACAAACACTAAACATAAAGAAAAATCAGTGACTTATGTTATATTCTCTCCTGCATATATCTTCCCAAGGTCTTTAAGTTCCAGCTGAAGGACCAGCCCTATAACTAGATGTACAGAAATCTCTGGGCTGCACTTTCAGAGGTTGTTAATAACAAATATTTTTATCACTTTTCCTTTGATGAGCTCAATGTTCTATAAATATTTGGCAGGGTAATATGCAAAATATATCTAATTAAAAAAACATCAGAATGTTTATAAAATCAAAAGGCCAGAAGGATAGGAGCAAATTTTCAGTGTCTCTCCTGCACAAGCTGTAGCATTATGATTTCTGGTGTAATCAAAAAGGGAGGCTTCAGAAGCCTAAAGTGCATCTGGATGGATTCCATTTGCAAAGTTCAAGAGAAGAAGTGAAATGCCCCATAGTTTACCTGTTTACTTATCTCTTAAAGGTTTCATCCCGCGTCTGGTTGTAATTGCCGTTATTTCTAAAAGCTGCTTTTTGGATGAGCTAAATGAAGTTGCTATGTGCTAAATAGTGGTGAAAGAGAGAACTGGAATACTTTCAAAGGTTTAATTAAATTTAGTAAACGAACACTCTGTGGTAGACTCTCTTTTGGCCTAATGGAGAGAAACTCCTCTGTTTTAAAGAAGCATGCATTTTCACATTGCACTCCAATTTTCAGAAGCTGCCAAGTTCCATAAATATTTAGACATTTGTACCTTGCTGACTCAAAAGTGTTGCATAACTAAAAAAAAAGTTTGTAGACAGGCTCACTAAAATGATGCTTTGCTTTAAAAAACACTGTGTTTAAACAGAGGTCCTTTTATCATTGCCTTAAAAAATGTCCTTCCAGGGTAATATTTATCTTCAATTTTATGTTCTTGGTGTATGTGCAGGGCTCTTTCATGGTGGCAGTGGCCACAGGCCTGAGGAGATGAGAGCGCTGAAGTAGGGAGTTACTTTGAGACTCTAGAAGAGAACTTTTGCTTAAGTCTTGTCTTTTAATCCATGCTGTAGATAGAGGTATTTTGGGTTTTATCAGCAGATATTCATAATGATCTCTTTGGTCATCTAAAAATTATGATTAAGATTAATGATTTTATTTAGAATAACTGAATTATTCATTAATGTGTTGAAAAAAGGCAACCAAACACATTGTATTTGACATTGCAGAGATTATCTCCCATTCACCCCAAGCATTCCAAGGACCAAGTCAGGGGCTAGGTGAAAAACCTGCAACACCAATTGTCACTTTCATGTTCCTGACAGGACTGACAATAATACATGCCAAAAGGGATCCATTTCCCACTGTAACATTTTCTTAAAAACAATACACACCCCAGCTCACACTCTGACCTCAACAGTGACCTCATACATTCTTTTATCAGCAGGTCAGTACATATGTCTGTTGAATTCTCCAACTATTTGAGAAGTTAATATGTTTTCACGTTTCTGGTGTTACTGGTGACAGTTCATGTTTGGAGTGCATGTTGGAAGAATTTGAAGTGTGTGTTCCTAAATATCTGTTGGAAAAGGAAGTCAAAGGTATTTCAGTTTTAAATAACACCATCATCCTTTCCTCAAAAAATAACTAATAATTAAATAACTCCAGCATCATTTCCTAAAAATTTTTGCCTAGGAGGCTTTCTACATACCAGTAGTTATTATCCTCCAAGGTAAAATTCTCCCCAAATGCCTCCAGTAAATCAGTTTTTAATTTGCATACACGGCAAAGTCAGTGCTGAGTTTGGAACAGTTTTTTGGACTGATGCTACCTAGGTCACTGATAGTTATTTTCATTATATGCTTCTTAAATTATTCTATTGCAAGTAATGAGGAGTTTGTTAGAAAAATGTTACTCTGAATGCATGTGCGTGTCAGTGGATTCTGCTTAACACCCTGAAATTATTTATAATTTCCATAGGAAAATGGAATGTGCCTTGCATCTGGGTGAGGTAACAGGCCACGTACAACAGCAAGTCAGCAGAATGCATTTAATATCTCCCAGCAGGGCTGCTAACACCTGTTTATCTGGGTGGGTTTTCAAATTTACACCACCCATGGAAACTTGACATTGCCTTCCAGTATAGTTACAAAAAACCATTGCAATAAGCTGTCATGTTAGAAGCTTATGGGAAATAAATTATCAGAACGTAAATAATGTGATTTTTAAGTATCTCCTCTTCTTTGTACTTTTGCAAGTTTTACTGGAGAGCTTGCTTCTCTTCTGATTTTCCCTTTCTTCAAATTTCCCCCATTTCTACAATGTGACCTGAGAATTCATGGCAGATTTCAGCCAGTCTCAGTAGTCTTCAGTTAAGGGACCAGCACAACATTCAGCCTGCCGTATCAGCATCTTATACAGAGACTGCAAATTTGAAACTAGAGAGGTTTCTTAGTAAGGTCCCTATAAGTTTCGTGTTACTCTGGACCACACTTCTTCCCATTGCATTTCCTTCAGGGTTTGGAAGTATTTGAGTGTATTATCTGCTCTTCAAAGTGCCCTTATTAAGTAGTAAAGCTAGTAGTAGTAGTAAAAATAGTGATATTTTTTATTACGTAGTAATACTATGTACAGTTTCTTTACAGGCAATCTTGGTGGAAATGTAAGACTTGCTTGCATATATATGTTAATAAGCATACCCAACTTTAAATACGCAAGAGACACAAGAGACAAGAAAGCAGATGGCTTGCTTTCAGATAAGTTAAACTAGTTTAACCTGTACTGTATCAAAAGAAACTAGTCTTCTCATTATAGTTCGACTATAACACTTGTAAAAGGAGACCATAGGAGATTATTTCACATTGTTCCCTTTGAATGTCTTTAACCCTACTCTTGTTCTGGCTACAGTAGAGATAAATTGAGAAAAAGTGTTTTCTGCAGCAGGATCCTCCCTAGGAATCTGCTACTGTGGATAACATACAGCAATACAGTTTAGTGAAAATACTACAAAAATTTTCTAAATTAAAGTTCATGACAGCTTTTCACAGATAATAGGTAGATCAACAACAATGCCGAACTGAATGCAGTGCAGGGCATAGAAGGTGCTTCTTGTAATGACTGAGGTTACTGATTGGTACTTTCATAAATAATTAAAATAAATCTTACAATATGTTATAACAAATAAATCATAATTGCTTACTTTTTATAGATTAGACATTTTTTTTTCCTGCAAAGTATGTATAACTAGAAATGCACTAGGGATTTTTTTATATTTTCATTGTATTACCCTTTGCAAATTTTTCTAAAGAGGTGAGCAAAACTTCAGATGTGCCGAGTATCTGTTTTTAGTGAAGAACAACAGTAGGTTCTCAATACTGAATATTGTTTGGGTCATTTAAGAATCACCTAGACTCCCAAACAGTGTTGAAAATGTGGCATTTGAAGAATGGATAGGCAGTGGGATAATGGGACTGGGTAATCCAGTTTTGGTATATCAGTTTTAATCTAGAAAGGTGGTTTTGACTTCAGTTGAACCTCCGTGGTGTGAGCAGCAGTCACAGAGGAGCATTTGGGGCCAATACTCAGCTTGACAAAATCATAGTACACATAGATATGTACAATGAAAGCATGACGGTAAGTGGAATAGCAGGCAGTGTATTCAGTTATCACTTGCTTGAAATGGAGAAAGGCCTTGACTGATTTTTATTTTTTGCCTATTTTGTACCTAGTGAAAAAGCTGAATGTCTACCTGCCTGGTTTACGTAGTCTGGATTTGTTAAACTTAGTTAAACTTTTGTTAAACTTTTATCTTGGTGATAAAACCAAGTATAAAAATACATGTCTGTATAGAACTGCAAGCATATTCTCTTTATATCTCTGTCTCGTAGCCTTCTATCCCTGTGCTTTAAGGAGAAGCAAAACAGGAATACAAACTGGTGAAACCAGAAAGAAAACCCAGAAGGAGCAAAGTTACAAGGCAAACTAAAAATCTGGGTGTTTCCCACGCCATAAGTGAGTTGTCAACATGTCACAATGTGTGCAGTGGATGAGTCAATAATGAACAGAAAGTGAAATAAACTTGTCCTTCTCAATCTCTGAAAACAGCTTTAGGTGTAGCAGGTTGTGCAAGATTATAGATTTGGTAAAAAATATAGACCTTTTAAGTAGTGCGTGTGTGAGGTTTAAATAGGTACATGTGAGACTGTACATGACCAGTTCTCGTACTGTTCTGTATTAGGTGAGGGAAGGTCAGAGTTTAGGCCATGTCCACCTTGAAGTATTTTCCAGTTCCTTCTGGCGCATTCTGTATAACTAAGTCTACCATGGACAGTTTCATTCTCTTACCAGCTCCAACATGAGCACCAAAAATGCTTTTATCCACACATGAGGGTATCTCTGTTGCTTGCCTGAATCTCTGTTCTTTTTAGAGCCTTCAATTAAGACCAGACCACTGGCACTTCACCTGCTACTAAGGAAGTAGCCAGAACTCAAAAGCTAGTGTGTCTCCTTCCATGCTTGGCTTGTGTGAAAGTCACACAGACAAATAATATCTTCCCTTCCATTTTTTACTTTATTCATTTTATATAGCATGTGTATTGCAAGTATTTAGAGTCCTTGATGTTACCTGTAAGGCATGAATTGTATTTTTATTTGATTTTGATTTTACTAGTGCTCCAGAACCTGAATGAGAATGAGCTGTGTAATAATAATAAATTATTTTCTAGTTCTGCATTAATTTAAATCCATTGACCTCCACAAATTTTGTTAGTGGTGAATATCCATGGGAAAGAAAGTCAAATACAGGTCTCTCAACTCAGGTTAATTCTCTGGAGAAATTTAGGAAGAAATCTTGCTGGTAAAGTGTGTTTGAAATACGGTTACTGTGACACAGAATATCCCATGCTGTAATACTAATCTCAATGGGCTACTCTTTAATATTGGTATTAAAAAAGAAAAAGCAACAAATACTGAAGAGTTTTATGGAGTTTCTGTGCTCTGGAAGGTGACTCTCTGGATTTCTGTTGTTATATATGTTGATATATAACATATATATGAGTATATATGTTACTCTTTGGGTAATCTGCAGAATATTACCATAAGTGTCACTAATCAGCCGTCAGCAACATTACAAAACTCCACAGAGCAAATCCCTTGCCAAATTTTATCTGGGGCTTTAGGTCATGAACCAGAATGTCAAAACACACACAGAGCTACAGAAGATAGAGCTGAATGAAGTGCTAACAGAAATTAATGTTTTAATTTTGCTGCCAAAATAATCAGAGTATTTTAGGAGCGTATACGTATAGAAACACTCTGTAATAATAAGGTGTCGTATTTATAAAGGTGTCTCATTCTTCAGCAGGAGGAATCCAGCTCGAAGTAGATAAATAACAACTAACTTGTGTTTGTGTCTATATGTTCTTTTAAACTATATTATCATAAACTTAAGAAGAGAGAGTTAGTCAAACCAAGATATTTTTCAGAGCTTCTTATAAATACAGAAAAACATAATGCTGTGTTAGTCATCATTACTTGCCTTCTGCGCATCCCACAATTAAATTTATGTTTGGAAGTGAAGAAAGTGTTGTCTGCCAGACAAAAGAGATGAAAGCTAATCTTGGTAACAGCAAAAATAATTATAATAAATAGACGCATTCTATATGTTGAGTCACTGGTGAGTACAATCCCACAAATGAGCTCTTCCTGTAAGTCTGCTAACTGCTGGGTATTAAGTACTACTGTTTATCTACATGCAAGTCCCCCAGTCTGGTTTAGTGATTTATTTCTGTCAGTAAAATTTCAAATAGCTTCCAGTCAAAAGCCGATTACCCACAACTACGCGATGTAATATGTTACAGCAGATTTGCAATGTATCTTCTTTGTATGCCATGTAATGTATTAATAGTATCAGAGCTGTGATATTGCAGCTTATTCGTACGTCATCTAACCCCTTAAAATGTGAGTGTAGAAAATATCTTGAGGCTCACTAATATTTATGGTGTAAGTATTTCAGGTGCTTTTTTGATAATGCTGTGTGTATGAACAATATTAAAATGATTTGATTTATGAAAGAGGCTTAATATATTGTAAGCATAACTCAGTAGGCTTAATTTTAAAAGCATCAAATGGTGTTATCTACCAGATCATGCCCACAAATCTCAATTCCTAAATTATCCTCCTCCTCGCTGAGTTTATCTGCACCCACGATGCTGGAGCTACATTTCAGAATTGGACATATTATTCTTGAGCTTTGATAAGGAAGTGATTGTATTATCAGAGAGAATTTTTTGTTACTTCTGAAAAGCAATCTTATGTAGAATTGATTGACTTTCAACATAGTTACTTGAATAGCTAAGTAGACAAATACCTACATGGCAAGGAAGGTTTATTATATCATTAATTCTTTACCCCATTTATAGGTTTTAAGATTTTTAATGTGGCAGATATGCTATTCAGTGTACTGCACTTCTTCCACCTTTATGAGCCTTTAATATAAAATAAATGCCTTGGAACAAAAAATTTTGGGGATTAACAGTAATGGAGAGCTGTTCAGCAAGAGGCTGATCTTGGCAATATCTACCTGTATAAGCAAATTTGCAAATCTCAGTCACTGTTCTGTACCTTGATATGTAAGCTTGGAGTCAATCTATATTATCCTGAGTTCTGTACTGTGATGAACTATATCTTCTGCTACACTTGGTAATTTTGATGATACTATTGCTCTAATGAGGAACGTCAGCTCTCTTATAAACTGGTGCTTTTTGCAGGCAAAACGCACTACAAAATTGTGGGCATATGTAAGATACAAAATTTGTCTGGCGTCTACGTTAAGTGTTACACTGCAAAATCTTCAGTCCTTGGTATGTAAGTAGGTAGTGTTCTACATATGCAGTGTCAGCTCTAGGAAGAGTTTACCCCAGTGTATAATAACCCCACCACTAACTACTTAAATAAACGTGGACTCCAGGGATTCATACCACTCCTGATTGAAACAGTATTGAGGAGTGGAAGCTGCTTGAAAACTCTTAGAACATTTGTAATTGCAAAATTACTCTCATCTGTTAGTAAGTTTGAATAAAAAGTGTTCGGGGCTGCTAGAGTTTGAGTTCAAAGAATAACTGTGGTTTGCCAAGGCAAGAAGTAGGTAATTAAAGCAATGTTTAGAGACGCATTGAAAGCTCCAAAATGGGACAAGTTTAAGGCTAGCATTTTCTAGACTGGAGAGGAAAGAAAGTGAAAATAACCCAAAAATGTATTAATGCATGTCTCATTGAATCGCCTAACAGTTCCCGAGAGTGGTAGTGACTGCAGTTATTATCAGAAAACTGACTGTAAGAGTTATTTTCTGACATTTTCAGTCTGTTATGTGGCTGTGAGTTGCCACACCAAACTTGCTCAATCCACAAGTCAAAACAAGACTTTATTCTAAGGCTAACAGTGCAACCACAGTCTATTGTCTGAAAGTTGGCCACCGCTATTGCTTCATACACCACCACCAAGAGGAATGACTTTGGACCTAGAGCTTCTATTACAGTCCTTTTGGTGAACTGTGAAGCAAAACAGAATTTCCTTTGTAGTTCTGCAGTATATTGAGTCATTGATGTTAATGGTAATGACTAGTTTTGTCTGAGAGCTTAAGAGATTCAAAGATACATGCAGTAGAAGTAGACATGCGATATAACCAGGTGCTGTTTCTATAGGATATTTTTCACCTTAAATGTATGTTAAAGTTTATGTATTAGGCTTACTATTTACTAAATATTCAGTGTTGCAGATAGATACAGAGATGTTTTCACAGCACATTAGGGTTCAAATGTTCCATAATAAATTAGTTTTTGTTTATAGCTATGGTCTCCTGAACTACGGCAGAGGGCACATTCCCATTATGAAAAACATCCTGGTTACACTACAAGGTCTGCTAGGAAATACTGTTTCAGTTATTTGAAGGTTGATGCTATCAACGTCAGTCTGATTTTTCTGGGTTTGTTTAGTTTTGTTTTGTTTTGTTTTTCTTTTGGCTTCCATTACTCTAGTTGTAGAGCAAAATGTCCCATCTTTGAAGTAGTTGATTCTGCATTATGGTTGAATTGCAGGTTGAAAGAGACACTCAGTTACACAGCTAATATCCAAACAAATCTTCATTTCTTTTAAATTCTTCAGGACAGAAAAATTTCTATTCAAATTGTTTTCTTATGTAGTTGACATGGTTTAGAGGTCAAGGAGAAATATTCTCATCATGTGCATTATTTTCACCACTGATGCAGGGGTGTAGTTGGAGGTCAAGGCTGAGCCGTTGCCATCATCAGGAGTGGCACCATCTGCCTGTTCCTCCTTCCCACCTCCCCTTTCCTCTCCCAAGCCATGCCTTACTCAGGCTGGGACGCACCCTCCTCTCTGCTGACTCCTGCGCTTGTCTGACTGCATGGGAAACTGGAGTGACTAAAACACAGTTGCCTTTTTTGCTGGGTGAGTCTTCTGCACGGAGGCAGCTCCTGGTGCCCTCAGAGAAGCGCTGAAGCCCGGCAGAGGCCAGATGCCACATCTGGGAGGAAGAGGAGGTGAGGAAGAAGCAGATCTTCCTATTTTAGCTGCAGCCAGCTTTCAGCTGGTGTAGCTGTGTCACATCTCTACGCCTTATGAAACGACCTAATTAATTTGGGGGGGGGAGGGGAGTTCATGGTGTAAAACTACATAAACATTTAAGAAAATGACAGAGCTAAGGCCTGAGTTTCTGCAGTTCCTGGGCTGGGACAGAGCTGGAGTAACCCCATGGATTTTAGGATGACTATTCCACATTCACAGCTGTGCTAACTGGTGACACCTGCCAAACTGATCTATGAAAGCTTTATGGTAAACCCCAATTTTGGAGTAACTTTAGTTAGTGTCAGCTGCAGAGTTTGGGGTTGGTTTTTTCAGTTGATTCAGGAGAGGGATTATTTATGATTCCCTATAAATGGTAGCATGTCCTTGAAAAAAGGTATTTGAAAAGACTTTTTAAAAGCTGTGTTTACTAATGCTTTGCAATTTATTGTTCTTAAAAGGCACGTCTCTAAAAATTTTGCAGGTGTTTATAAGCTTATTACCTGTGGATCAAGAGAGTCTCTGTGAGCTTATAATATATACTTCTAGGGTCAGTAGTGAAAATAATATTTCTATTCCATTAGCTAATGCTATTTTCTGAGAATAATGGAAGGACTGCAGTCATAAAAAGGTGACAAAAATAAAAGGCCCTCCTCCTAGGCCAGAAAACATACTGCCAAGGATCAAGTAGCTTTTGTTCAAGGAATGAATTTACCCTTCATATTTTGATTGTTGAGAACTGTTGATATGAGGTATTGTAAAATGTGTAAACAATCAAATAAAATTAACTACATGGGCTTGATCTATTGCAGGCCTATGTTTTTGGTGTTGAGTATTCCTTTCTTTTTTTTTAATGTTCTCCAATGAAAATAGGTATTTAAAATGCATTGTTAAGCATTTTGTTTTAGAAGTCCTAATTGCTTTGAAATAATGCATTAACCTAAAAATGTATTTTAAAATCAAGTCTATTGAAGGCATTTGACACCTCTCTATACATTATTTTTCTCTTTCATAGCAGCATATTTCTATACAAAGCTGTTAGTGAAAAGATTTTACATGTATAGCTGGATATTTTCTTCATTGATCCTGGGAGGACCAGGGGAACCAGCTGGGGATGGTGACCCAAGAGAACTTTTTGGAACATTTTGGCTCCCTAATCTATTAGAAATAGACACATGAAAAGAGTTAAATTAATTCTGTGATTAATTGTTTTAGAGGCAGAAATTTTATCCTTTTATTGATCTACATTTAGTTTACACATTCTTCTCTTTTGTAAAGCTCTGTGTGGTAACTGTAGATTTCTTCTAAACCACCAACAGAACTCAGCACCGTGTCCTTCTCGGAAGCGTGAGAAGCATAAACATTAATTAAATAAAAACTATTTAGCATAAGATTTGAAGGAAAAAAAAGAATAAACCACTGCTGTGACATTATTTTCACAGAATTCTACATCGTCCCAAGGAAACACCTTTGCTAACACACTTGGAGGTTTTTGCCTACATTTTTCAGTTAACTCAGGCACCCCCATCTCCAGACATATATATGCTCAGTGTCTAATTCTCTATGGGTGCTTTCATTGCTGCTTGTTTGTAGCGTATAAAATCCAGTTTTATGTTAAGTAGGTGGGTTGCTGATTTGCCAGCATGCCATTCTGGATCGGGCATTTATGAATTGTTTTTAAGCACCAAAGCGGACAATGAAAGCTTTATATCAATTCCCCAATTAGCAGTAATCATTCTTGTTAAACTTTGGTAAAGAGCTGCAGTATGCGATGAATGTAAAGTATTCATTCCTGAGCTGTTTCTTTTTTTTTTTTTTTTCCCCTGCATTTCTACATTTTGTCAAATAGTCTTATGCTGCTTGTTATTTCTGTTCCTATTGCAGATTGAGAATGTTGATGTCTGCCTTAGTTTTCTGGCAGCCAGAGGCGTAAATGTCCAAGGTCTTTCTGCAGAAGGTAAGAGAAACAGATAATCAGAACAAATAATGGGATTTTTTTTCTGAAAACTATTTTTCTTAATACACATTATTTGCACCTAAATAACAAATTCCAGCTGTCTTGAACAGCGTGCAAAGATATATTAGTGATAGCGAATGAGAGAGAAGTTTAGATTTCCTTTTAATTTTCCCTTGAAATTAAACCAAGAAATTCAATATGTTTAGAAGCCGGAGATAACGTTCTAAAAAAATAATTTTTTCAATGGCATTAATCTTTTCATACTATCTCCAAAATATTACATAGGTACCAGGTTTCCTGAGCGGGCTTTTAAACTTGTTTATATATGGGATTCAAAACAACAAAAATTAATATGAGAATCTTGCTCAGTTATGGAAACCCAGGGAAGACTATTTGTTTAAGCAAATTTATTATTAGCAGTTGTGCTGTCCGGATAAGTCTGAATATTATTGTATTCCTTTGATGTCATTTATTCAGTGAAAGAGTGAATGGTCTTGCTGCCTATATTATAGGCCTTTTTTTCTGTATTAGTCACCTCAAGTAACTGCCTAATACAGTTACAACGAAGGTAATAGATATATTAAATCAAAACCATTAATATACTAATTGTCTTAATTAGTATGTAATATTTGCCTTATTAATGTAAAATTAAGTCAGGTGGCTACTTTATCTTGTAAATTAATAAAATTTATACAAGCATTTGTCCTGTAACTAGTTAGGCAGTTCTGCAAGGTGGTGTGCACCTTCAAAATCCCTCTGACTTCCATGGCAGCTGAAGGCAATAGGTATTAACAAGACACAACCTTATATTTTTATTTGCCTTGAAGCACAACTAAAAGCTAGAGGGAAAAATACATTTTTTCCAGAGAAGGTAATTTCCGTTGAATTTTAGAAGGTATCCAGAGAAAAAAAAAATCTGAATGTTAACCACTGTTTTATTTTAAAATTAATTCAGAATTTTTATCTTTCACCATGTCCACCTTTCTAGTACCTTAGCAGAAGTGTAATATGGCCACGATACGTACTATCTACTCACTTTAATTGTCTACTTATGGAAAGCTCCTTAACTGATTTAAAAGAACCTCTGTTTATACTGTAAATATGTTGATGCATGAGACCACTGAACATCTGCATGTTACCGTTCATCTCAAAGCTATTAAGAACTTGAATTTTTAGCACAACCTATTTTTACTTGCACGTGAAATAACAATCAAATGTGTGAATAGCATGAGTTTATTTCATGAGACCACTCTTCATTGTTTAATGCCATGACACAGCGCATGATGTTTTTTTTCTGTACTTTGTTAAATCAAAATCTGAGTGCATTCTGTAATACATTCCTTTATTCATACTTTTGTTTTGCTTTGGAAAATCTTTTTTGACAAGATATAAGCTTCAACTGTGTAGCATTAAGTTCAAATACTACTACAAGTAAGAACACTCCATAGTGTTAAATGCAAGGACTACTTTTTAAAACTTTCATTAATCTTTAAAACAGAATTTTAATAAGGCAGACCTTGAGTTCTGAAGCAAGATTAAAACCAGTCTTGATGTTTTGGAGTTAGTCGTGAATCTGGTGTAAATTACCAAATACTAGTTCAAAGTATCACCGAAGTGTGATTTCCTTAAATATACCATTTGTAGCATGTACAATGCTGAATATTACAATTTCTCTTGAGGAGAAGGAATTGAGAAAAACAGGTTTTTTTTTTTAAATCATGAAATTGTCAAGTTACCTTCATAGTGTTTTGTCAGCACATTTATGTTTAAAATCTATTAAGTTTGGAAACCATAAGTCTGTTTCTTGTCATATGCTTTGATAAATGTGCCTTGTTACTACTGGGTCATTTATTAATGGCCAGAAAGTTTCTGGAACAGTAAACCATGAGCTTAACAAGGTTTGAAGATTTCACAATCAGTTTCTCATCTCATTTTGACACCTGAACAAGGAGGTCTAGAACAAAAGTAAATTTTCAAATCTTAACTGCACAATCTCTACTGGAGTACCCAAATGATAAATAATAAACCAGTTACTACAAAGAAAAACAGTCCCCTCCTCTTCCTTCCAAGTGTTTAGTACATATTAGAAATTTCTAGATGTTTTCTGTTTAAAAGAAATCTTCCAGCTTTAACTTGTTTAAAAGCAGAAAAGAAAAAGAAGTTCAAAACTGATAACATTCTTCTTTAGAAATAGTAAAAATACAGTTTAACACAAAAAAAGAGCAAAATCTTAAGATAAAAGAAATGTGAGTGGGATTTAACAAACAAAGGGTTTTTATTCTGAGCATTAAGTGATGAAAAATCATAAGAATAAATAAACCAGTATCATGTACAGAAAAATCTTTTAGAATTAGAGCAGCTTAAAGATTAATAGTTATGTGGTTTTGTTGGGTTTTTTTAAGATAATTTTGAATATGTTTTCTGTGTTCCTTTATAATGACCTTCCTTGAAACCAACATGACCGCAGAAGTCATTGTTGCTTAAAACTCTTCCTAATTCTGAGAAAGTTTTTCTGCATATCTTTGGTGGTCTCATAAGGAATCAAAAATCCTGCAGCATCTTATTAGCAAAGATGAGAAAGTATGGATGCTTAGAACAAATTTCCATTTTGCAAAGTATATTCCAGCACCCAGGATTGTGTTTGCTTTTGAAGAAAGGGCTGAGACCATTAGGGCTCCAGTGTTTGCTGGCCTGGTAGTGTATGTACTAACATTTCACCTAATCCTACTGAAAGAAAATTAATATGGTTTAAAGGACACAAATATGACAGTCATTGTTTATAAATTCTGCTTTAAAGATTAGCTAAGAAAGTTGTGTAGCACATACAGCTCAGTATTTAAATTTGCAGGGAAGGCAGGAAGATTGCAGCGTTGCATGTTAGGTTACAAGGCTATAGACTAATGAAAACCTTTCCCAAGAAGTTCAGTGCCAAAGAAAATTAATAATGAGGTTATGAACAGACAGACCTAAGTGCTGCAGATAATTTCGTTAAAGCCTCCTGAGGCTTCTTTTTTGACACAGAGATCCTTTATCAGCAAAGAATAACATCGTCCTTTTAAAACCTTCATCTCAGGCTGGGGAAAAACTAAGAAAGGAATGGGAGACATGAGGACAGTACCATGGCTCACCAGAATTTCATACGGGTACCTATCTTAGTGTGATGTGAAAGCTGTAGTTTTCAAATCTTCATTAATCAGTAATAGCAGTGTAAAATAGAAACTAAAAATCATGTAGTTCAAAAGTTCAAAGATGTAATCATGAACATAAAGTCAACAAAAGTCTGACAAAAAGGTCACCTTTTTAAATAAGTATTTTCCATTAATTTCCTTCTCTCATGTTCCTTGCAAATTTATGTGAATGGATATGTGCTCATCCACAAGACTGTTCCTATCTGCTCTTCCCGATTTTTCTAGAAGTCAGTGTATATTTCCAATCTGCACAGGATTTGCCCAAAAAGCAAGAAGAGTAATTGAAAGCCAGGAGGCAGAAGGAATGTGTACCTAAGGATAGAGAGAATTCAGATTTTTCTGAATGCTTCTCTGCTTACTGAGAATATCTGTACTGTGTTGAGGCAGGAGTATTCATTTCAGATTATATATGTTATTTAAGGTTTGGTGTACTCTATGACCACGCACATGTGACTCATCATGGGGACATTATGGAGATCTGTGTTTATTGCAACAATGACACTTAAATAAGCAAAGATTGTAACAAAACAATGAAGTGATACCTAACATGTCCCTGATATTAGAGATAAATGAAGAGATATAAAGCATAAACATGTATAGCTATAGGTATGTACAGAGATGTTTTAGTATAAAACTGTTACAAAACTGAAATCTAAAACCACAGTGTTTTCACTTCTTTTTCTCTTTTTAAAAATAGAAATTAGGAATGGAAATTTGAAAGCCATCTTAGGGCTGTTTTTCAGTTTGTCTCGGTACAAACAGCAGCAACATCATCAGCAACAGTACTACCAGTCTTTGGTGGAGCTACAACAGCAAGTTCCTTCACCTCCAGCTGAAATCAGCCAGTCCAAAACACACCAAGATATGCAGTCAAGGTAGGTTAAAAAGTTAATTTTCTCAAGTGCAAATTTTTTTTATTTGTCTGTTCAAAAAATACAAGTTCTTGCAGAAAAATAAAGTTACTTGCAAGAGACTTAAAAGACTGACTTTTTGTTTTTAGCTCTTTTTGCAGTGGATATAGGAAAACAGTATCTGAAGTGTTTGGTATTAAGCTTACGTATCTTGGGAGTCAAACTAGAGTGAGAACAGAGAACATTTCCAATTAAATCTAGTTCCAATTTTAATTAATTTTAAAGCATTCTTTCACTTCATTATTGATTCTACTGTCCTTTGTGCATTAAGAGACTGTTAGCACACCCTGAGGTTAGTGTACTGGTTATTTTCATGTTTTCCTCACATACCCAGTTCCACATCTAAATGAACAATTTCAAATGATTAGCAAAATACATGGGGAAAAGGCACAATTAATACTTTCATTTGTTATAAACTCTTTTCATCCCCACGCATTCTGTTTTTGAGTGCCTAATTCTATTTGAATGTTTTTTGAAAGGGAGAAGAAATGGCCTTAATCTAGTTCCTTTTAAGTGGTCAGTTTATGATTTAGTTTTAGGAAAGCAAAGCACTCAGCAGAATCCTTAATTGCTGAATTACATTGCTTTCAGACTGAAGCTGAAAACATATTTTGAGAAGATGGTTGCTTACTGGCCACGACAAAAGAATCACTTTTAAATACAAATATCTATTTAAATGGAAAGAGTATTGGCAATGTATACTTTATTGAGGAAGTGAAAGCCATTCACATGTAGGACTATGTAAAGGTTAGTTTAATGAAGAGCTTTATATATTGCTGTGTTGGGTTTAATATTTGTTTGATTTATTATTTGCTTGTTTAAAATTTTTTGCATACTTATTGAACAATCGTGTGTGTAGAATGCGATAAGTCAATGATATAGAATGGATTAAAAGTATCAGACTACAGTAATGAAGTTTTGGTTCTTGGGTCCATTCATATCTAAATTACACTTTCATGTTTATAATAAACATATTTCTTCTTCAGTTGAGAAAATTTTTCACACTTCAGCCCAATAGAAATCTTTGTCTTGAAACTGGGAATGTCGTAAAAATATGTTTATAGGAAAATGTTGCTGTTGGCATTTTAGTTACCTCATTTGATACAAAAAATTAAGGTGCGCTTGTGTTTGCCTTGGGCATTACAATGTGAAATGCTTTTTTTTCCTCTGCTACTGAAAATTAATGTCTTTGAATGCTTTCTCCATGAAGTTTGCTATTAATCTGTAATCTAGAGAATTGTGGTGTGATCCTAGAACTTTACCACTCTCAACATTTTCTCAAGTTGAATTTGCTTCCTGCAGGATATTTAATATTGCATAAGAGGCAAAAACATCTTGCTATTCAGAAATCAAATGCTTTTCCTGTCATAAGGAGGTCTTTTTGAATGTAGGTCTACAATTGTTCACTGCTTTAATCAGTGGAATTAAGGTTTTAGCTAACTTCATGTAAATACCTTTGCTTATTTATTTTTTTATATATATATAATTTAGTGAAAGAACTGAAGCATTTCCTGCTTTTCTAATTTACCCATTGTGAATTTTTAATAGAAAATAATTACCATGTTCCTATGTACATCACCACTATTGCAAGAAATTATGTCCGTCTGAAAAAACTTGGAGCAAAGCAGTTGTTTACTGTTTGGAAGACAGCGATTGCACACTAGGCCTTTGTCTGCTCCAGAATGGAAAGCAAGGAGAAGATGAATTTTTTATAAAGCTTTCTTTTTGTTATAATTCCCCAAGATCTCCTGGTCCTTCAGAGCCTTTTTCTCCTCTTCTACTTTGATATCTTTAAATAGACTTCATTTGGAAAGGCAATCTTTCCATGTCCAGAACCCCAACATTCCTGTCTTTGTAAAGTGACATCTAAGGCCAGTTTAACAAAATTTCTACTTCCATCAGTGTGCTTTAGACCTTCTACTTTAGTGGTATGAGTGTAAAATAATTCCGTTCTTTGATTAAATTTCTATTCATAGCTATGCTTCAGCTGCAAAATGTTTCTATGACATTTTTCTTATTTCCTATCTGTAAACTGAAAGCAAGAATTTTTCTGTTTGCTTTCACATATACAGAAGTTCAAGGTCTGTCAGCATAAACTTCTGTACTGCCTGAGAGAATATTATTTTCTCTATCCATATATTTTTCAGTAAAGCCTTTAAGGATAAAGAAAGGTCCCTACTTCTAAAAGCTTTCTTCTGTATGAAAGGTTTCTATCTTCTGGAACAAATACACATAGTATTCTAATATGCTAGCAAAACAAAGAGCTCCAGGATAGAAACAAACAGAAATATAAATTGTTTTAAAATACTAATTGGCTTTTTTATTTGTCACTGTTTTGAAATAATATTAGGAAATTAGCGTGAAATAATATGTCCCCTTCTAAGAAAAATGACTACATTTGAAAAACAGGTTTTCGACAAATAGATGGGCATATACAAGCATACATTGATATGAACTCTCTGTGCTTGACTTACCAACCCTTCTTTTCATAGCAGTCATTTAATTTAATTTAATTTTTTTTCCCATCAAAGCAAACATTTTGGAAAATAATTCAAAATGATTTGCCAAACAGCTCTTTAGTTTCAAGCTGTTAATGAGTAAATAAAAGCTTCTGTTTAGAAAGAAGCCAAAATATGAAATTAAAAAAGAAAAGAAGCCTTTGATGGGCTTTATCTTGCCTCTTGCCTACCTTTTGCTGTCTGAAATGTGTACAGGTAACTTACATGACTCCCAAGACTGATTTCTATGATATGATTGCTTTCATGGAACAGTGTCTCAGCATTAATTACAGAAGGAACCCACATGACTGACTGATTTACAGGGCAAGAGTTCATGATATAGAAGGTCCTAATGGCTGCTCCATGGGACACTTGAGACCTTTAGGTGTTTTTGGCAAAAAGTATTTTCATACAGATACTTAAAATTTCCTCTTTCACTGAACGAAGAGTATTAAAAAGTGATATCTAGGGTGTGTAATAATGTCACATTATTCACTTTTTCCATGTGAAATAATTAACTTAATGGATAATCTATCAATAACAGAGTAATTTTACTTTTTTTCCAAAATAGTAGTGGTAAAATGAGCTATTTTATCCTATCATAGTGGATGTTAATGTTTAAAGCAATTTATTATTACACATTTATCATGCAGCTATGCCTCTATTAGTCTCTTGCAGTTGTGAATATGTTTTTTAAAACTGATTACTTTCTGTTTTCTAATATTTTGTTGTACTGTGGAAAGGGTTGGCATGTAGAAAACTTAAGGCAGACAATTACTCATGGAATATATGTTGAAAAAATTATTTGGCAAATGCATATAACAGAGATTATTGTCCATTAAATGGGTCTGTGGTCCTTTATTACTGAGAAATAGTTCTTTCAGGTTTTGAAAGGAACAAGAAAAATCACCCCCTTGTTATGGCAGAAGCCAGATAATGAATATGGTAGCAAACACCTGAATGGCACATTCATTTTTATTCAGTAATGGCAAAACTCTTCTAGAGCTAATTTGAGTAAATATTCAAGGGTATTGTGAAAATTATCATGTTATCAAAATGTGTACTTTATTTTACTTGAAGACTCACATATTTCTACTGTGTTAGATGTCAGAGAAATAAAGCTGTCATTTTGAGGCACACTTAAGTGTGTTTGGTACGTACGTATTTGTATGTGTGCAGACATGTAAGCAAAACCAAACCATAGACAACGAAAAAGGTGGATGCTTCTTACAGAATTTGTACTTTTTTAAAATGTTCAGTAAGCAATCGCATTTCATGTTGTAATTTAAGTCTGTGAAACTATGTCTTAATAGTTGCAGTTACTTTAGTTAGATTATTCTGTCAGAAAAGTTATCTTCTTTGTTGCTTCCAGGTAAGGTATAGTCAGCTTGATTTCCAGGGAGGTAAAAAGCCATTGTGCATGCTTTATTAAAAAAGCATGAAAAGCTGATTTCAGAGAGAAATACAGGTTATCCATGGGAAAAGGAAACACCTCTGAGAAGTCAGAATTGTGCAAATTGTGCATGCAGAAGATAAGCAAGATTCTGCAGGTGAAAGAGTATCATTGGCCTATCTAATCCTAGGGCCAACAGCAACATTTCAATTTAAATGTAATATGAACGAAGGAAGTTGATTTATGGTAAGTGAAATTCCATTGCAAAGAATATGCTTTATTTATGGAAGATCATAATTTTGTACCAATAAGTATAAAAACTCTTAAAATTATTTTGATTATTAGTGTAAAAATCTACAGTGAATAATAAATGGCAACTTAACGGACAGAATTGTTTTAGATGTGATTTCTGATTTCTTTTCATCCTAAAATTTCCTGTATTCTTGTATGACTGACTGTGGGAATTGAATACTTCAAAATGTGAGGTAGGAACTCCACTCTTTAGTTATGGCTTTGTTGCTGCTTTGAGATTTAGTTAAAAAAATACAGTGCTGGTGGCCTTATTTATATCTGTCAGTACAGATAGATGACAACAATGGTTACATTATATTTTTATGCTTCGCTTTGCTAGTGGATTCCATTATCACAGCAATACATCTAAACTTTCTGCAGTGATGATCTTTCAACCACCCAGATACTAAGAGAAAACACATGTGGATGAAAGAAGTTCTGTCTCATTTATGGATTAGGCAGTAACTGGTTTCAGTAAGCTGTCAGCAAAATTCCCCGAGACGGACAAACTATTTTATCACGTACAGGAATGATGAGCACAGCTTGAGGTCCAGATGGATTTTGTTAAATTTGTTATATTAAAAGAGCACCCTGGTTTTCTTAGGCGCATAAACAAAGTTAGGTAGCTGATTTCTACAGGCGGTTGCATATATAACAACTGCAATGAACTGGGTTTCATGTTGCCTCCTGCTCAGAAGTACTAGGGGAAAAAATGAAGCATATTGGATACACAGCTTGTTCTGTGTGAAATACAGTAATGCAAATGTAGTGGTTATGATTATGAATTTAAATAGATCCATGCCAGAATACTGGCAATGCCTATGTGAATCTTGGTTACACCACTCTCAACTTAGAAAAAGGCCTTTGTTTCACTGTTCTCAGGGCTTAAAAATATAACCTTAACAGTCTGGACCAAGTGCATTGAACTGACATAGGCTAAAAAATGGAATGTGTACATAGTCGGGCATCTGTCTTGGTTAATAGAAAGGAAAGCGATGAACCAAGTCACTTTGCTATCGTTAGCTTTTGCCACTCCTGGTCCGTTGGTTTTAATGAAGGGAAACAGGTAGGTAGTACCTGCTTTTCCCACTACAGAATCATTATTTGATGACTGCAAAGAAGAAAAGTTAGGAAAAGCTTTAATTCTTCTTTCTGTTCTCTGTTTTCTAGTAAGGGTCTAAGCGAATAAACTGCTATTAGCCTAATCTGATGGATTTTTATGCATCTGGGAGATAATGCAGAATGAATTGCTTAATGTGATCTGCATTCAAATGGACCTGAGGGATTTAATCTTACTTTAACTGAGCTATCCTTCTATCTTGAAAATCAACTTTAGCCCCATTTTGTTTTACCTCTCAAAGATGCAGTTGTTATAGTCCTCACCGTTCCCAATGAAAGTAAGTTCAGAAAGAAACTTCTTTCATCTTCATTGTTCTGAAATCCAAGTAACTAAAGTATATAGTATCTCTGTATACCAATTAAATCAGTTAACTGTGTACTTAAGCAAATAGATTATATTTAATAATGATGAGTTGCATAAATTAGAGATCTGTTCCTGTGATAAGCACTGTATAGGTCATCAGGAAAAGTGATGCACATGCCACTTTTTTACCTCACATAGCTATGAAATTAATTTACACATTTGACAGAACTGTCATTATATGCTGGGAATTACTGCAGTTTCAGGAGCTTTCTAGGCTACAGCTATGAAATATTGACAAACTTAAACAATTTCATAGCCTCCTACATATTAATATTACTGCCACAGTTGCATTAGCAATTATTATTTTTTCCCCCTAAAATTCACTTTAATGGCTATGTTTTGAAACAGTATGCAAAAATGCATGAGCAGTATTTGAAGTTTCATAATACATACTACTGTTTCGTTTGAGAACCTTAGAAATTACCATACACAAAAGGTATACCATCACTTTCTGATGTTGGCAAGTGACTAATCTTTATAATAATCTTCACACCAAAAAGGCAGAAAAATGCAATAGCAAAAATGTATTTTTCACATACTTCTTCCCCATAGCACATGCTAGCTAAGAAAAGAAGATATCTAATAATATTTCTTAAGCTTAAAATAAGGAAAAAAAAAAGGAGGTTTAAAGCAGACTTTCAGTTTCTCAAACAAATGGTCTTTTCTATAGCTATAATATAGCACCTACTAGATAGAAAAAAGAAGAATATAAATTATAAAGCATTTTATATCCTCTCAATAGCTTTTAAGATTTCTTTTTTAAACTTATAATCTTCTATTTGAACATTTCACTACCAGCCTTTCAGAAACTACTTATATCTTTTACCTTCTTACATAATTCTGTGAGCTGGATCCTGAAAATCTTGCCCTTTACTGGTTGGTATTTGCCCTTGTGTGTTTTTTAGTATGTCCTACAGTTCTTCCTCTCTGCAAAGTACCTGATGTTTCTCTGAAAATTTTCTTTAGGAACCTGTGACACATAGTTACACTGATTTCTCCTGTTTAGAAATTACCTCTGCCATCTGCTCAAGAATGATATTTCTTTCTCTGCCTCTTGTTCTGTTTGCATTTCAAAATGCAAATGTCATCCTTTTTCGTTGCCTGTTCTTTCAGCTTTCAAAAGAGTGTTTTAATTCACTTCAGTGATGATTTTTAGCCTGTGCATTTCAGATATTCTCATTGTCTTGCACTTGTCTCCTTTGCCATTCATTACTTCTTGTATTTCATTTTTGATGAACTTTGGCTATAATTTTCACTGTTGCTAATACAGATCGTGTAGAATTTAATGGGAAGTGTTCCATTCATCTTTGTAGCATTGTAATCCAACTTTTTGTATATTTGCTTTTGAAGGAACAGAAGCTTTACAATGCAGTTTTTTTCCCTTTGGGTATTCTTTGTTGCTCTCTTCATGAGCACTCTTCGTACAGATTCATCAGTTCTTCTCATTCTCTGAAAATCAGTTCTGCTGAAATTGTGTCTAAGCATTTTTTCCTTTCATAAGTCTTCCACCTATTAAATTCTTGCAAACGTTTGAGGTTGCCTATAATTTTGTGTATGTGGCAAATATAACTTAAATAAATGTAAAGTTCAATGGCAGACATCGTGACCTATTGAGGTCTTCATTCTTTCTTTTGTCTTATGATTAATTTTCTTACCTATTCTGAAGCAAAATGTTCTTTCCTTATTCCTGTTTATTCCTTGATAGGTCCCTGGATAGCAATGTATGACTCAGTCTATTTCTTGCATTCATTTAAGTCATAGTCTTATGTTTGTACTGCTACTTTCTTTCTTACTGTCAGTCCTTTTTTTGAGCTTTAACCTCTTCATATTTTCACAGATCTCATCATATCATGATCCCATGATAGGGATCATGTGTTAATTGGTTGCCTGATGCAAGCTTATAGCAATCCCAACTATACTTTAGGATGTGTTGATGAATGTGGATTTTCTAGAAATCTATGAAAGGGTTCAAAAGACAATGAGCGTAGATTTGAAAAAGTGACAGCCTCAGGTTTTCTGGCACTCCCTTTTTCATTCCCTTTAGGAGAAAACTTTGTTACAGTTACATTCTGTCAGAATTGAATGAAGCAAAATAGCAGCATACATTACTATGAGGATCATCTGATATAATTTAGTTTTGTTCTAGTGCAAGGTTACAAATGATGCAGAGCTAAGGTCATAAAAGGCTAAGATTGGTCCCTAAGGGCATAGTCCTAGTTCTGGCAGCATACTGTTATCCACTTGGCTGATTTGTTCAGAAAAATTAGCGTTTTTTAAAAGATTGCGTTACTTGAGGTGAGTTACGGGTCAGGTTAAGCACAGTAGCTAAGTAGCACATTTATTACTTAGTTGATATCCTTTTGGTTTCTTTAAGGTTGTGATTTCATATCTTCTTTTCATTAAATTCCACAAAATACCTGTAGCAAAAATATCAGGACCTGGGTGGGAAAAGTATGGTCACTGTGGTGGACGATTCACTGAATTTCACTGAATTTTTAGAGTTGGAAGGGACCATACAGATCATCTAGTCCAACTCCCCTGCTGAAGCAGGATTGCTTAGAGCATGTTACTCAGGACTGCA
>KZ505635.1:1399417-1410401 GCA_002844005.1 Limosa lapponica baueri
AATTGGGGAGCCCAGAACTGGATGCAATACTCCAGTTGTGGCCTCACCAGTGCAGAGTAGAGGGGGAGAATGACTTCCCTCGACCTACTAGCCACACTCTTCCCTATGCAGCCCAGGATTCCGTTGGCATTCCTGGCCACAAGAGCACACTGCTTGCTCATTGTCATTTTGCCGTCTACCAGGACTCCGAGATCTTTCTCTTCGGATCTTGGCTCCAGCAGGTCCACGCCTAACCTGTATTGGTGCCTGACATTCTTCTTCCCCAGGTGTAGGACCTTACACTTTTCCCTGTTGAACCTCATGAGGTTCTTCCTTGCCCAGCTCTCCAGCCTGTCATTTTTACTACAAGTCATTGTGCTCTTTATTGATGCAAAGCTGGGTTATACGAGTTTTGGTTTATGAACTGTGAACAACAGGAAAACATTGGAAGCACAATTTTACTTCTACATCCAAGCCTGATTCAGTTGGAGACAGACTTTGTGTAAGATGCCAGAAGTTCAAAGAGCAGAAAGGAGAAATGTCCACCCTAATATAGAACAGATGACATGACATGAGCTAGAACTGCATGAATCGTAGACATTTCCTCTTGTGAATGAGAAAATAAATGTGTTTCTGTGTTAGATATATATATAATATATACATATATCTATAAAATGCACATACATATATAACATATATAAATACATAGATATGTTTTATATATATGTAAATAGATAGATACATATATGTAGATATAAGTATATATTAATTGACCAGGACTGGGCTAAAAAGGCAAAATAAATGTTTGGAAAATACTGTTCATTCAAAAATGCAGGTTTTTTGGTTTTCTCCTCGGTCTTCCTTGACTGTCCAGACTTCCTTGACTTGAGGAATGAGGGATATTTTAGCTGTCCACACTGTTTGGTGCAGTGAGGAGCCTGGAAAATTTTGTTTCCTGTGTCATCTCTCCAGGCAGGCTTGGGATTTAGAGTCAGGTGAATCTTAGAATATTATCTCTTGTGCTTTTTGCCAGGCAGGCTGATGAGAATGCAGTCAAGGAATTTGTTAAACAAATGGATAAATAAATAGGAGTTGTATACAGAACAATCAAGATCTTCTGGGGAAAATTTTCCATTTAAAATTCTTTCCTTTTAATCTAGTTTTTTTAATCAAGGAATTATTCTAAATAGAAAAGTCTCAAACAGTTCTGGAGTGCAATCACCCTAGCAATATAAATACACTTAATAAGGTCAACAGCATAGTAAAATGCAAGTATGCTGGTAAGGTAGAAAGACTTTGATTGCATACTACAAACCCCTTTGCCTTTTGCCTAATTTTAACAGATCACATAGCTGGCATTTTAGAACCACCGTGTGACTGAACATTGTAGGAAAATGACAGTGTGATGTAACATGGTCCTTTTGATCTTTTGAAAGACTGTTAATAAAATTAGACAATATTCAGGGTGAAAATGCACAGGTTATGTTTTGAAGAAGGAGCTTAAAATATTTTCAGATTGATTCATGCTCTATATCCAGGCGTAGTATACACACTTCCAAGGATCTGCTTCTTTCTTGATATACCATGCTATTTGTATAGCAGCAAGACAGACTTCCTGGCAGTTTAGTCCAGTGTCAAGCAGTCACTTGCCTTCCTTCTTCATCTTTGTTCTTATTTGCCGATTTCAGTTGAATATTTCACTTCACTTTCAGTGGCAGGGCATTTAAGAACCTTCAATGATGTAGCTTATAATGACTTCCTAGGTTCCCCTATACCTTTTAGGACCATTTCTTAACCCTTTTCTTCTGTGCGCATCTGCATGCCCTCCATCAGTTCCCTGTCTCGGCAGAACATGGTGCATAGCCACCCAACACGATTGACTGCTCCATGGCCGCATGGTGCAGTGCAGAGTCCTGGTTCCTGCTGTGCTGTAGCACAGCTGTGGTGTTCCCCATCAGCACCTCAGGGTCAGTATGATCTCTAACATCTGTCTTACCTTCCTTCTCAATAGTACCCCAGCTACCTCTGTGCTGAACTGCCTTTCTGGGCAGTTTCAGGATATTTATTCCATTTTCTCACCGCATTTAGTCAAGGGATCAACAGAAATTACCTACTGTCACTATTTCCTCTCTGCTGTGTAGACTAGTGTTTCCCTGGTTTGGGAGGGAAAACATTGGAGCTTGATTTCCACCTGGAAGCCGGTTTGCAGAGTATAGACGATTTCTAAGGATTTGGGATCAGATGCGCATATGCCATTTTATCTGTTTTGAACAGGATTTGCTTAACCAGGATTAGCACCTAGGCATTAGGTGGAAGAGGACAGCTAGGCATTATCCCTGGTCCCGGCCCAGGTCCAGCGCTGTGATTGCCCCCTGGGACTGCAAGGCCGGGCTGTAGCTCTGGGAGCAGTGGGGTTTCCTGAGGCTCTGTGGGCAGGGTTGGTCTCCTCTGTAGTTTGTGTCCCTTTCCTGCCAGCGCACCGTGGCTGGGCTTTGCCGTGGCTCCTCTGAGGAGGTGAAGCTGTGACCACATCGGGGAAGACTGCTGGTAAGAGTACTGTGGCAATGGAAAAGGTCTTGGGAGCAAACAGCCGAGAACCAGAGGCTTCAAAAATTCCCCTTTCCAGCCCTGTAACAAATAAATCCTTCCTTGTCCTAAATGCTGTAGTGTTAAACTTGTCCTGTCTGGCTTGTTGATATGCATTTGCTGCTTTATTGCAGGCACGTATTTATTATACCTTTGTGTGGATCTGTAAGCATAAAAAATAACTGTTTTAAGCAGAACAGGTTTATTTTCCTGACTGCCAGACATTACCCACAGACAATTATCTGGTAGGATAGAGGGCAGCAGGTAAATATTTGTTTATACATTTAGGAGAGTGACTAGACTGAAGTCCAGTCTGCAACTGTGTTGCAGTTCACATCTGTAATAGTGGGGCCAGCAGCTGGGAAACAAGCATCCATGCAAAGCTTTAATGGGTCCAGCACATCCAGTGCTAACTGAGAAAGAAAGAAAACCCACAGTCATTAGGAACTTGATGCACCTGGTTTATGAGCTGTTAAAGTTCTCTTTTCCCCTTTCGTTTGTCACATTGCTTTGGAAAATAAATTTAGCCAGTCACAGTGGAAATAATGCTTTGACACATCCATCAATGCCTTTCAAGCCTGTCTGGAAAGTTTGAAAGCAGTCTGTACACTGGCATTTCATGAATTTGCTTGTGGATGGAGTCCCAAGTAACAGGCACAGAAGGAAAGCATTCTAGCAAGCATTTCCAGACAGGTGCTTCATGTATTTATTGCTACTACAAAGAAAAAGAAAAAAAAAGGTGCCGTCTGTCTGTAGACTAGCTTATCAACAACTTGGAAACATCACTGAGATTAAGTTATTTGATCTTTCCAGTTACTTTGGAATTGTGTTGTTTGAGGTAGAAAAGCTGCGATACGCTATGGCAACGCATCCTATTCACTCTGTTTTTCCAGTTCACTGTCCGTGTTTATTATACTGTGTATCATTTTACCTTTTACAACATAAATGCACTAAGGTTTTATTTGACATACCATCTTTCTCACAAACTTCTTAGCTTAGTCCATGCAGATAACCAGCTAACCATAACTAGATTCCTTCATTTTAAATATGTTGAAAAAAAACAAGTGGAAGGTCTCATCAAAAGATGGACGATTACACCAGACACAAATTTAGAATTTCTGCAAAACAACCTATGTCACCTTTGCATCATAAGTGCAGACACTATTAGGAAAGATAGCTGTATGAGAAACATAATTCAATATACTAATGACTAGATAGATAAAAATATATAAACTGTAATTATTATGGTACTATTATAAATTATGTTAGTTCCCACAGAAGTTATGGTCCTATAAAAGACCACTTTGTCAGCATTACTGTGAAGATACATGTCAGAGACTTGAATGCTGCTTTTATATATTGAATGATTCCTTTTTGCCCTCTTAAGTTTTTTTTTATATTCATCTCCATTTTTTTTTATATTCATCATGTGCACACATGCCATTTGTTATTGGCAGGCACAGAAGCAATGCTGAACCCTTTACTGGGGTTTAACTTGGTAAAGTAACAATAATCACACATCCCATTCAAGTCTCACGTTGTCCCTTGGTTTGGCCTCCCCCTTGCCCCTCTTCAGGACTGCTGTGCCAGTATGGGAAGACCTTTCTCCTTTGAGGGCTTCTCCCAACTACTCTGTATTCAGGCCATGTGCTTCAGTGGACCAGCAGAAATTGCTTAACCCTTTTCTGGAAGACTCAATACCACCAGGTGTTTCTTGTTAGTGCTGCCAGTCTGTAAAGATGGGACTAGAGCACGGTGGTTTCTGCTGCTACTCAGAACTGCTAGAAGATGCAGAACTGTAAGGGGCACAAGCAACTTACGACTATCAGAGTTTCTGCTTACTCAGCTCTCCACCACTTCCTTCATAATGCAAGGAATTAGATTTTGCGATTGCACCTGGCTTAGGCACCGGTCTGTATCCTTAGGCTGTGTGGATCCCAGAGGATCCACCTGTTCATAGTAACTGAAATTATCTGGCAAGAGGCCGAACCTTGGCTGTACATTTGACATATCCTCTATGCAAATGTCTAAAAGAATAGAGGCAAAAATTTGCTGTTTAGTAATGACGCATTGTTGGGTGTCATAAGGAACATGCAGTTTTTAGCCCTGCAGCACAGCATATCTTCTGCTGCAGAAACACTACTCGGATGCCTTAATAGACAAAGGTTCGTTTTCCTATGGAATTTAAGTGAGCCTAAGCACATCAGGGCTTTCCTAATAAAGCATCTGATTCATTGCCTGTGTAATGCATCGCATACATGACCTGTGCTGCTGTAACAGTAATGAAAATTATGATGGGATGCTTCTTCCATATGGCTCTACTGTCAGGAGGGTCACCTTTCTTTAGTGGGAATTTTTCTGAATCCACAGTGGATCTGGTGTAGAAAATTTGTTCCTAACTGCCAGACTGTGAACCCAGTCAGGTTGCTGGAGAAACTAGTAGCTGTGTGTTGGTTCTTAGGACTTTTTGTGTATAAAAAAATCCAAAAAGGCACAAAGTTTTGAGGTGCATTCTGTGAAATTGAGCTAGACTTCAGTAATTCAGTCATTGTGGAAATTTGCCCACATTGTCTATTCCTAAGATAATTCATAGCAAATGAGATGAGTTATAACAATATCCATTATTTCATAATCTGTACATTGCATCACTCATAAAAATCTGCATGTTTGCATTATTTCATATTTTTACCAGTTAATTTGTGTTTTCTATCCATGTTCAATTTGCATTCATTAACTCATAGTTTGCTGGTGTGTTCTTTCTATACATGTTCAAAGAAATTCTTTAATTCAATTTCTCTGTTTCTTCTCATACAGTCTCACAGCCAGATATGCAACTCAATCTAATCACAGTGGAATTGCAACCAGTCAAAAAAAGACTTCTAGGTCAGTTAAATATCTCTAATTTATTGCTTGTTAGTGATACTCAAGCAAGTATATGCCCATTGTTATTTTATCCTTTGGACATAAGCAGACATTAAACAATGTGTTTTTATGTTATGCGTGCAAGCTTCGCAACAATGAGCTTTGCCACAGGGAAGCCGTGTATGGACTGGAAGAAGCTGATTTGTACTGTATATTAGCAATATTTCTGGTTGTTATATATCCTGCATCTTTGTATCCTGCATGTAAAATATTGGATGTGAAGGATTAGTCTGTGATTTTAGTGCTCTCTACTCTCTGGCTCAAATCCTTGCTTTAGTCATGAGTGAAAAGAAGTTTGGGAGTCCATTCCAATTCCCACAAGATGTTTTGCAAGTATCACAAATCCACCGGAGAAGTTGAGTTCACAGAGCCAAGTTCACGCAGAAGCAAAATAGAGCAGAAAAAAAAAAGAACCAGTTCCAAGACTTCTGCTCCATCAAGAGTAGCCTGCACACAGTCCTCACGAACGAGATGCTTTGTTTTGGCAGTGAATTTGATGGAGCTGTGTGTAGGAGCTGACCTTTTTCAGATTTCATTAGTACTTCCATGAGCACTAAAATCTACAAGCCAGATTGCAGAAGAAAGAAACTGAGGTCTAAAGCTTAATCTTGTTTCTAGCTTTTTTTTTTTTTGGTGGGGGATGATTAATGTGGTCATTAATTATACCTTTGCTGTAGAGTTCATTGGTGAGAACAATGAACTCGAAATTGCATAATCTACAATAAAGATTGCATTTTGCAGTATAGCACACTAACACAATTTGAGTTGCTGGTGATAGCTTGGAATGAGCTATACCACAGTCCAGTTGCTTTGCACCTGCATTTAGAGGTCTTCAGTTTTCCTTATTGCTGATGCTCCTGTCTTGTCCTCACTCAACATGTCGGGGTTAACAGTCTTATTGTCTAATACTTTAAATCTGTGGCAGTGTTTCCGAAGCCTGTTCAGAGGTATGTATGTGACTTGTCCCTTATTTGTTATTCTCTTTGCATTTCCTTAGCTGCTTAACATGATTCTGCAAGATCAATTTAAAACCTGAATTCAATTTAAAAAAAGACAGCAAATGAGGTAAACTGGAAAGTGTGTAGAGCAAATGACCTCATGTATAATGTGCTTACTGTGGCAAGTTCTCGAATTCTGGCATGCAGAATATATGCAGAACTATTTTATATTTTAACAGAACAGATGAGTTTCCAGTGTTGCACATGCCTTCTCATTGCTTTTTTTATTACCTTTGACAAATGATCTCAGGGCTCTTACTGCCTGTCAAATTAGGGTAATGAGAAGGAGCAAATGGATTTTTAAGTTTGTTTTAGTGCATTCTTCAGGGAACAGAAGATCACTCGAATTCATGGGTCACGGTAAAGGTTAGCATGCGTACAGCTGCAGAGCAGAGACAGTCTGCTCTGGGCTCGGCACAGAGACTCGCAGGGCAGGCTGGCGGCCAGAATGAGCCATAAAAATAACTAATGGATTAGCTCTCTGAGGCTTAAATTGGTAAAGGAAGAGAACATGGAGCTGTTTACATATGTTCACTAATGAAAATGAAATGATTTGAACATTTCTGTTGTACCAGTATATTAAAAAAAAAAAAAAGTTTGGAAGAAATCTGATGTTTTGTAGTTTTTTGTAACGTGATTTTTTTTCTCCTTTCTGATGCTGCTTTTTTGTAGTGTAGTGAAACTAACAGAATTCGATAAGTCTGGTATAATTTGTATTGCCACTATTAAAATCATCATATCATTCCAATATCATTTTGAGAAACAGAAGAGAGATATTCTTCTACTATGGCAAAAACCTTTTGCTGGTTCGACCGTTTCATTTTGTCTGATATTTTATACAAATAACAAAACTGGAAAGCAGTGGGGGTGCCCATTAAGATGCTGCAGAAAGTTTGAAGTGAGCATGTATTTAAAGAACCTTACATCAGAGAACAGATTCAGACAGAAAAAAGGTGCAGGCTTACACACGCCAGGGACAGCAGAGTCTACTTTTTTTTCCTTAGCATAGCCACACAGTAAGGTTCAGATGGTGGCAGCAAATACTAACAAATGAACTGTATAGGCTGCATTATATACTTCTGTCCAAAAGCTATACATGCATCTGTAGCATCTAACTAAAATATGTATTTTCAATATTTTTCATTTAAAATAAAAAGGGGGAAGCGCTTTGGCCAATAGCTCTCTGAAAAATAACCAAAGATAAATAAAAAGCCAGCTTTTGTGCTAAACACAGCTGTGAAATATTTGCTAGAATAAGAGATATGAAATACTTCTCAACTATGTATTGTTGTGCTTTCTAATCAGTTTCTGTAACACTTCCTCTTCAAAAGTGACAGATTTAAATAAAAGTTGATATCACATTTTAATGGTTTGTTAGGATGAATCTGTTCTAGCAACGTTAATGGCAAATGCAAAGCATCTTCTTACATGTCTTGTGACTCTAGAAAGCATCTTTTTCCCTTTTGTGTGCATAAGGATAAGCTTTTATTTTCATTTGTGGAGTCTAACTAATTTGAATCCTCCTGTTCTTTGTTGCTTACCTGAAATCCTTGTTTTTAGTTGTTGGTTTTAAATTCTGGTCTGATATTAGCATACTGTCTCCTCTATATGTTGCATTACGTAAAATGAACTGATTTCTGATTATACCATTCCAGGCTTCCAGGGCCCTCAAGGGTGCCAGCTGCAGGCAGCAGTACCAAAGTCCAGGGAGCTTCTAATTTAAATCGGAGAAGCCAGAGCTTTAACAGCATTGACAAAAACAAGCCTCCACAATATGCAAACGGAAATGAAAAAGGTAAGTTATTAAAAGTTACTAAGCTCACTCTACCTAACATACAAGAGGGAAAAAAAAATCACTTGGTAAGGAAGACCTATGGAGGTAGGGCTCTGAATTAGGACTTGGGGTTGAGTTGGCATTAAAGTTCAGAACTGAAAACTTTCAAGGTGTTATAATTATATTCTATCCCTCTTCGATGGAAATATCACTGGGTGATTTTTCTGAAATAAAAATGAGTCCATATTGGATGCCTCTAATCTTGGTCCATATTCAAGTGTCCTCATACCCAAAGGAAGGCTGCCATAATTTCCAGGGGACTTTGCGTCTTTACCGCTAATGGAGAAGAATCAAAATATTATATTTACATCAGAATATTTCATGTGTCTATTCCATCAGAACCTTACCTAGTGTATGTATGTCTGAGGAGAGGATTGGAAATTAAGTCAAATGTAATGAAATTTTGCAGGGATTTGAATTCCATGTTTATGTTTTATTGCCTCCTTTAAATATGAACTTCCATTATGGAGACAAACTGAGTTTCCTGGGTCCTTCCGTTTCTCCCACCGTGACACTGTTTTTCTGGAAAATGTGCCTCTGCAGGCTTTATCTCAGAAAGAATAATGTAAAAATCCATCTTTCTGAGTTGTGTAACTAATCCAGCCCCTTCCCCCCCTTCTTTCTTCCTTTGTGTAATGAACAGCATTTTATTCATATCTCTGGGTTAGAATACAGTTGAAAATGATACAATATACATAGTACCAGTTTGCATCCTTGGGGTCTGTGGGAGGAACAAGTATGCAGTGAATGTTCTTCATCCAAGCAACAGGCAGCTATCCAGATTTTTTTTACAAAATTCTGATGAACACACTTTGCCCCTAGCTGTATCTGAAGATATAAAACCATCCTTTCAATAGTTATTTCTTTATTTTTACTATCAGAGTTGAATGTTTTAGATAGTTCTGTTGTGGGATTTATTTTATCAAGGACTTCTTTATCGCAAGACATCCAGACTAAAACTAGAAAGAGATCAGAGTGACAATTGAGCAGACACAGTCTAGTTCACAATACGGTAGCGAAGTTATGAAGTAGGAGATGTGGCTGCTTGAGTGAAGGTATGTACAGCAGTTTAGGTTTTAGTATTGCTTCATAATGTTGATGTAAGTTTGCTACTATAATACGTGAAAGTGAAATGCTTCAAGGTGAGACATGCTTGTAGGTATTAATATTCTGAGCTCATTACTTGAAAACTGTCTTTTGACTGCTAAGGTTTGCGTTGCATTACACATTTATGTGGCTTTTTGCATGATGGGTGTCTTTACTTTTCCATTTCTTTACAGCAGAGAATGAGAACCTTGATGAGATTTTTAGTGAAGTCATCGCTTGCAAGAGGATAAGGGCTTTGTTTGTGTATAATCATTCAATTCATTTTACAGGATATAGAAAATGTAATGTTGCATAACTACAGAGTACTATATCTGAGATGTTTCTTTCTGCTCTTTTTTCTTTCTTTCAAAAGAGCAGAATGGATGGAAGAACATTGATTTTACATGAGAATATAAACCGAGTACAAGTTTGATTTAGAGTATAAAGCAGAAGTTAGAGAAAACAACTGCTGTGAATGCAAGGATAGCAAAGTGACATTTTTTATAATGCGCTGAAAGTACACATGAAAACCTGTATTTGAATTCACTGTGCTACTTCTTTGCCTAAAGAGAAAAACAACTGGACCATTCTATATTTTAAATTTATTTGTTATAGCGGCTAATTTTTTAATATTACAATGACATTTTCAAGTAACCTTTTGATATTTGTTTTTAAGGTATTTGAGGTCGTTCTGTGAACTGAGTTTTTTTGAAGAATTTGTTTAGAAACAAACTTCAACCCTCACAATAGTAGTAGTAATAATAACAAACACTTCTTTAAAAAAAGTCACTATTTGTTGAAAAACTGATTTTTCCTTACAGTTTGGCACACATAATATACCTCATATTTCAAACGTTGCTTCTGATGCAGATGCTTGGAGCAAGATAACTTTAACAGCTTCCATTGAATGGATATACAGTTCATACACTCTAATTTCTGAAACATACATCATATAGTAAATAGAATGTAGTTCTGTGTTAGTGTTGCATAAACTGAAGCAGAAAAAGAGACAACTTGCTCCAGGTCAATAGTCATTAGAGGTTGGGACCTCCAGACCTCTTCAAGGGCATACCACTGTTGGTACATTTTTCTCTGCTGTACACCTTCCTGTAGGTGCTGTAAAGAGACTTCAGAAAAGATATACAGCATAAGGGTCTTTTTTAAATCCAGTTATATGTAATACTTGAAATCCATTCCTGCATAACACAGGTTCCCACTCAGTCACAGTGGGGAATGGATATGTAGACACAGTTAAAGGAGACCTGAAGGTGATCCAAACTAAGATGTGATACGGCCCTTTTATTTGGTGTTTCATTATTTAGTATGTGTTTAATGTTATCTCCTTTGAATGTTGCTTAGGGAGTGGTTCACGAAGTAAGAAACCTGGCTTCCCTGAGGGAATGCAGGTTTGCTCTTTATATAGAGCCCACTTTTCACCCCCAGACGCAAACCATTGCTGTGACACAGGTAACTGTAGGTGTGGTTAAGTCAGGAACACAGAACACACCAGAACAATAAACATGCCATGAATCACAGAATCACAGAATCCTCTAGGTTGGAAGCGACCTTCAAGATCATC
>KZ505635.1:1410962-1624281 GCA_002844005.1 Limosa lapponica baueri
CACCACGCTATTCCTGATACAGGCCAGGATGCTGTTGGCCTTCTTGGCCACCTGGGCACACTGCTGGCTCATGTTCAGCCGGCTGTCCACCAACACCCCCAGGTCCTTTTCTGCCAGGCAGCTCTCCAGCCACTGAACTGAACTGAAACTCATCTCTGGAACTTCAGTGAGCTGACCTTTTGGGGTTTTTTTTGCTGGACTTCGCAGCTTATGGGTGTGTTTCAAAGGACACATCTGTTTTCCAAGTCACGTCACATCTATCTGCTTCAGTAAAATAAAGACAAAACTATCAAAATGAAACTATTTGAATAAAGTGATTATTTGCATTGCTAATAAGGTGGATACTCAGGGTGTTTTGAGTCCAGCAAAGAAATAATGTTCTAATTCAAGTCAAATTTAAAAAAAAACCAAATATTCACACTTAAAGCTTAAAAAGACTGCGTCTGAACACTGACAAGGGTCTCTACGTCATGGAGTGTAATTGCCTGTATTTCAGTATAATTTTATAATATAAAATAGTGTTTATGTATTGTCCAAACTCGTTTTCAACAGTATTTAGTTATTTTGCCCATATTGACTCTGAGAAACTTTGTCCTTGAATGCCATCATCTGATGGATGCAAATTGTTATTCATCTGTGACCAGTATGTACATCTCTAGTTAATTTGTTTATGTTTCTGCTAGTGCCAGTGTTTTGTCCCTGGTGGTGTTCTTCTCCTGTGCTGATAAGGGGTAGCTACTTTCTCATGGACAGCTGAAAAGGGACAGTTGAACAAGCTGAACTGTTCTAATCTGAGCAGATAGATCTCCCATTCCTCCAAGCATCCCTATAGCAGTTCTTTGCATTTCTTCCATTCTCTACTAACCTTTTTTATTGTGACTGACTAAAATTGGATACTCTAATATGGGCACCTGCCTGCTACAGAGTATCTAGATTATCAGTACCTAACTATGCTGATTGGGGGAGCTGTTGTCACAGCAGTCCTGTCTTTTCCAACAGCACTGAACACAGCACAGGTCACAGCCTAGAAGACAGAGGAGGCTGATTGCATACTGGGCCCAAGTTTAACCCCACACGTGTCCTTTATTTGTGCAACAGCCTATGAGAAGTGGACTTGAAAATGTCCATGCGGTTGTCATGGTCTTGCTGGGGTCTGGTAGAAATGTCTGGTTTTCCACTGACCAGCTGGGGCTGTTGCTGCTCTGCTTTCCCAACGCAGGTTGGGTTGAGCTCTGAAGCACTGAGCTCTCAAGCGGAATGTGAAATTGTTTCCACCACAAGCTGATTATACATTTCAGCAATAAGGGGATTAGACCCTTAAACAGAAGACTGTCTTCCTGTAAGATTTAGTTTATAGAAATATAAAATCGTTGCCATAGGTTGAGTTCTTTCTGTATCAAAATCACCACAAGGTGGGGACAGAATTCATGTAACAAGCAGCTAAATCTAAGTCCAATGAATGATGTGCAGCTTCAGTAATGCGTTTGGGCTAAGGGGGAGAATAAATCTTTTTATTCCACATCTTTAAACATACAGACAGGCTCTCAATATTTCTTGAGAGTGTGCAGTCCACATTCCTTGCAGAAACATTAAGGATACACTTTAAATTGAAGATTAAAGTCAAGTTAAAGCTCTCTGTAATTTTGTGATGTTGTTTATGGTTTGTGACATAGGGATCAAATAAGTACCAGTGGTTCCTGCAACCTGTTTTTTTGCTATGTACCAAAACAAGCTGTTAATGAAACAGTAAATACTCTTCTTTTTACAATTTTTCCCCCCAGTGAGTTTAATATTATATAGCAGAAAATACGGCAAGGCATACATTCTTCTTTTTAACCAGATAACTTTTTTTTTTTTTTTTGTAGTAAAACTAGTAGCCTAAAGCCATACAAATGTAACAATTTATACAACAGAGTGCAGTGGCATCCTGCTCTTCACAGATTGTTACATGCATTCTGCATTAGCTTTGCATATTCTTACAGTGAATTGTTCTGCAAAACTACTGAGATAGCTAAAGACCCCAATTCTCCTGTGTAATTAAGGCAAGCTTAGTGCAAGGCAAGACGTATGCAAGAAGGTCCTTGTGCACACCCACTCCTGGGCTATCAGCCACTGGGCTGATCCCTGGTATAAATTAAGGAAGCCTGAGGGCTGCAGTAATTTCCAACAGCTGTTGTTGCCTTCAGGCTCTCTTCCAGGATCTGAGGCTCACCAGAAAATAGCAGTGGCTCAGCCACAATTCCTGCCTTGGTCACAAGGGAGGGATCAGCTCTGCGTCTGCCCACCAAAGCTGCTCCATGGGCCTGGTGCTACCTGGAGCTGGGGAATAAGCTGTAACCCCACCTGTCCCAGAAAATGCTCTGTAGCAACCCTTACCAGTTAATGTTTTCTTGCCTAGTAACTGGATGCAGCAGAGCTGCTTGAAACCTTCTGTGAAGGTGGACTGAGCTCATTTAGCACTGTGGGGTTTATATACCAGGCTGAGGAGCGCATGAAAATCCCAGGGCAGATGGAATTATACATCATCTCGAAGGTGGAGGTGATTGGCCTGCTGGGTCCAGTTGTTAATAGCGTTAAGCAAGTAAAAGCTGTTACATTTCTGTCATGTTACTTTTTTTCAGGTTTTTTTTTATTATTATTATTTTTTAAATCAGAAATTCTTAATGCTCTTTAGAGAAGTAAATTTTGCTACATTTGCATGCTTTATTAAAGAAAATCCCATTCAGGATGCTCAAAATCCTCCCCTTCCTATGTGTAGTAGGGGCCTTCAGACTTCCAGGTGGGTATTCTCAACCATACTAGGGCCTTAGTGCTGAGACTGCAAAAATGAAAACAACACATAACTTCAAACTCTATGCTGAAGGGGAGCCCCAAGGCGTGACTTTGACTTCATGTGTGTATGCAACATATCAAGCACTCTTTTTGCCATTACATGAACTATATTTGTATTGCATGTTTCATAGGCTTTCTTGTAGTACTGAATTTGATATACTATAGGCAGACTTATGCCTTATTCACTGGCGGTCCTGAGACTGCATGCCAAGACAGGATAGATACACTAAGAGGAAAATATGTCACCTGCTGAAGTAGCTATGTACCAAATATTTCATTGCCATTACCACTTCATTTCTCTGGTGCTCCAGAGTAGTAGCATTTCAATAGTCAGATATATCTTGGAAATCCGAGCTTCATACAGAAGAGCTTAATCCTTTCGTGCTTCGCTTAATAAGGCTAGATGACATTTTTGAAAGTCATGGTTGTCAATTAGCATAGTTTGATTATTGCAGCTTGTTCTCATCCATTCTGAGAATTTGCTGAAGTTCCTGGATGATGTAAATGGTAGTGAAGGTACCAGAGCCATGTATATGAACCTTCTGTACCTATCTGAGCTTCAGGCCTAAAACAATTGTCATTGCTGCACCCATGTAGATATATCATTGTAACTTTCGAGTACTGACACTGGTGAAATTCTTGATATATTTTTTTCCGATCTATGAAAGTGCACTGGGCTAAGTTCCTGGAGTCAGCTACTACAGGCTGCTAACTGTACTTAAAACCAAAAAAAAAAGTATAGTGACCTGCCATTTTTTGCTTTTATGAATATTGATAATATCACTTTAATTTCCTATTACTCAGTCCTCCTCCTTCTGCCCATAACCTCAGCTCTCTAGCACACCTTTTGCTTTCACTAAACATCAAACCCCTCTTTCTCTGGTTTTGTTTTTCTTCCAATATTGTAGCATTCTTTTTTTTTCCATGTTTCGGTGTTTTATTATTTACAATAATTGGAAGAATTTCTTTATGCCTTACTAAAGATACAGTCTTTAATTGGAAGGTTTAATTTGCATAATGAAATAGTTACAAGGAAGGCATTTCTAGGGCTCTGTTGAGCTCATAGAAGTATTGTACAACACTGTGATGGTGGGGGGAAAAAGAAAGGCATTTTTGATTAGCATCCTTCATGTTCTATGAACATGTAAATTATGTTTATTATAAATAACATGTAACTGTGTTTTAACTGCCAGAGGAGTATGATATCACCTTCAATCAAGAGATGGGACAATAACTGTACCATTATGGTTCTTTCTGTTTTTTAAGCAGATTCACCAAAAGGCCCTCACCCATCTGCAGGCATGAATGGAAATGTGCAGCATCCCACCAGTACTGGGCAGCAGCAGGTCTCTGCCATACCCTCTCCAAGTGCCAGCAAGCCTTGGCGCAGCAAATCCATGAATGTCAAACACAGCGCGACCTCTACCATGCTGTCCGTGAAGCAGCCAAGTCCCGCAACCTCCCCTACTCCATCTTCAGACAGGCTCAAGCCTCCCCCTTCCGAAGGCGTGAAGCCCCCTTCATCTGGACAAAAATCTATGCTGGAAAAGTTCAAGCTGGTTAATGCTAGGACTGCTCTGAGACCTCCTTTGTCGCTGAGCTCAGCACCCAGTGACAGCGGGAGAGAGGATGATACCTTTTCAGAGTGTGGTGAAATGGATGTCTTAAGTGGTGGGGTGAACAGCGGCGGCTCCACAAGTAGCAGTCCTAAAGCATCACCGAAGTTAACCCCTCCAAAAGCTGGAAGCAAAAATCTCAGCAATAAAAAGTCTTTACTACAGCCAAAGGACAAAGAGGAAAAGAACAGGGACAAAAACAAAGTTTGCACTGAGAAAACAGTCAAGGAAGAGAAGGACCAGGTCACTGAAACATCTACAAAGAAGAGCTCAAAAATTGCAAGCTTGATCCCAAAGGGAAGCAAGACGACAGCAGCCAAGAAGGAAAGTTTAATACCGTCTTCTAGTGGGATCCCAAAACCTGGATCGAAGGTGCCAACAGCAAAGCAGAGCACTTCATCTCCATGCACGGGAAGTAAGGAGGCTGAAAAACTGAGGACTACAAAAGGAAACCAGTCCCAATCAACACCAAAATCTCAACTTAGCGAGAAGGCTTCTCCTTCCTCTGGTCTTGCTTCTTCTGAAGGGAAAGAACCAAGCGCAGCTCTCATCCCGGGGTCCTCCACAGCTCTGTCAGCCTCAATGGCTACAAGCAGTGGCCAAGGCACGGGAAATGGTGTCGTCCAGCTTCCTCAGCAACAGCAATACAGTCACCCCAACACTGCCACAGTAGCTCCTTTCATTTACAGGTAAGGCCACAGAGGGAAATTGGGTTTGTGTTACCATTTGGGAAAGAGAGCAAAAACGGATAGAGCAATGGTGTATGATGTTATTATGTTTCTTATCTCCCACTTTCTGTCACAGCATCATGGAGATTTTTTCCTAATGTTATTTTTTAATTAATGTTACTGTGTGAACAATATCTTCCAAGAACTCTGAGTCTCTACCTTGCACAAAAGCAATTCACTGCAAATATTTGCCATTTAAAATTCAGGATGTTTTGATTAGAAATGCAAATCACATGATATGTTCCCTATGCTGCTTTTGAAAGGTCATGGCTGAGTCAGGTTTCTAGTGTGAGTATTCTTGTTTGCAATTTAAGAATTTCAACATTTATTTGCTGATATTCAATAATATTTCTTAAAATGCACAGTTCTCTTTAAAAATCCTAAAATAAACTGCTGACGTTTTCAGAGTATGTAACAGTACTAGTAGGATATTAGAGGAAGAACCATACATAACATTTTGGGGAGAGAGAAAAGGTTGCTGTTTGCAGGTCCTTTTCCTGTTTAGCGTTATACACGAACTAGGTATAGATTAACTGCCATGGAGGCAGTTAATTTTTACAGGTGATACAAACTCTTCTAATGCCCAAGGCTCTGGAATAGAGGAATGAACAGTTACATCTGTCAACATTTGTCTGAATTTATTTTGCTATATGATAAAGCAACTGAAGAGAAGCTGAGAGATTTCATTGTTGTACAGCTCAGAAGACAGAGTAAGTGCAGAAAGACTGGCAGGCTGGTTTGAGTAATGATTTCAGATGTCAGCTGTTGGAGGGCTTTAGCTACAGTTGTGGGTAAATTTAACATCTGATAAAATGACAAATACATTATTAGGCAAAATATACTGGCAGGTTTTTTTTAGTGAGTAGCACTGTAGATAATCTTGGCTAAAGATTAAAGAGGTGCTGAAGTAGGCTCTGAGGAAGTATATATATCATTACACACATCTAAACATACCTTCAACACCGATTTGGATGAGTGATAAACTGTTTAAGTTAATTCTGAACAAAAGCAGATCAGAAAATCATGGGGGGGGGGGAAGGCATAATATAGGTTATATTTATTCTAATATGCAGTGGGTAGCCTCTTGAGCTTCAATTAAATATATCACTGAATGTGCTTAATATGCATGTTTCTTTATAGCTACTGGAATAGCTCAGTGATACAGACAATTTGCAGCATGGTACATAGGATGGCATCCATATGTGTTAGGGTGCATATATAAAGAGAGAAAAAGAAGCTATGCTTTGCCTTCAGATGCATGTGTCATTTAATGGCAATTTTATGATATATTGGTGCCGTTTCATTGCATGATGGAGATATCTTATCATTTTTTTAAGCTTCATCATGAAGCAAAATGTATTTTGAATTTTAAAGGACGATAGAAGCATGCATCTTCCAGAAAAATTTGGTATTAATAATTGTCTGTTTGCTTCAAACAAACAGCAAAGGAGACTGTATTTGAAGTTAAATCTCACATGAAAATAAAATTCTCAGAGCCAAGGTCTGATCTCAGAATGCCATAAACCCAGAGTAATAGAGTGGCTTTGATGAGGTTACTTCAATGCGTATGTCCGCAACTGAGAGCAGAATCTGACCCAAAAATACACAGTAACTAAATTCCTTGCAATTCTCAAGGGCTTTGTAACAGTACACAGTGATTTCATAGAAGAACATAAATATAACCAATATATCCAAGTTTCCAAAGTCAGCATATTTATTTTTGTGGACATATGGCAAGTAGAAGTATGCATAAAGCTGGGGTACTGTATTTACATTTTTTTGCTCTTAAACATAACTGTTTTCTGAGCATTCACCGCAATTTATACACAGAATTTTCAGGTGCGCTTGCTAAAACAGCTTTGTAGATTAATGTCTTGGTAAACAATAGTTAGCATTTAGTCTAACAGTTTTTTACAGCTAGAAGACTGTCTAGGATCTATGAGTTTTCAATGCAGTCCTTGTAAAAAGTTTCTATAAAATTTAGTACAAACACAGTACATTTTATCCAGAATCCTGGTTGTTGCTGATACCTGCAGATATATTCTATTTTGCAGTATTTATTAATTAGGAGGATATTAATGTAGATTTATGAGTAAAAAAAAGTGTTCCAGACAGTTTCTTTGAGGCCAGCATGTATTTTGCTTAAACAGAGAGTGCAGTGCTATAGCGGTTATCAACACTCATGTTCTTGAAGAGTTGTGTATTTTTGTTAATGGACAGTAGATAGAAAATACTGTTTCACTAGGAGGTTTTGAATTGATATATTGCACTATTCAGCGTTGCACTCGCAGTGCTTTGTCCTATCTGATATCACATTGTATTTTTATGCCTCTCAAACACCACAGCATCGAAATTCATATGGGATTATTACTTCTCTTCAAAGATTCGCAGCAACAGTCAGAGTTGCATTTGAGATAATCTAAATGAGTATAATTTATATTCTTCCATCCTCCTCAGCAAGTGATTATTTCTTTTCAAATGCCGTTGTGAATGTGTTATTTACAGCCCCTTATGTGTCGCCTCTGAAGTTGACTGCAGGGTCCAACTGATACAAGGAAGGCTGAAGTAGATATAGTTCAGTTGCCAGAAAGCTTGACGAGAGATACAGCAGGAAAAACAACTAAAAGGAAGGTGTAAGAGACTATATAATTGTTTAAAATATACCAGCCACTATTTAAATTACACATTCTTCTACACAGACAGAATTGAAGGAAGATGGAAATTGTGCCATCTGCCAGAGTCCCTTAGACTCGTATTGAAATTGGCCATAGAATTTAGTTATCTTCACAGTGGAGCATAACTTTCAGAATAGCACAGAAGTTCAGTGCTTACTAGGTTACAGCAAAAACAGGGAAAAAAAGCGACATTAATGAAAACTTATAAAAGTAATGTGAATCTTTCTCCTAAAATCATAGCAAGACAATAACAACGTAATTGCTCAGTTCCTAGCTTTCCTATGCATTGCTCAAAAGTGTAATATAACCTGTGATTCCAAACATTTTCTTGCACAGAGAAGAGCCTGTTGTATGCAATCATTGCTTTATTTTTTGTGATCCAAATTGTGTAAGTTTGCATTATTTTCATAAAATGGGTAACATAACTAATAGTCCCAGGAGTAAGCAAATGTCACCTCACTCCATGGGGCAGATCCGTAGTTGATGTAAATCATCATAACCCTACATGAAGCATGTCATATGTTGGCAATTAACATTTGCTGTGGATTTGCTCAAACACTAAAGGAGTATTTCAATAGCAGAACATTGAGTTGTAATTGGATGTGTGTATTGCAGTTCAGTTTTATTTTGTTGGCTCTTCCAGTAACTGCTGTAGGAGCTTAGTGGGTCTCTTTTCCATGACTGCAATATAGAATCTGAAGTGCCCAAGTCCCAGGGGCTGTGGTACTCGGGAATAGCTTATTGTCTGAAATTCTGGAAGTATAGAAACTGCTGCAGAGAGTTGGCTGACCACTCATCATCCTGAGCTGCACTTCTATGTTGTGCATCGCTTAAATTTCAGTTCTTCAGCTAAATTTGTAGTTTAATGATAGCAACATCTGGAATAAGTTTCAGCACTGTCTGAATTGAGACCTTGCAGAGATACTCTTTCAGTGTCAATGCTGGACTACCAAAACCAGTTTGGCACTCCCGTTGTCCCTGAAGAATAAGAAACTGGTAACTTTAGCTGCCTAATAGATTGGTATAGAGAAGATGGGGTCAGACTCTTCTCTGAAATGCAGGGTGATAGGATGGGAGGTAAAAGATGCAAGTTACAGCAGGGCAGATGCTGACTGAATGTTAGGAAAAATATTTCTACCTTGAGGGTAGAGCAGGCTGCCCAGGGAGGTTTTGGAAGCTCTGCCCTCGGACCTATTCAAGACTCAACCAAACGAGGCCCTGAGCAGTTTAGTGTAACCAGACCTGCTTTGAGCAAGTCATTGAACCATATGGCATCTAGAACATCTTTCTGATCTACATTACTTTCGGATTCTATGAGGACTAAAGTGTTCACTATATAGACGCAGAGAAAGGAAATATCAGTATAATAAACAAACATGTTAGCAGGTACTAAAATCTCCTTCCTATCTCCTTTCCTATATGGTGATTGAAACAATTTTATTACTAGAACATTGCTTCAAGGGTGCATGGGAAGTGTAGAGCTGTGACAGATGGGAAGGAGAAAATAATTTGGTTGCACCTCTGGAGGCGCAGTGAAATTCAATTCCAGCTGCCTGTTCAGGATGTTTTTATACTGGCTTGGGGAAAAAATTAAACTGCTTTTCAAGGATCCTGCAAACACAGCATCTGCGGGGTTTGTTGAAGCCATATTTATGTCCCATTTTAATGACTAGAAGCTACTTCTGGTCACTGATTGTGGAGTTAAAATTAAGTTTTCAGTAAAAGACATTCTCTCAGTTAATTGTGTTTGTTAATAATAGATTGTGCTGCTAAACATACTGCAACTCTTTCTTTAAAAATGTGATGATTCAAAGTTTTACTGCAGTGCTTTATTGATTTCCATTATTTACGTTACTGTTGTTAAAATAAGGCAGCAATCAGCACCAAAATTTTGCAATTGTAGGTAGCAGTAAACATTGCCACCCACCAGTTTTAGTTGTAACAAAACCACAGTGTTTAGAAAAAACCTCCCATTTTCTCATGCTTGATTTTCAAGTAATTGTGCAAGAAAAGTTTCCAGTGTAGAGATTTTGGCTTAACAGATGGGAAGTAGGATAATAAATGAAGAAACCAGTATAAACACGTACTTGATTAATGCCGAGTTGAAACAGTAGCTTGGTATTTTCAGTTGCTTGCTGTTTATATTCCGAAGTTATTCTTCTAAATGGCCATACAGACAAGTGTGGCCTTATTCCTTTGACTAAATAATCAGTAAAATGTAGGATAAAGGGGCAAAAAGGATATTCTGTCCAGCCTTCTGTCACTGCCAGCCATATTAACCCTTTCATAAACCAACTAAGCTTTATTTTAAAGTAGTTAATTCTCACTACTCCAACAGGAAGATCACCTCATCTCATTGTTAGAAATTGTTTACAATCTACACAATGAGACTGCACCCATTTATTACTTTGTTAATATTGTCCTTTAACTTAAAAAGTTGTTTTCACTCTTTTTGATCGCCCTTTTTAAATATTTGAGGGAATACTCCCATCCTCTTCCTTCTCTTTTGCAAGGCTAAACCGAATTATCTCTTTTCTTTCCTTTCAGAAGGGTTTCTTCTCCCACATGAGCATCCTAGTAGCCTTTCCCTGCAGCTGTTCCCAATTTAGCTCACGTCTTGAACATGGGTGATCAAACTGCTCATGTTCCAGATGTGGTCCTGCCAGTCTGTTGCACTGACAGTGATACACATTCAAGACAGCTGCACCTCAGAGAGTTGTTGGAAAAAAAATAACAGCCCAGCATATTCATTTGATATCTTTTGGAATGTCGAGTAAAAACCAAACAAATCTTTGATGTTATCTGTGTTTATCAAAGGTTAGCTGTATCAATAGAGACAGGAAATGACTGACTGCACTAAAGACAGCTTATTAAGTACTGTTCCAAATTCTGTTCTTAATTACTCCTGTACGGGCTCATTTTAATCAAACTGAATGAGCTTCTGCAGGTGTGATTGAGAGCAGGATTTGTCCCATTAAGCGAGTTTTATGCTCTTACAAATAGGTAGCATATAACTCGGTGGGCTGGGGATAAATATATTCTCTGATTGCTATGATCAAAATAGAAAACAGATTGTCCTGTTTTCATGATGGTTGCCTAAATTAACCTGTGCTGCAGATGCACAGCACCGGGAGAAATGTCAATGGGGCTGCTTTGACTAAACTGAAATTCGTTTCACTTTCCTTGATGTCAAGAGAGATGCAAGGATTTAAATCTTTTTTTAAGGCAGTGGGCTGTGAATAGGTAGAAGATAAAAACCATTCATTAAGGCCAATGTGTAAGGTTAATGAGAAGATATTTTAATTTGCTGTTTGCTAGCCTGGAGCTTAATCTGTACTGCAGTCCTGCAGAGATCACTTGTTTCATTCATAGAATTAATATGGCCCAGAGTAAGAAGTAAAAGCCAGAATTATAGGGGAAGACAAATCTGAAAATTTCACCTTCTTTTTTTTTCATCCTTTTTCGAATGTATCACGCCCTGTGACAGGCCTAGAGCAAAGCAACTTGAAGTTTTAGGCATCCAGTCTATACCTGGACCTCCTTACTCCCCAAGAGCTGGGCCTCCTACACAGGTTTCCTTGGAAATCATTCACCACTAGACCGCTCTCAGCCCATCCAGGCTAATCTCAGCTCCAGAAAAAAAACAGGGCCTTGGCCATCATGCATCAAAAAGCAGGGCTGCTGTGGAAGTCCTGGCAGCTGGCAACCCAGTGGAGAACTGGTGGGAGAAAAGCAATTGGTGAGAGCCCCATCCCCAGGTTCCTCAGAATACCTCCATCACAGCTGCCCAAAGGCTGGGCAGGTGCCTTTTGGCCCGTCATTTCCACAATAAATAATCAGTTTTCTCAAGTAAGCAGAACTTAAACTGCTGCTAAATCCATTGTCCTCAGTGGGATTTCTGTTCTTGCCTCAGATAATTAGAATAATTAATGTTTTTACTAAATTAAACATAAAAATGCTGAATGAAGTCAGTACCGGAGTTTTTTTGTTTTGATTGGAAATCACATTTATTTTACATTATATTTAAATTTTCAAGTTTCAAGTAAGATAAAAAGGACATTTCATGCCTCTTAGATCTGTTATTTCAGGCTGCTTATAAATTTAAGAAAACCACATCGTATTTACATTTGGTTTGTGTTTCCATGGTTTTTTTTCTACAAATTAAATCAAACATATTTTAATTATTTGTGTTATATGATCTTTGTTATTCAGTGTTTAAGGCTTAGATTCTAACGCCATCTTATGTCCCACAAACTCAATTTTCTGCTGCAATTAATCCCACAGATCAGGTTCTAAAATCTGAAATGGAAATCTTTGCAAGTATCTCTTCTCACAGTGTTTTTCAACTTCTCTTCCTGATTATAGCTGCATCAGGTTTTGAAAATAGAAAAAAAGCCAACAAAACTCTTTGAAGAATGGAAATGTGCTTTAATCAGTACTTGGTATATCTAAATGATTTGGTGTCACCTGGGCAAGCAAGTTGTGAACAAGTGAAAACTTGTAGTCATTGTTATTTTAAGTAAACAAGTTCACTCATCGTGCTGAAGTTTACATAGTTGCTGTAGATCACTCATTACTTGTTTGTACTCTTGGAGGGAGAGCCAGTCCTTTTAACATTAGTATCTGTGTTCCCCTACAGTCAACAATGAGGGATGTATTTGTCTGTGCAGGCAATAGTCACTGCCAGAGGGCAGTCCAGGTCATTGAAGTTCTAACCCCATTCACTAGATGAAGAATCAGTGCAAATGCTGAGTATTGGTGAGCAGTGAGAGTCCAGTCCATTTAATCCTCTTCTGATGATAGATGTCCACGTAAACAGGAATGGAACCTTTTTATCCTCTCTTAGGAAATAGCTTACATATAAGGCTCTCAGTCACTCAGGGAAGGGTTTGCATCACCCCTCTGGGTTGATGCAGTGATTGATGTTAGACAGTTGCAAAATCAGGAAAGTGATGCCATAGGATCAGAAGAAGAGATGAAAAGTATCCTTTTTTGTTTCTAACTAGAAGTGGACTGATGTAAACTCCATATACATTTTGTGGAGAATGCTGGGAATAGTTGATTGGCATCCAGCTAGCTGGGTGCTCTTCCTACAAGACCAAAAGCTGTCTACTCTTTTTGACAATTCCTCTTAACAAACTCCAGGCTTGCCATGGCTCCAGCCCTGGCAGCTCCGTGATTGGGTTCAACGAGAAGAGTGCAGATCACATCAATTACCTTTGCCATTATTGTAAGTGCCTTTTTCTGAAGTGTGTTTTTGGGCTGATAGTTCGCCCTGGGCTGATCCAGCAGTAAGTTTCAGCACTAACCCAGACAGTAGTACTCATGAACATTCATGGCATCTCACAGTGGTTTTCACTGAAAGCACAAATATCTCTCATTTGTTTTGATGATTTGAAACAATATGAGAAAACAAGTGGGCGGTGGAATTTCGGAGTGTGATCATTGGGGAGGGATAGAGTGGGCTTTTTGTTATTTAGGACTCTGTCTTCGAGCACCAAATATAAAATTACATTCAAGGTCAGTAGGATATAGTTAACCTTGCAGCATGTGCTGAGCTTTTGTTTCTGGTAGCGAGTGACAGAGAGTAGTAGTAGACGAGAACCAAAAATAGTTTTTTTATAGAGCAGTTGTCTGTTTCTAGCATCCCAAAAGTACAGACATTGATAAGAAGAGTGCATCAGATCAGGCATAATTTACATTTCTATTTCTGTGTAAGTAGAGTCAGAGTTAAATGATTCTAATCAACAGATTCCACCATTACAGTACTTGTGCCATTGTACGTGCATATATATCTGCTCCCTCACTTACTGTCATGAATTTCTGAACAAATCTATTCAGTAAGTAACTCTGAAGAAAATGTTAACTGGAAAGTTACTTCATAAAATAAGTTGCCATAAAATTCTTTTAAGAGATAAGTCACTGTTTTTATCAGTTATACTTATAAAATACACATTCATCACAGTTAAATATTTGAGTTTACAGGTTAGTTGATCATTGGAAAAACTTTATGGTGAATTTTGATAACTGAACTATAATTGTAATATTTTAAAATTAGGATATAAATATTTCACTAGTCTTTTAAGAAATCAAAAGACTAGATGTGCTGTTCATGTCATGAAGGCTGGAGGAACTAAGTGAAGACTTTTTATCTATTTTACTTTGAAAAGTGGCTAATGTATTTTATATGTATTCTTTTGCTGTATACAAATGTGGTATAGGTTGCTTTTTAATGGCATCGTGGTTCAACAGTTCCTGTGTAAGCTAGATGCTACAGCTGCTTCTTAAGAAGAGACAATAATTGTGTCATCTATTTTGTATTATCATTCATGTGCTTGAGTATTTATTGCTGCTTACCATTATGCAATAGCAAATAACTGTATTCAACAAAAGGTACCCATTATATTTTATCAACAATATCCACAGAAATATACCATCACAGAAAATATGGGCTATCTGTTAGCAAGTTAATGGAAAAACTTTTATTATCCCATTTTCCCAGAAGGCATATAAGGGGCATTATCAAAAGAAGCTGCACATACATTTAAATATCTGGGCCAGATTTCCATTCCAGCCTTGCATAAGCTTCTTCCCACATGGCCTTTCTGGCTTAATATTTCAGCAATTACAAGTTTTCATTTGCCTTATATATGTGCAAGGATGTGACTTAACCCATTTAAATGGATTCTGCCTATATCTGATTGACACCTCTTGCAGAGAAAAAGCGAGGAAACAAGATGGCTCTGAGTTGTTCTTGAAGAGACAGAGAGAGCTCCTAGTTGCATACAATTTTGTGTAGCTGGAGTCAAACTAACACAGAAGGAATGTGACATTCATGGTATTTTCACCATATAGTGGCACAATTCCAGATGGAGCTAAAGTAACATCTGTTTTGATTCATACACGAATGACAGATAATAATAATCAATCCTCTTGCTTGATTTCAGAACTCTCTCAGAAAATGACAGTACCTCTTTACCACCTGCTGACTCCTGCACCAGTCCTACTAAAATGGATATGTCATTCAGTAAGACTGCCAAACAGTGCCTAGAGGAGATATCTGGTGAGTAACAATAAGCCAGGAGAAGCCTGTGAACATCTTTGTTTACATCTGTTTCTTACCAGGAGCTTTGCAATGGCTTGAAATAATATTTCTAACCTCTATTCATGAGCAGTATTAAATATGCAGAAAATGTGGGTCATGCACAGTTAGTGCTTCAAATGCATGGCTCTTTTCTGAACTGGTGCCTTCTGTTCAAATATCTTCATCATTTTGCAGAAATTTGGCTCAAGGTAGGGTTTCAAGTCATAATTATTTTCTAATCATATTGAATGTTCCAAGAGAAGCAGTGGAAAGTAGACTTCAGAATGTTTGACACTTGCATTTAAGATCATCAAATTAAATCATAACATCAGAATTGAGACATAAATCACATAAGATATATTTTCTTTTTATAAATGAATCTACATTCAGAAAACAAACAAGTCCTTACTATTGTATCTGACTTTTAAGCTCTTTCTAGAGCTAAGCTTCTAAAGGCTGTGTTCTGGAATTCCTTGTAAACCTGGACTAAAGTCCTTATTAGGTTGCAAATGTGAGGGGATTTTTTTTTTACCATATTGGAATAATTCCTTTGAAGTCAACAGAGCCACACTGATTTACATGAGCCCAGAATCTGGCCATAGCTCTCCCTATGGATGCAAAAGAAAAGTGTGTCACAGATGACTTTCTCATCAGGACAGAATTGCACTTCAGGGTTGTGTGGGAGTACTTTCAAAGGGACTCTTTGCCAGAGCTGTTTTGGTGGGGCTTGGAGTTTTTTGTTGTTGTTGTTTTGTTTTTTTCACTAGCATCCTTACTCATCATTTTTACAAGATTAAAAGGTGAAATCCTGTCCATTTGGATTCACTTGTGGTTTTGCCCTTTTATTCCACATTTTTAAATTTCAAATGGATTTATTACGAGTCATGCAGTGCTTCTTACACAGGATATAACTCACTTAAAGCACTAATTTGACACATTGGTCTAAAATTATCTCTCCACCAGAAGGGAAATCAGATGGCCAAGCTTTGTGGGACTGTTTTAGCATTTAGCTGACTCATACTGAAACTGAGGTTTTCTCCTGGTTTGTCTCGGTCCCTTTGGAAGTTTTCTGAGGCTAACATCCCTTATTTGCACAGCCAGCTTTTGTCATAAATATGTCACCCTGAAACATGGTGAAATGTTCCCTAGAGATGGCATATGCCTTTTAAAATTAATGTAAAAAAGTATTTTTAATTAATCCAGAAATCAGACTCATTGGTCTTGCATGTATAAAGAGTATAATTGAAACACTTAAACAAATCAAAAGATGCTTCAAGGAATTATCAACAGAAATGCTAAAAAAAAGATATTGATTCAGTACCTGCTAAAATGATCAAATGGGCTATCAGGTCTCCTGGCCTTTTACTGTTCTGAACAGAAATGGAACAGCATCAAAAGGAAGAAAATGGCATGAAGGACACTAGACATCAGAGGTGTTTCTAATCTGATTATTCAGACTGGCATTAGCAGTTAACTGACATAACAGGCAGCAAAGCAGAACCACTGAGAAAATGCGGTCAATAGTTTGTTGCATACAGAGGAAAACAGATGTGTGTCATCCATAATTGACTGTTAGCAGCAGAAAGAATGAATGGTTAAGTACTATATGTGCTTGATAAATTATTGTTTCTGTTGGTTAACTATCACCAAGTCATTGGTGATTCTGTCACTAGTGAGCCTGCAAGGGAAAAAACTTGTGTGATGGCCATTCAGGGCAATATTCCATGATGGATTAGCCATGAGAAAGGACAATTAAATTCTGTTACTTAGGAGCATCTTTATTCTGGTGCGATCAAGGGATTATATCAGTAATAGCAAAGAACAAGTTATTTCCTTGATCTGGTCACTTATATCCAGGGTGTTAAGAGATGAATCCAGAGTTTCTTTCACTTGGATATTATCATTTTCCTGAAATCTTTCACTGCTGCTGTGAATGGGCATCATCTTTATATAACCTCAAGCTTCTGTTGCAACTTGAGTGCTGAACACACCAGTGTGTTGGTAGGCAATAGGGATCAATAAGGATCATGCAAGGGGCTGAGCATCTGTGGAAACCACTGAACGGCTTGTAGGAGAGGGTTCATAAAGTGCTGTCCCACCTGTATTGTGTTTCTGCTTCATTAGTCTTCATTATTTTTACAGGGGCAAATATTTGTAAGTAAGGCTAACATGCTCAGGACTAAGATATCTTCACACATATCATTTTATAAAGTGTTTCTCCACTTTCAGAATATTTACACACCCGTGTTTGTTATTGTCCCTTGGATGAAGATTACTGCTCTCACAAATAGCCAAGTGGATCATATCAGAGCTCCTAATCCACTTCAGGGCAAGACTAGCCAATAAATCTTGAATTAATGCTGTTAAGCATGGCTGGTTCAAGGCTTCTCTACAATATAGGCAAAACTTGGATGGGGATAAAATAATTTTTAAAAGATTTAGAAGTGGTTGTTCAGGCACCATTCTCTCTGAGTAATTCATGATACCAAAACCAAGCTAATTTCCTTGCTCTAGTGGTGGGTTGTCATGGCTCTGTTTTTTGTGCCCAGCAAGGCAGTTCACATCCCTTTGTCGCTCTGTCTTCCTTCCTCTTTCTAAGGGAGATGGTTACCTTTAAAACCTCTCCTGTCTTCCACTCTGCAAGTGATCACTGGGTTTATTTGCACAGCCATGACAGGAGGATAGTGCTGGAAGGCAAGGGAAATGGTGAGCCTGGTGTAAGCAAGGACTGAGAGGTGCTGCCCTGATAACCTGAAAAACCTCTTTATTTATAGCTTGTCCCCATAAATCTGTTGCCCTGGGTAATTTCCCACATGGCTTATGCCTAAATCCAGTTCTGCCTCTTGGTAGAGCTACTGTAAATCTGAGTTTCTTCACTGTTCCTCCATCTCTGCTGGCAATTTGGTCCAGATGTGATCTGAAGTGCTTCAGACTTTTTTCCTACTTTTTTTTTTTTTTTTTACTCTGACTATTCTGCAGCTCAGCTAGAGCAATCCCAGATGTCTCCATGGTGCATGTGCAGATCAGCAGTACCGCACATGCGCAGTAGGTGTAAGGCTTCCTGCACACCTTGAATCCCCTCTGCGTCCATGGGTGCCAGTGATACCTGTACACATGCTGAATGAGTCCCACTTCTAGGCATGGGTCACCCGTGCACCGTTTTCAGTGCATTCTGCCTACGGTAAACTCATTGCACATGTGGCACACAGATGTGTAGACTTCTGTCCAGGAAATCTCAGACAGAAGTGTGGGAGTCCTAGATAAAGACCAGTTTTGTAGTCATGCATGAACACTCTTTCTTGCATGTGCTTTATGTACCAGTTGCCTCAACAAGACTACTGAGTATCTATGTTTCTGCAAAACTGGAGTATAACTTTATAGAGAGGATTTCAAAACGAGAATGAGAAGAAAGGCTGATAAATAATCCACTTTGGCACTTGTTTTTCATGGTACGACTATGAACAAGTTGTTCAGACTTTCTTACCCAGTATTCCTACTTGTAGTAGCTGTGACATTTATCAGTCTCTGCTGCAAGTTTATTGGAGAAGGATGTCTGAAAGTTAATTATTTAATAATCCGTTGTAAACTGTACATGTCAGTAGCTACAAAGTAATAATTTATTAAATCAGTGATAGTGTTTGGCTTTAACAAGTGTTTACATGTTGAAAGAGCTTAATGCAAAGTATTTGATTAAATAATTATTCATGAATTTACAAATATTGACTCATTATAAAAAAATCTGAGGGATGAAGCAGAAACAAAAGAGAAATTTTAGGAGTTATAGGCCAATATCTATGGCAGGATTAGCATAAAAACATGCAATCTTCAAGCTTTTATGTTTACTGTGCTTCTTTTTTGGTCTCTGAGAGAAATAGTTAATTAACAGTTGTTGAAATAGTTTACAATATTTTTTTTCAAGTAAGCTTTTCTGAAGAGATTCATAATCTTATGCATTTGCAGATCTATTACATAATTCATTTTTAAGGCCCCAAACTATGCGCTGAGACTTCAAAGAAAGTCTTATCTGACAGCAAAAGTTGTCAGTAGATTATTAGTTCTCAAAATAATTTCTATAATTCCTTTTATGAAAGAAACAGTAAAAATAAGGTAACATTTTACACTGACTATGATGGGTTGGGGAAGTTCCCGGTGCTGTTCTTGATTTAAATATGTTCCTGTTTGGTGGGTGGGGAATACATTGAATTGCAAGGTAGTTGCAGAATAATGCCCTGTCATGACATTTGCTCTCCTGTGGTCTCCTATACTGTCTGCATAGTTTAGAAAGATGTATTTGCTTATTAATATATTTAATACATTTTAAATGGAGGGATAAGCTTTATAAACGTATTTTTCAATAAATAAACCTGGGCATTTTCCACATTGCATTTTGAGGTTTTCTCAGATGATCCCCTACAGAGAAGTGTGGTAAAGCAGAAGGACAGATTCAGTGTTCTTTGTGCTGAGCACTTCATCCAAGATGTGTCTGAGGACTATTCATGATGATCTGTCTACCAAGTGAGGCAGTGCAATTAACGAGAGAAAAGTTCATATAACCTTGTAATTTAGGGCAGTAGTATAGTGTTTGTTACACGAAGGCTGAATGAAGGTGGTGTAATCAGCCTCAGTACCTCCATATCGCAGCATTTGACTCATGTTTTTAATGCACGTAGAAAGGGAAATGAGACAGGTGGATGCTGGAGCTGCCAAATAGCCTCTTGTGGCTCCCACACAGTTTAAGCATCATTCCTGCACCTGGATGATGATCCATGACCTGTGTCCCACTGGAGCTGGGCTGCAGTGAATAGCTCAGCTGGGAGAAGAAACAGGTCAGGAGAGATACTGAGACCCAGTGGGTTGTCCAGGTTCCAGCTGTACCCCTACCAGAGACCCTTCCAACCTGGAGTGGTGAGGCACCTAGTGCCAACACCATACATGAGGTTTGGCGTGGCTCATTGGGTGAAGACATTTCATCCCCAGCCATAAGTTTTTCTGCTTCCAGCTGGAATGAGGACAAAATATAAGTAACAGCAGTCTTTTATCTGGTCTATTTCCACTCAGAGCTGAGCAGCCGCACCGTGCGTTGCTTCCCTAGCAGAGCAACGCTTAGCACGAGGGAGTACGCCCTGTCTGCTGGGCTTACTGAGGACAGATACAGCACCACAGGAATGCCGGCTGCATATGACCAGGCAGGCATGCCGTGAGCTTGGCGAGGAGGCAGAGCAGTTCTATACCTGCCTACAGCTGACCATGGACACAACCCACTTACTGTAGCTGTTTAGGCATGAAAGGGTGGGTGAGGAAGTTCCCATTCATTTATTTGGAGTATCGGGGAGAGATTCAGCCTTGCTATTTATGATAGGAAAGGTCCTGTTGCCTGCTGTGCTGCATGGAGCCAAATCATTGTCCTTCCTCTTCAGAACAGTGTGGCAAGTAGGGCCCGAGAGGTGATCGTCCCCCTGTACTCGGCACTGGTGAGACCCCACCTCAAGTACTGTGTCCAGTTTTGGGCCCCCTACCACAAGAGGGACATTGAGGTGCTGGAGCGGGTCCAGAGAAGGGCAACGAAGCTGGTGAGGGGTCTGGAGCACAAGTCTTACGAGGAGAGGCTGAGGGAGCTGGGGTTGTTCAGTCTGGGGAAGAGGAGACTGAGGGGAGACCTTATCGCTCTGTACAAGTACCTGAAAGGAGGCTGTAGAGAGGCGGGGGTCGGTCTCTTCTCCCAAGTCACAGATGATAGGACAAGGGGTAATGGCTTCAAGTTGCGCCAGGGGAAGTTCAGGTTGGATATTAGGAAACATTTCTTTACTGAAAGGGTTATCAGGCATTGGAATGGGCTGCCCAGGGAGGTGGTGGAGTCACCATCCCTGGAGGTATTTAAGAAACGTGTAGACATGGTTCTTCAGGGCATGCTCTAGTGCCCAAGATTACTGGTTTGTGGTGGGGTGCTGTGTGGGTGGGTGATGGTTTTTGGTTTGGTTGTTGTTGTTGTGTGTTTAGGTGGTGGGTGGTGGTTTTGTTTTTTTGTTTTTTTTTTTTTTTTACTGTTGGCTGGACTCGATGATCTCTGAGGTCCCTTCCAACCACTACGATTCTGTGATTCTGTGATTCTGTGATTTAAAACATAACAACTGAGAATGGTGTACCAATTTGAGTACAAGTTGAGATTTTAAAACCATTATGTGGGAAAAGAATGAGGTTGCCCTTCATTTTGAAAATTCCCTATTTTAAGTACAGCCCTGTGAAGCCTTTCTAATAACCTAAACAGCTACCTCGGCTGTGCTGAACAGACGGTTACAGCCGCACGGTGCCGGCAGCGCGTACCGGTGTGGGAGCACGTGGGCAGGGCTGGAGCTCCACTTCCTCAGCCGGGACCATGTCAGCATCCACACCAGCATGCTCATAACAACCTTTTAAGGGCCCATATGTCACTGCAACTGGCAGACCCTGGGAGTAAACACAGCGGTGTTACCTTTTGTTTCCATGCTGAAGAAGTGGCAGGAATTTAATATTTGTGATGATTTTGTACTCAGGCTGACAGAGCATTTTTCATGTCTCCTCTTACTTTGAGTTTGTGGGCAAGGTGGGGAGGGGAGTGGTATCTCCTTTCGTTGTGGACTCTGTCTTTCTAGGAACGTGTCAGTGATTTAATACTGAAAACCATTACTGGTTGAGACTACTGATTTTTTTGCCTAATTGTTCCATATTTATGAGGGTTACCTAGGATAAAATGTACCCTTCCTTTAAAATTTCTAAAAGAAGTTTCTCCCATGTATTTTTTTCCTTATATATCTTTAAAAACTGTAAACTGTGTCAGCAAAAAGCAAGAAGTACACTGAGGCTTCTGTTTACACCCATTTATTCATACAGGAAATCTGCAAACAGCTTGTAATTCTTAGGGTGGCATTTTTAAAGGTTACTTCCATGTCAAGATTTCTCAGGTAGGGATTTGAGACAAGCATATTTTCACACTGGCAAAAGCAGTATATTGTTATACAGCAATTTTCATATTTGTAGATTTCTACATAATGTTTTATGAAATTAATTGCCCTTAGATAAAAAGTTTGTATCTAAAACATTAGAATGAAATTCAGCTAGTTCTTTGTTCATCTGTCTACTATTTCTGGGACTAATACCTTTTTCTCTGTGAGAAAAGGTATACTTTTAAACATAAGTCTTCTTTCGCTCTTGATAATGTGTTTAAAAACAACATTTTGATCTGGTGAACTTAGTTTAGACGTGATACTGAGTTGCTTTATAAAATTTACTATTTTATTCATAGATTTTCTTCAGAAGATTGTGAAACAATGGTTTTATTACAGCTTTTTAATTCCATACTAGCCTCTGAATCTCACAGAGATACAAACAAGGTATATTATAAGAAGAAAGAAATGAAATATTTCCTTTTATAAGTCACTTTACTGGGTAGGTACTGTTGTCTTCCATATTTTAGCTTTTTTATTATCTTAAATAGTATTGGTTTTTTATTTAGAGCAGAAATTGCCAGACTGAAGGTCCATTTGCAAATCTGCTTTTAGCTTCCTGCACAGGGAGTAAAAGTGATATGGAAGAAATAGTTTGTCATCCTTACCTTTCAGGGAGAAAAATAGGATTTGACTGTGAGCTAGATCTGTTACTGTAGCATCCCATTCAGGTGAAGCTGTGTCTTGAAACCTGTGGCACTGTAAACTGGGCAGAGGTTTCTATGTCTCCGGTTTGATTCACCAGGATGTTTGCTGCCATGGCAGCCAGCAGCATTCACTGCAGTAGCAGAGAAGAGTCATATATCTGGGAATGCAGGTTGAATACTAAAATCTAAGGAGGCTTGTGCAGAGCTTTGCTTCAGTGGTTAATTTTGGCTCTTTATTGAGCTCTGACGTGGAGGCTGTACTTGCAGTTCTGTGTCAGCCCATCTAAAGTGAAGAGCCGGCGTGCACTGGGATCAGTCATGATCTGCTGAGAGGGGGGAGGAAAGCCCGAGACAGCACTTGTGCCTACTTTGGATTTCAGAAGGCAGCAGCTGTAGGCAGAGATGCAGGCCCACCGCTCCGATGCGACCGGTGATTGGATGGAGAGGGGAAAACACAGTTGGCTTTTGGGATTACTTCTGTGCTGGAGCAGAGTGTTTGATCAACTCTCTTCTGCTTGAGAGAAATCCAAGTGAAAATGACTGTAAGTACTGCAGATTAATGTGACGGGAGAGAAGTGGCTTAACAGAGACAGCAGAGTAATTTTAAAGAAAATGACTGTGCCTGTCGAGTCATTTACAGTGCGTACACTGCATGTTTGAGCTCTGCTCTTCACTGCGAGTGCAACTCTGTGCTACCTGGGATGTGCAGCGTATGGAGCTGGAGGGATCAGCTCCCAGACCTTTCGGGAGAATTGACCTGCTGTCCCTCTCAGAAATATGAACTCTAACTGAGGTGAAGCCCCAGCTGGAAAGATGCAGCGATCTGCCGAACTGTCAGTGTTTAAAGGCAAGGAGGTTAGAAGAGGGTGTGTTCGTCTTCAGAAGCAGAAGTCTCTAACCAATCTCACGCTCATCAGCGAAGGGGAGAAGAGGAGATACTCATACAGGGAGAACTGGTTTGGAAACGCCTCCAAGTCCAGCCAGAGTTACCATCAGCGGGAGGCAGAAGCTGGGAGCAGAGGCTCCCTTTCCAAGGCACTCTCACAGTCGGTGCACTCTCTCTGCCACTCCAGCCTCACCACACCCCAAGTGTTTCAGGTGATACCACCTGCTGGAAGCAGGACATCCAGGAGGCTGGGAGAACGGCATACAGGTGAAGGCTTTGAGATTGACAATGAAGAGAGGGGAAAATCAGATGAAAATGCATCCTGCATGTCCCGTTTCCCCAGCAGGAACTGGACAGAGGAGGAGGAGGAAGGCTGCTTGCGTGAAGGGACTGCACATCTGGATGAAGATGTCATAATAACAATGCTGGGGGACCTAGAACATGTCCTTTATACTGATATTTTAGGTAAGTTAACTTTGGTGTGACATCAGGAAGTGCAGGAGGAGACCCAAGTGTTAGCACATATCTGCAGGGAGCAGATTTTTGATCTTGATAGTGATTTCACAAGACAGAACTGGGTTTATTTGCGATAGTATGCAAAAATAGGGTCTAGACGTTTCTTCCTTGTTTGCTTACTCTTATTTCCAAAGACTGTATGAAGTGAAGATAAATGTCAAAATCACTTTTGATGGGTGTATGGGCAGAAACAGCCTGTAAATAATTGAACATAGTTTGCCTAGCTGTTTGAAAAAATAAGGGGAAACATTTAACTGCTATTAGTTTACTCATAAATAAATTAATTTTAATGACATTTTTTCTCATGAATTTAAAATTAAAATCTTGAATCCAAGGTTTGGTTTAGATAGAAAATGTCTCGGCCTACCTGCAGACTGTCCCTCCCATATTGCTACCCTTTTCCCCTGCTGATAATTTCACCCCTATATGTGGAATTGTGAGTGCCAGGGTTTCAGTTTAGTTTAAATAACCAGTTTTGTTATATCAGTGCATGCCAGTGAGCATTTGAAGTCCACAGCCATAGGTGCTTCAAAAGGCTTCTGTGTTACTGGCTTTACTTTTCATCTCTCAGCCCTTTATAAGAGTGCTCAAAGTGTTCATTTCCAAAGCTTTGTTCTTCAGCCAGTCAAACGGTTGAAGTGGCTGCTTGCTTTTCCAAGGTTACGTAGCATGTGTCTAGCCTGGAGGTTCTTTGCTGGTAGATATGTTTGCCCTGATTGTATTTAAACAATCAGGATAAAATTTTTGCTGTGTATGTAATGTAAAAGCTGTTGTCTCAAAATAACAAAGAAACAAGTATGCTCTTTTTATGCATCTTTTTTGGTGTTAGACTGTAGCAGTATGCACAAAGGGACTTCTCCTACAGCTTAGAGGCACGTTAGCCAAGGAAGCTGAGCTCTCTGCCTGCCCCTGCTCCTCTTCAGCTGTGTGTCACTGAGCAAATTCCTGTTCTCCTGTGAGCCTCAGTTTCCCCACCTGCAGACTAAAACTGGTGCTTTCCATATGAATGGAGTTAATATGTAAGAGTGAAAAATTCTCCGGGAAGCTGTTATTATTTGTAAGTCCTTTTATGAAAATCAGACAATTAATGGAATTATTATTCTCCCATTTATCTGCTTTGGGCTGTAATTACATGGGTGGAAGTACTGAAATGATTATGAACAGTATTATTAAATGTGTAATTATGGGTAAGCTTCAGAATTGTGAATGTAAAAGTTTAACCTAGATGATGAGTGATTTCTGTAAAATGTTTATTTGGATTTCATGTGTCACACAATGGAAGAAATGAATGTGTTCTCTAAAAATTTATTGAGAGAATCTGTAGTTGTTCACTGCTTATAGGCAAGAATTTGAGGACCATCTTTTGGAATATTCATGTTTAATATAAATTATGAAGCTATAAGTGATTTAAGCAGGTTGTATTTCCCAGAGTCAGTAAAGCATTTACATCAGACTTTCTTGTAAGAGGAACAAAATTTTGAAAAAGAGTTTCAGGGTACCCTGGGTTTAGTCTTTCTTGTCCCAGTCTCGCTGTGTATGAAATGGAATGGTTTTTCTTCAGCATGCAAAACAGAATCACTTGAGATAACAAGCAGGGGACATTTCTGATATGTTAGGTGATGCAAATGTATATAGACTATAATGGCAGTGGGCCATAGTAATAAGCAACAAGGTGTCTGGGGGACTCTGGACTCCCTTCGAACCAATGTGTCTCAATCCTGCTGCACTGTAGTGTCTCTTCTAGCAGGCACAGTGTAGCTGGCTCTCAGAAAAAAACCCACATGTTCACCATCCCCATGGTCCTCTGTACAGAAGGAGGCTTGGTGCAGATGGGGAGCCACAATGCTGTCCTGAAAATGTAGGCAATGTCAGGTGCAAGTTAGGTCTGAGGACCTTGCACTCAGGGCAGAAAATTTCTCAACCATCGTGTTCATCTGTTTATACTTTCTGACTTGTTCATCCATGGTACAGCATGAGTCCGTTGAGACAGCCTTAAGAGAAGGAAGGAAAGGAAAAAGGAAAAGTATTTTTTAAAACACTGAAAAGTTACAGTTATGAAGATTTTGTATGTAGCAGTATGTAATATTTTAAGATCTTAAAACTCCTGTTGTATCTTTTTTAGAAAAAAATGGTAGAAAGGTTTTGAAATTAACCTGTTGTGTCACTGAGAGATCAAAAGAGATTAGGTCTTAAACTTTTCACCTTTCCAGGGTAGAATAACTCCACTTTTTATGGTGTAATTTGTCTGAAGGTGAAACATTCTTCTCTGTGAAAATATATTTTGGCAGTTTGCCATACATATGTACCTTCTATTTTTTTCTTTTTTTTTTTTGTATACTGCAATTATGCCTCAAGGCTTTGTTATGCTATTTACTGTACAATATGTATTAAAAAAGACAGTTGCTGTCATTTTTGCTGCAAGAATTTGCAGTGTTAACATATAGCAAAGGACAACTGACAAGAATAAACAAGGAAGGAAAGGGCAAAGTCACTGCAGATATGAATTATATTCAGTTCCTCACATGAATATAAAGGTAAAGTACTGCTTTGCCTTTAATTCTGCCTGCTTACACCCTGGAATTTGTCTTTCTGTGTATAACAGAATATTGCCTTATACCAACAAGCTACTGTTTCACCTCTAGTTTGAAGCAGGGCAGGTAACAGGTCCTGGGTCTTCCCCATGTAGGTATTGGGGAAGGAATATAATGTGCTCCTGGAAGTGAATTTGAGTGCATTTGGCAGAGGGCGAAAAGCAAAGGGCAGCGACAGTGAGGAACTGAGTACATCTTAGGCAACGGCCTGGAGGCAGTCACAGACAGTCTGCCTGGGAACTGTCTGGGCTTTCAACAGCAGGTTCAATCTAACAGGACTTAATGGTTTTCAACTTAGCCACGGCATGAGCCCTGTTGCTTCACAGGAACCTCCAGGATGGTGCAGAAACCTCTGCAAACAGTACTTGGGATCCATGGGTACATTGATCAGCAGGGTGCTTGACTGAACAGGTTGAGCTTGAAACACAGGAGCAGTTGTGGTAACTTCAACCAGATTGTGAATATTTGCCTCCTGCAAGGAATTACATATAAAAATGCACACAGGTAGTTTATTTTATGGAAAAAAAAATTGGGAATGGACATGCTCTAGGGGTATGGCTTGAGAAGATGGAGAGTTTGGCAGCAGTGCTGGGCCTGTATCCCCACTTCTTGTCTCTGCCTGGTCCAGGTGTTGACCCCGTGGTCAGTTCCATGGTGCCTCTGCCTGGATTTCTGATCTTGATTTTTTTGTATGATGTTGAGTTTAAATTCACCAGACTATCTCTTGTTAGATGTATTCAGAGAGGAAACAGTTTCTTGATGTCATAAGGATTCCAAGATTTGATTGTTCTGGATGAGAATGATGAAATCTAGAGTTAAATATTAGAGATAGTCTTAGTGATTGTACAATATCATTTTTGATGATAACATGTCCAGAGTGAGGAGTAAAATTAACTTAACAAAGTGAGGTATGACACGAAATTTATCATTGATAGAGTCAAAAAGGAATTATTTGCACTCCGTGTTCAGCATTGTGCACATAACATTCTTTCAAGCAACAGACATAGGGCACAGCCAGAAGCAGAACGCTAGCCTTGAACAAGTCAGTGATTTTGTCACAGATTTTCCTTTGAAATTTTCTTATTCTCCAAAAGAAAGATGAACTAAAATTCCTTGATATATGGCTATTCTGGAAAACATACATTTCTCTATCTTCATATACGATTTTTGGAGGTTGCTTTGAGGCTTATTATGTTTTCATTTTGTAACACTTTTTTTTTTCCTTTTTTTTTTTATTTTATTTTTTTATTGTGACAATGGATCCCTGAAGGCTGTTAAAGTTCATAGTTGTGTAAATTACGCATGTGCTTAGAATTTTCAGATTTTTATCCCAAGAAGAATATTTTTCTTATCCCATATAAAGAATAATCTCCCCTTTCAGGAAACCATTACAGTTCAGGAAAGATGCTTTATGAAGTGCCTGACTTAAAGAGTACTTTGAAATAGCCTGGATGTTAAGTGCATACTGAAGAGTTGTTGTAACAGTCATCCCAATACTTTCCAGACACAGATATTTACTGTGGCTTTATTTCCTACCAAGTTATGTAAAATGTCAAGGAGGAAAAAAGGGCTGTTTAATGTATCAAGTGGTCTGGGGCTGCGTTGTTGCCTTGATTACAGAGGATAAAAATCCCAACACTGTAAATCTGAGTTTCATTAATAAATTTGGGCCCTAACAGGGATACTTCACCAGGACTCTTTTCAGTGGTTTTTTTACATACCACATGTTATTTATAAGCGTATGTGTGTTTTATTACTGAAAGGATGAGGTTTTATTCTTTTAAAAGATTAAAGGGACAGGCCTATTTACAATCATATGTGTGTATTCTCAGCTGTGTATACATGTGTGCACTTTATTCAACCTTATATGCTTGTGTGCACTAAAACTTATGCTGGCTTTCTTGTTTTCTTCCAGGGGAAGACCCTGAAACAAGAAGAATGAGAACTGTAAAGAATATAGCAGATCTGAGACAGAATTTGGAAGAAACTATGTCTAGCCTTAGAGGGACGCAGATAAGCCACAGGTATACTGGTTTTGTGTAGACTGCTAAAAATTTGGACTGTAGGAGAATATTACTAGTTGCTGAATGAATTAGAGACTTACGAGGGAAAAATAACTATGACACTAACCATGCTGTTTGCTAGACTGCCTCAACAACTTAAATGTGACTTTAATATGCTTTACTATCAAAGTGTCTTTTACAATCATGCACAAAGATGGTTATTGTTTCATGTACATCTACTTAGAAGTCTATAAAATTTATTTTAGGCTATTTTATAACTACAGGTTATTATATACACATATGTGTGCACATGGAGAAACACACACACAGACACACACAGAGCTTTTTAAAAAAACATATACTCTTCCAGCCTTTGCTTTTCCTTGTTTTCAGGAACAGAGAAAGCACAGCTCACTGTCTTCTCCCTTTTGTTTGGCAGCACATTGGAGACAACTTTTGACAGCACTGTGACAACTGAGGTGAATGGGAGAAGCATACCAAGCTTGACAAGCCGGTCCACCCCGGTGACTTGGAGGCTAGGGCAGGCCAGTCCTCGGCTGCAGGCAGGAGATGCCCCGTCCTTGGGCGCTGGTTATCCTCGCAGCAGCGCAAGTCGCTTCATACACACAGACCCTTCTCGATTCATGTACACCACCCCGCTTCGCCGAGCAGCAGTTTCTCGCCTTGGAAATATCTCACAGATCGACATGAGTGAGAAGGGAAGTGGGGATCTGGACATATCTTCTGAAGTTGACGTTGGTGGCTACATGAGCGATGGGGATATTCTTGGGAAAAGCCTCAGAACTGATGACATCAATAGTGGGTAAGTATCACTTTTTCCCCATTTGAACTAATGAAGTGGAAGTTTTATTATGATTGCTACATAAAAATATATATATAAAAACAATGAAAACAAAAATAAGCCCCTAAGCTGCCAGTAATGTTCTCACCTGCCTTCAAATTCAGTTCTTCTCCTTTAATGTCAACGTGACTTTGCTACGAACTTTGATAAGAGCATAGGTACTTCTTACTACTTACTGGAATTTCTTAGTTGTCTGATAACCCATCATTTTGCACTGCTAGCCCTGGGATGAGTCGTCTTTCGGTATGTTTATTCTTTATTTGAGATGGTATATATGGTATTGGATGCAGCTGATGAAAAACAGATGCTGACAGCACTGACTTTCTCTGTTTCCACTGCAGATGTTGTCTAATATAGTCTGTGTGATAGGCCTTTATTGCAGTTTTTCAGCTGTGACTATCATCTAAGCTGTAGGAATATTTTTTTCATAAAAGAATAAATCAGTCACTCTCCAAGCACACCCAGGAGGAAGATTGACAATTAGTTTTATTTTTCTTTGCTTAGTCAATTGATTGACTTTGGGGTGCTGCATTTGCTGTGTTTCAAATTGATATAAGAATTATTAAATAGTAATCTTGGAACATAAGTCACTTCACTCCTATGTATGTTAGAACTCCTAAAGCATCATTTAAAAAGAAAAGCCATGTTATGGTTTTGCTCATAATTAAATTACTGTTCAGTGCTGTTGTTGGCGTCTCAAGGATGCTTGATGGCTGAGGTAACATCGTTGGAACACAAGTCCCATGGAGTACACAGCCATGTCACACCACATTACTTCACTCTGTATAAATTTAGGACTCTTGCTGTCAATCTAATCTTTTAGTTTGAAGTATAGCTATGATTAGAGAATGGCAGCTGATGGAATTGGATATGATATGTTCCTAAGGGCAAATGTAAGTCTGTGATCAAAGCTCTTTGTAGAGTAGCGTCTCACCTCAAGCACCATCCAAAGATAGATCTCCTGAAAAAGCGTAACTATAAAGAAAGCATACTCCTGTACCTCCCTGGTGCACTGTCTCGGTGATGTGTGAATGGAGTACTGCTGACAAGGTTGTCCACAGCATAGCATTAGTGGCTGTCAAGTAGGATGTCATATACATATGTGCTAGAACAGAGAAAAGACATATGGAAAATGTAATACTTTAATGTCTGAAGACCTTTTGTCATAAAGGAAATATAAATGCTGCCTTTGATGGATGCATGGGTTTATTTAAAAAAAAAAAAAGAATAGGGAAATCCTTTGCATTGCCTGATGAGTTGTATTAATTAGCTTATCACATTAGAGAATGAATATAGTCATCTTGTGTGACTTTTCTTTGCATTTGTAATAAGGATGACTCAATAGACAGTAAGTTGCAATGTGCTCAGTTAACATTTTTAGGTGCAGTAAATGTTAAAAACAAGTTAATAAGCTCTGAAAATTCGCAATTCATTGAGGCATATAAAGCCTTATCTCCTTTATGCCTCTTCCATTTTCAGTATAATTACTTTAAACACTCGGGGACAGGAATGCAGCAGTAATTAGAAATTAGTTTGAGGAAGGCCTGTTGCACTTGTCAAATCTCTCCATTCAGGCCTTACTTGCAGAGGAAAGAATCCATATAGTCTGGATTGCATTCAAACCACAGCTAAATTTAAAATGCAATTCCAGAGCCTTGGAATCTACTGCATAATTCACCCCTAGCTAAATAATCTGTCAAAAATCTCAATTTTATCTTTAATAAAAGGATAAATCTAGTGTATGAGCATTACTGTTAATTTACCTTTGAAGACAAAGGCGAAGTTACCTTCTGCAAACTCCAGATACCAGGGTTTCAGAAATCCCTTGCTGAACTTCAGGCCAAATCTTACCAGTGTACAAAATGCCTCACAAACCTACCCTTTGCATTTTAATGCGCTTGAGGTTGCCTTCATCCAGATTGCCACCCAGGGCATGATGCCCTCTCAAACTGTAGCTGTTGCACAGGGCTACCCTACTGCAACTTTTGCTCTCAAAATCTGTACCAGCTCATCCACCCCAAACCACAGGGGTGGAGGCTGGTGCTCCCAGGCTGCCGTATGAGCCCCGTGGTCTCCGGGACAGTTGATTTCAATTAAATCATCTCCCAGAAGGAACTGCAGGGAGAGCGCCAACAGAACATCTGGAGCACCAGCTGTGTGTGTGTGCCTTGGCTTGTGCCTGGGAGTCTGTGTAGAGTTATTAAAGTTAAATGTTTGTGTACATGGACAAACGCTTCGACTGAAAGATGGATTTGAGTGGCACCATTTCACGGCTCAAGGAGAACTTGTGTAAAAGATTATTTGAATTCGAAGGGAACTCCACTAGATCATTTTAGCCATCAACCTAGCATTAGGGCTACACTTATTTCAGTAAGCCTCTAAATTTACTTTGAGTATGTCCACTGAGGTATACCGAATTTTTTTTTCTGTATATGTATACTTCTACGTTAAGTGCCATACAAGTGCAGGGTCCTTCACAAATGAATTTGTGCAAACTCTGCACTAGGTTGCTACGCTAAAGTTACCAAAAACTACAAGAGGAAAATATAAAAAGTCAGCTTAAGAGGGGAGACAATTTAATGAAAGGTCCTTTGAGAGAATAATGGACAGGTCTTGAGAGTAGGAGAGACTTGTGGTACTGCTCAGTTACAAGCACCAAGACCTGTCATAGAGATAACTAAACTGTAGGTAGGCATTCCAGAAATTATTGCTGCTGCTTGAAATTCAGAAACTTTTAATGGTTCTCTAGTGAATAAGCAGCAGTACACTCACTGTCGATACATTAGTCATTCATTATAATGTGAAGTAGCGGGAATCAAGTTAAAGGAACACAGATAGAAACAGATTCTTAAATGTCATTGTAAGGGCTTCAGTGGATATCTCTTTCATATTGGAACGACTGCATCTCAGTAGGGACTATGGATTTGGATTCTTAATTTCTGTTCCCATTTAGATGGATGCTACTGATTTTTTCCTTTTTTTCCCCATTTTTAACTAGAGTTATGCTTCTTGCATCTAGTGCTATTTAACAAAACTGCAGTACTTAAAATGTACTTAAAGTTTTTGAAGATACTTGAGAGGTCCAGCCTAAATATATTTTGGTAAAACAGGTTGGCCTGTAAGCCATCACAGAAAAAGGCAAATGATCCTAGAAAATAAGCACATATCTGATCTCCCTGTGCTGTGCACGCCAACTGAAAATATTTAGTATAAGTCTACCATCTATTAGGACAGCCTGTACCTTAAACATTTGAATTCCACAGTCCATTAACTTTAGAGTGAAACATGGTTGCCAGATGGCTGCATTTCCCACTGATTGACCACACATTTATTTTCAGGTACATGACAGATGGAGGACTCAACCTATATACAAGAAGTCTGAACCGAATACCAGACCTAGCTGCCTCTCGAGACGTCATTCAGAGAGGGGTTCATGACGTGACTGTGGATGCAGACAGGTAACTGTGCTTTGCTTAGGAAAAAGTTATCTGAGCTTTGTGGATATTTTTCACCCTTCACACTTGCTAATATATCACTGTTTTGTTCATAAGGAATAGCAAGAGAAAGCAAGCTTCTGAGACTGCTAGGTTTCTGAGCACACAATACACCAAATACCACAAGAAGTGGGAAAGAAGCATGTTTCTTACGTGAGAAGGGGACTTACGAAGAATTTATTGTTGAAGGTGTAAGAGAAAATATTAAGAAACCAGACCTAATTTGCAGTCGTGAATCTCTGAAATGGGACATGATTTTTACAGGTTGCCTTGTTGATTGATGAGCATAGAGAGAATACACATGGTCTCTAGGCAGCAGAGAGCTTGCGTGTGCCTGATGAATTGGGTCAGAACATGCATTTGGAGTTTACTGGAACCAGAATGCTGGTGGTCTTCACCTGTTTTGCCCTCTGTGGGTGTCAGAAGGCAGCAATACCCATGAGCAGTGGGAAGATAAAAAATGGGTTGTATCCCATTGTCTATGTAGTGTGAAAAAAACCCCAACATTATCCCGCCCTTATATGTGTATATATGGGTGTAAGCATAAAAATGTGCTCCCGCTAGTACTTCTGCAGATTAGCAAAGCGTTTTCTGTTTCTTTTCCTTGAGCTTCAAGTAGATTCATATTGGTGGCTTGTATCCATGTCTGACAAATAAAAATTCATAACCCAACTTTTGCAGTACTTAAAGCTGTGAGCTCTGAGGTTTTGGTCAGACCATCATAGAGATAAGGAGCAGCTGTGAAATTTGGCAGTCTTCAGTTTTAGGGGGTTGATTTCAGTCACATCTTTTTAAAATCAAGTTTCCTTTAAGGAAAAAATGTATTTAATCAAGAAGGGAGAAAAGGTTCATGAAGCAGCTCTGGTTTTACAAACCCAGCAAATTAGTTGAAGAAGTTCTAGGATGTTAGCCTAGTTATGATATAATTTTTACTTTTCACAATTTTCTGGTGAAAACATATGTGACACAAGCCAAGGATAGCCAGCATTAGTCAAACAGTGCATGCAGTGCATCAGGATAAAGAAGATAATTCCATCTAGAAAACCAGTTACTTAAAAAAGAAGGTTGCTTTAGCTGACATATTAGCATTTGTTGACCTTGCAGAAAAAGCCTATTTTAGATAGCAATTCAAATGAACACAGCTTGGTTCTTTGGTATGCAAGCATTGACGTGATTCAAAGACCAGAGAGAAAGTGTACAGTAGGCGTTTAAGAAAATAATTTGGATAGAACTCAGGCAGTAACAGAAGGAGAAAATGAGAAATGAGATGTGGGCAGGAGGGACTTTTGTGGAGCTCTGTATGTGAGAACAAGAACCTTAAGCTCATAGCGAGAGAGAGGGTGGAAAATTTAGAGGCTGGGAGCCGTGTAATTAAGGACAGAGAATGTTGCTAGCGCCCACATTTTTATATGTGTCTATATCTTTTTTTCACCTAGGAGTGAAGTTATTAGAGCTCTTCCCACCATGCAGTATTCACACCCAGGTTTCAAACCACGCACTTCTTTCCTGAAAAAAAAAGAGTTCCAAATTAAGGGATGTAAAAATTTTTCTTAGTATTCCTCAAACTCTAGATGCTGCTCAAACACTTTGTGTTTGTTTTGCTTTGAAGTGTTATTTCGTAATGTATGTGTTAATTTGTTCTATACAGAGTGCAGGTACATGCATGTTTTGCATGTGAAACCACAGGCAAAATTAATGAGATTGTCCAGCATTTCCCAGTATAAATCTGTTTTGGTTTGTTTATACTGCTTTGTCAGATTGGCTAAAAGTGTTGTGCAAAAATCTACTCTGCTGTTTCTGAGTCTTTCATCTCTGAGTCTGTCATTTGGCAGGTTGTGGAGCAGAGATTTCAAATTTGTCAGGAGATTATTTTGGGTCTTGAGTGAAAAGTTGACCAATTTTATGCAAGATAGAAGGGTTTTAAAAAAACTAAATTAATGTGTATTCAGGAAAGATCTATTTGATCTCAACAACTAAAATCTCAATATATTCCATCTTCACTGCGCATATGCAAACTGCTCTTGATATTAGGAAACTGCATGAGCAAGCCCCAAAATAATTTTTGAGCTTTAAGCCTAAAGATGTGAAGTAGGATTTACTCTGTAGTGACTGCTTTCCCTTGCACAAAGACTGAAAGCTGGACTCCTGTGCTCTTCTGGACCCTCTAAACCAGGTGTCACGGAACATACTAAATGTTGTCATGTAATTAAAAAGTTTATCATAATGCACAGGCATGAGGGATTTAAATTACGGATGTTCAGGCAATTCTGGCATTTTCTGACCTTTCAATGCTTGATTTTTACAACCTTAATCATGTTTTGTTGACATAGATTTCTTTTGTATATAGGTGTATGCTATTCCTGGAAGCAGCAAAAGGTGTTTAGGAAGTAGGAAAATTTAAATATTTTTTTGAGTTCTGACGATAACAAAACACATGCTTACCAAAATGGGCCACAAAAAACCCCCATGTATTAGGTCATACATGCACAAAAATTGTTTATGCTGATCTTCAACAATGTGTGTATCATTTATGATATGAAATCAGGTGGAAAAAGCAATACAGAGATTGCTGAGACTCTTGCTTTTCTTGGCGGGACAGGTTTTGATCCTTCACAACAGCGTGGGTACCTGAGATTTCATCTTATTTCACATAACATTTTAGATCTTATTTTTTCTACTCTGAACAAAAAATAATAGGGTTTATTTCAGGGCTTCAAGGTAAACCTTGCCACTGGTATGATGAACTTCCATGAAAGAGGATTATTCTTCTCTCTATCATCCCGGTAGATATGTGAAGAACATATCCATTTTCTCTATGGTATCATTAGTATAAGCCTTTTTCGTAATTGGCATGATTTGTGCTGGCCTTTCTGTTGTAAAGGGCTCTGCTGGCATCTCTGAGCAGGCAGAAAATAAAAGATATGCTGCAAATATCTGATTTACATTAGCAGGCAGGAGAGAAGTTTCAGTATTCTGCCCATCACTAGAGCCTGTAACTTTTGCTGACAGCAACCCCATGTTCTTCATGAAAATTGAACTTGGGGTTTTTTTTCTGACAACCTAAATTACAGCTTCTGCTTATCTTTTAAAACAACTTCTTTTTGTGAGCTGGCAGTACAATATTCTTCAGATAGGTGGGTTGATGATATCTCTAAGGGCAATGCCATTTCTGGCAAATGTATACTTTCAGGCTGATTCTCGTTTCATGGATAAATCAGGAATAATTCACTGAAATTAGGGGCATGGAACTGGCGTAAAAAGACAATCAGGTCCCCAGTTTGATTCTACTCTACATTGGTTTCAGATTAGGACCTGCATCTCCACTTCTTTGGTGAATGCCAAAAAGCAAAGGGTTGAAGGATCTCCATGTGGAAACTTAGCCTGAGAGAGCTCATCCAAATAATAATATTAAATTGCTCTTTGAACATCTTCATAAAAAGTTAAATTAATGAATGCAACATAAGCCATAAGTTTAAATGTTGATTGCATACTACCCTGGAAAGCACATTGGTGTAGAAGGGAACACAGCATATTTGCTTGTTCTGGGGAAAGAGTTGTAATGGTTCAGTGAGAGGCTGAAGGGACACTGGCAGCATCAGATGTCAACAGTTGTATCATTCTTCTTTTGCTTTTTTTTTTTAACTTGGACTCTTTTTTTGGGGGGGTCTATAAATGCCTATTCCTTGCAACTTACCTTGCTTCAGATACCATAAGAAATTAATTAGAGAGGAAGATGGATTCTCTGCAGCGGGTGTAACTTGGGATGTGGCTGGGAGAGCTCTCAGTGGTATGATATCACTTTTCATTTATTGTTCTGTCTTCCTCCTCTACACTCCAGCATTTGCCTTCTGGGACTCTTAGAGGGAGTATTTGAGGAACATTCTCGGAGTTCAAAACCCTTTTCAAAGTAAGATGAGCCAAAAGAGATTAGACGTAAACACACAAAATGAATTATGTTCTTGGGAAGAGTAAGATTTATTGAAAAGTAAGTTGCAATGGTTCCAAACCACCCTGTGTTGTCCATAAAAACTGGTAGGGAAGCTTAAACAAGCCTTTTGAGAAAGGGATATAGCTTCACTGAGTTCAACCATTGTCCTTCCACCCCCTAGACCTGCTGAATTTTGTGCACTGTATCAAAAGCAACAGCTTTCTTCACTTTCATCGGTCAACAGTCAACATAAGTTGTGCAAATGTTTCCCCCCCCACATCCCTTGAATGCACTATTCTTTTTTTTTCACCTTATCTTCAGGTGAAACCCAAAGCTTTAAAGGTAGCTTATGCTGTTTAGTGTGCTTTTATCATGACCTCCTTCAGCTACTTTGCTGTTGCATTGAATCTGAGCCCCTGTTACACAGAATTCTTGTGCGCAGGGAGTCTTTAAAATGCTTCCACCATCTGTCACATGTGCAGAAGATTTGGCAGTTATCTCAGGCTTGCTCAGGCTGGCCTGTTCGATCTCAGCCAAATCATAATCACCATAATACATTATTAATTATAATTATAATAAAATAATTCCAGATTTGGCCTGTAGTTTATTAACTAACTTCCTGCTTGAATGACTATAAGTCTTCTGGTGTTTGTCTGAGTAGATGAGCCTTGAGTTGGAATATTGTACTTTGAAAAAGGAACTTTTTCAGAGTTCAAAGGGGTATCGAATTGGGAGCCCTGTTTCATAGGGTTGGTAGTATCAGAAAAGGCTGAGAGATATCATGAACCGTAACTTAAAATCCTAATAGAATACAATGCTTGTTCTCATGCTGTAAAGTTTTGGCAGCACATTGAAATTGCTGATGTCGTTTGGAATTTAACCCTTTGGAGTGTTGTTTAGTGGACAGGACTTTATGGACTGCTTTTACATCCAGATACTTCTGTGGAATGTGTATTTCAGCACTGCACTAATACTGTGCTTTCTGCCATGTGTCCCTGCAGCTTGGTGTTGACATGATCACTGTGCTGCCATGTTGCAACTATTACCTGTTCACTTTGCTGCTCCTGGTAGCAGAGTGGGATTTACTATGGATAGTTAAAGGAGTTATATAGCACAGTATTAGTGATCTTCACTGTGTGAATACATTCAGCCCCCTGCCCTTTCCTCTGTCTCCCAACATTGCAGCTGTGTCCAACTCTGGGTACCAGCATCTATGGCAGGAATAGAAACATTCATTCCACTGATGTAAAATAACAAAACATAACATAAATATACCTACTTCTTGCTGTCTAAGACTTTCTTGGGCGAAACTGGATTTTGCTACAAACCAACTGCGCTGTGTAGGGAGACTTCTTATACCTTTGCATCTCTCTTCACCGCTAAACATGCTTGTGATTGCTATTCTGTGCACAACCTATAAAAGTCATTATAGACCTTAAAGGCAAGCATGTTCATCCAATTGTGTGATCCACTATAATTTTCCTGTCTGTGATTTTACAGTATTAGTAGCTTCATAGGATACTGAAATAATTATTAATATCTATACCTTACTGTTTTTGTAGTTGTTACTCAAGTATCTCCAGAAACCGTGATTAAAGAATCTCTCTTTAGAGAAGAGAGCAATTTAAATTTTAAGCTGTTTTTACTACTGTTGCTCTCTTCTATACTTTTAATCTTCCATAATTTCTTTTCACAGCTGTTGCTGTTAACATTTCCCACCATTTACTTTTATTATTCTCAAATGATCCTGCATTTTCATAATCTCTGGTGTAAATCTTTCCTCATTTTGGCATCTGTTAGGCTCTTAAGAAAGTTCCTAGTTAGAAGTATCTATTTCAAAGTGTATCTTGCATTTTATTTTTTCTGCAAACTCAGGATGCTATATTTAAGTACCTAAAGCATAAATATATATGTATCCATGCATAAAGAGCAGGATAATTGTGTCAAAAGGAGCACTCCTGGTTTTTTGGCTCATTATGTTTTTAAGTATTCAGGATCCTTTGAGGATAAATGCCTTATTTTCAAAGGCATAATCAAAAATAAAATTTTCAGCAATATGACTTTGTACAGAATTATTAGTTTAAAAAAATGGTATTTGAGTTGAGTATGACTTTGTTTCTGTGTGATTTCAAAAGTCAGGATTTGGACAATATAAAGTAAGCAAAGCAACTGGACTTTGATCTAATTTTGTGAGGTTGTCTCTTTCCTTAGTTGCTTTAAATATCTATAGAAATTGCCCATAGAACCACAAACCAAAACATGGAGACATTCAACAGCTGTGTGCATTTTTATTAACATCAGTGACATAAACAAACTGCATTGTTAGCATGCTGTCATTAGTATGTTAAACTGTCACAATCCTGCAGCATCATATCTGCAGACACATTTCTTTGCACCCAGCTTACATATGGAAATGACATTCAGAAAAGGCAGGAGCAGTGCATGGCAGATGTTTACTTTAAAACAAGACGAAGCTGCAAGTGATTATGTGTAATGAATGATAAATGAAGTTTTCTCTTTTTCATTTTTGTCAAGTGACATAAAGAGGGACAATACTAATTAATTTCAGTTTATCTGAAAAAGGAATTCATGGAAATAAGCTTTTAAATTTTGCAAGGAATGGAAGCGAATTATATTCTTATGCAATGCTAAATGAGCTGAGCATATAGTTTGCTTTTAGTAAATGAAGGGCTGACACATTTAATATTGTCAAAAACCTACTTTTTCAAAGTGGATGGTGTGGAGGTAGGTATTAATGTCATCCAGTCTATTTGCATTCTTTATTTCCACTTATATCCAAGTTTGGTTTAGATACTTAAAAATTATTTGAAGTGAGGCTGGACTTTATCATATGTTAACAGATTGCTAATACTTCCCTTCAGAAAAAATGCAGATGGTTTATTTTGACTGTAATCTACTTCTGAAGAGAATGCCAATGCATTAATAACAACTACCTAAGATGCAGTTTGCGGTTTCAGCAGCATCATCGTTCTGGTCCAGTACTGTACTTCATTGTTATCAGCAAAGACTAATGTACTGCCTTCTTTGTGTTAGAACAAAACATGGGTAGCAAGATTTAAATCATTACCCAAAATACCCCAGGCTCAAATATAAAATTAAAGAACTTGAATCTCCTGTGTGATACATATTTGATTCCTGAAGTCAATAAACTTAAGAAGTTCTTTAAAATGTCTTAATTTGTTTGATGGCTGGAGGAAAAAATGTAATTTTTTTCTCCTGCATGGCTATTAAATCAAAAATCTTATTGAAATTTTCAATAAAATAGGTGCAATTGAGATTTCAGTTCTAACATTAACAAACACGGCATATTTTTGATAGATGCTTCACGCAACTGAATATAAAAATTGTGATTTTGTTAATTTAGTGTTGGAGATGCAGTAGCTTGTGATCACTAAGTTGTCTATTGTTCTAAATTGCCTCAGAGAGACCTACTTCCTTGTGGAGTAAAATATTCTTGTTTCTTACTTAAGTCATTTATTAAAGAACTGTTTTTATAATAGCTATTTACCAGATTGAAGTAGTTCTTCGTACATATGAATTATAAGCATGTTCCAATTAACACTGTTGTAGAAAATAATTAATTTGAAACATTAGAAAAATCCTTTGCCTTGAGTTTATTAGGTATAAGTTCACATTAAAGAACTTTTGGATTCAGCAGCTTCAGCAGACCTCTAAAATGATGAGAAATGGGAAAAAAAAATAAAAGCCACATTATGCTGCACTTTTTTGTACCTACAAGAGGTAATGAGAAAGGGGTAAAATGATCTGCTCTGACAGCTACTTGCTGTTGCTTTGTACACCTGCTCTTCTTCCTAGTTGGCAGGTGGACAAAACAGGTAGGTGAAAAGAAGGATAAATTTAAATTAAGGTTAGCATCTTGAAGGGTGCAAGTGCACGTGTGCTGCTTGAGCTGTAGGACTGCTTACAGTGCAAAAGAGGAAAATTGCAAGCTTTTGACCCTTTCTCTTGCAATGTGCTTCTCTTAGAGCAAACCAGTAATGCTCTATCTGTCCTGGGGCTGCAGGAATGCGGTGATGTTGAATGCGTTTTGGATTGGCGATTGCATTGCAAGGTAAATTCATCATTAGTAGCTAGAAAGATAGCCGGAATCCAGCTGAAAGCTGGTCATGGGTTATCTATGATTAGATAAAATTAAAAGAAGGATGTATCTAAAGCTGTGCAGGTTAAAAAGCACGAGAGCCTTTTATTTTCTGGAAACAGAAATGGACTTTCAACCCTGTAGGCTGGTTAAAGGCAGTGTTCAAAGGGAGAGAGTATGAAGGGAAAGCTGGGATGGATATCGCATGGCAGAAAAACTGCCAACCGGCGCAGAGAATACCCCTCACTGGGGGATGCTCGCTGTGGAGCACAACATGTGTTAACTCTTCTCTTTGAAAAAAAATATCCCTCTGTTCACTTGTATCAACATATTACTTATAAATCTTAACTATGTCACCTCCGAGTCTTCTTTTGATGGAGAGAGGAAAAGACAATCCTCCCTCTTCAATCTGTTCTCCCAGCGCCGTTGTGGAGGCTTCCTGCCCCTCCGGAGCCGCTTGTGACAACCTCAGCTCTGTGCGGGGAAATGTTTGGTGCAGCAATGTGCTTGGAGTTTGTTTTCTTTTGAAGTTACAACACTAATCTCATCTGTATCTAATTGTTAAAATATTAAGCCTTCAAAGATTTCCTTTGTAAACAAAAGATTGTCATAACAACTTAAGCAGGATCAGATGTGTAAACTTAAGGAGTGGAACCCTCAATGCATTTTACAGAAGTTTTTTACAAAAGGTTATAGGATAGTTTTAATTCAAACCTGTGTAGTGGATTGAATAATCTAAAATACATTATTTGAATGAAATTTTAAAAATAGCTTTGCCTAATTACAATTTACCTGAACAAATAAGCTTTTAATCTGTTACCTGCCAGCTTTAATTTCCAATGTGTTAAACTTTCTGTCATATTACTTTTAGATGCCTTATGCTCTAGATCTGTTTCATACTGCAGAATAGAATGTAAAATGGCTGCTAACCCTATTAACTGCTGTGCAGGGAAATTCACGAAAGCAAAAATTGCTTTACTGCAGTGTAAAAGCATGTGTAGTGTTGGAAATAATTGCATTGCCCTGGGAAGTACAATAATTGACGGAACAGGTGTTTGTCATTCCTCAAAGTGTTTTATCTAGAAATAAATCTTATTGATATAAGCTAGAGTCTTTTATGTTATAATATCCTACAAGTTTTGATCACATACTCAATATACTAGCTTAAAAGTGAAATGAAGATATTTCAAATGGGATAGGATTTGAACCAGGTTCTGGAAAAGAAACTACAGAGGCAGAAAATGTTATATATTACATATCTTCTGACTCTTTATCAATGAACAGATTAATATTGATAGTGCCAAAAATCTGAAAATTTGTTGATTCAATCTAGAAATGCACACACAGTTTTAGTAGCAAGATTGTAAACTTTAGGAACAAGACATGAGGAATAAAGGTAGGCTGTGCTTATCTTCAATTTTTTAAAATCAAGCCTAGATCTTTCCGTAAGATATTTATTGTCAGATTCAAATACCAAGGTAGACAAAATTTAATGAGTGGTCTGTGTCTGGGGTGACTGGAAGACATGTAATGCTTTATGACAGGCAAGTGATCAATAAAGGTGTATAATCTTCATGACTCCTGAACCACCATCTGGAGCCTCTTATCTCTTTCTATTAACTGTACTGGGAATGTGGCTAGACAGCTAGCTTTTGGATTATGTAAAGATGAACCATGATTGTTTCAAAGAATTAAAAAACACAAACAAACAAAAAAAACCACAACCTCTTGGGTTTTTTTTCATTTTAAGGAAAAGAAATTCTAGTGGAGCACTGCAATGAAGTGACGAGCCTCTATGTAGTTACATTAGCTACAGTATGACATGACATACTGTCACCCAGGGATAGTCCCGCAGGGGAAGGAGATATCTTCCAAGGGATTTTAGAAAGGCTTCATTTTAGGAAAACCAGTTTCTGTACAGCAAAGCTATTGAAAGAGAAATCAGCATGTTTCTTTAAGGTTAAAGAATTATTCTTTTTCCTCTTTGAGTTAAAATCCTTTCCCTCCATGAAAAGAATTGCCTCAGTGTGCCATGTATGACCCAAATCTTTTGATGCATAAAAAAAATAACTGAATTGGCTCTATTTTACAAGTATTTTCCCTTTGTTCGGGACAGAAAGAAATTTATGATCCCCTGTTTTGTACATCTTTCTTTCTCTCTCTTTAATCATTTAAATTAATGATACCAGCAATACTCTTGAGAAATGAATGAATATAAAGTGGATAAACTTAATGGAAAAGCATGTAGGAAAAATAATTTTTTGTGTATTAAGAATAAGTATGTTGACAACGATAATTTAGAGCCTTCCACATAAGTTGTGAAAGCTAATATACTAACTAGATTTTCAACAGCTCTCCCTAAACAGCTATTTTCCATAAAATTACCCATCATACTTTCTTTTGGAATGATTGTATTGGATTGGCAATGTGGGAAATTTTAAGAAGACTGGGCTTATGTGTATGATTGTCATTCCAGCGTGCCACTGAATTGCTGAGTAGTAGTAAGTGAGCCCCAGGAACTCTGACTCAATTTCTGCAGATTTTCAGTGTGGGCAGTAAGAACAGCCTACGACACAGGAAATTTATGATGGATAGTTTATTAATTTTGGATTGCTGCTTTGGTGATATTTTGTCAGATTCTTGGACCTGCTGCAGCTGTTTGGTACAACTCAGCATGAAGGTAATAAATACTGAAGGGAGCTGGTCAGCAATGCTATGCACAGTATTGGTCCTCAGCCTGTGCTGGGTTTGCCTAGTGCTTCCTGAGGGAGCCATAACAATTTCCTTGACAGGAGCTCCATTTCGCTCACTAGCCATGGCTCTGATACAAGGGAGAAGTGAACAATGTGGGGGTTTGTAAGTGGTATTTGTTCTCGTGAAGCTGCAGGAACATGGCAAGCATCTTCTCTGCCATGCCCCACTCTGAAAACATTAGCTCTTGTTCTTCTTCCATGAAAATAGCAGCGAAACCCAAATACCGAGGAGTTCATTTAACTAAATATTGAATTGCCAAAGGAATAAGGTCTTTCAGCTTCTCTTGCAAGAAGCGAGCAGTGCATTTCTGGGTTCACAGTTGTTGCATTGCTGTAGTTAATTATTAGGATGCCAAATTGCTATCAACACTTCAACTTTTAAATCAAAGAAAAAGATAAAAAATAATTTGTTCTTTATTTTTGTAGTAGATCACAGGTTTTTCTATCCTGATAATATATCCTAAGTAGCATTAAGAATTGATCACCAGCTGTGGCTTCTTATAAATACACTCTAACTGAAGGGAGCTCAGGGGTTTTTTTATGGATGATCCTTCTAGAACATAAATACTTCTTATAAAGCTGCCTTTGAAGGGAGTCTCCTGCTTTCCAACCTCCTCCCCTGTTCCCTCCCCACCACCCGTATAGTAGGTACCCCTGGAGGAAAAATCATAATGACATATATAGAGATATCCACTTAAGCCTTTAAAAGAACACCTGTAAAATTTACTAGGTATGGTATAAAACAGTCTAGTGGCTGCCCTATGCTATATGGACCACCAAAGCTGCCTCTCATCAGTCCCATGCTCAAGGAGAATACACAGAGGATATGAAGTCATCTTTTATCCCCTGTCTGGCACCTGTGATGTTTTAGACTAGTGTCTTAAAATGAGGATTAATTATCAGTGCCATGCTAAGAGTCATTAGTATAGTACAGGAGAGAACAAATGACAGTGTTGTCATTTTTTATGTAATGTAATTCATGTATTTGAGAGGAGACTGATCAAAATTCCAAGTTAATTTTGTAGGAAATTCTGCTCTGTTTATTCTACCAGTTTCTGGGAAACCACCTTGTCTTGTTTGAGTAGCAGTGTTATGTTTCGTTCCTGGCATCTCAGTTACATTTTGCAAGGAGAAGTTGGGATAAATACCAAACAGAAATCCTGGGAAGAGTGAACCCAACTTAAGTATCTCACACCTGGATTTATAGGATTTGTATTTGAAAACCTGAGCCCAGCTACCAGGAAAAACATATGGTCTAAAAAGGAAAATCAGGAAAATTTAGGAAAAATAAATAAGAACCTTTTGATTAAAAAAAAAAGAGGACTGTAAGCAATCTGATAATTCTAGGATGGCTTACACTATAGAGGTCACAAAACTAAATAACACTAGATTTTTAGAGGGCAGTGTTAGATTTTTAAGTTTACTATTTATCTTTCAGGCAAACAGAAATACACCTGAGTGATCTTAAAACAACTGAATCTTCCACAGTTGATTCTTTTCTCTTTTATTTTTGATTGTTTTTCCAAAATATTGTTTGCAAAAGTGTGCCTTAATGTAGAGAGTATGCCAAACGTGTTGTCAGGTCTTCCTGAATTGTACGTGACTAGGTTCAAGAGCTGGAAGCTTAAGTTGTAGATTTAGCCAATTATGTTCTGTTTTCATTTGACCCTGGAGAATTCCCCCAGGAGAAATTTGTAGATTAATGCACATGTCACAGAAAGCCTTCACTCTTTAAGGAAACTCAGTTAGACATTAATCTTACTCTTCTTCCTTGTCTTTTAGTATTCCTGATAGTAAATCCTGATAATAAATATGACCAATATGTTGAACCACTGTGATGTTAGAAGACGTGTATGTATTTTTGCTGAAACAGTCTCATGAGAATATTGTGAGTCTATAGCATATTTAATCAGCCTAACATTTATTATATGCATTTTAATACTTGGCCCCGATGAAAAAGATGGTATAGCTCCTACACTGGCCGCCTTGTGATGCCTGCTTTCTTGTGGGTCTCCAGTGCATACCCTACACACAATACTGTATTTGTCATTAAAAACTTCCTGAAAAGGATTGTGTTAGCACACTCTAAATTTTCTTTACAGTTGGCCAGAGGGTGCTCAAAATGATTTAGTACTTTCCTAAGCTGTTCTTCAGAGGGAGCACACATTAAAAGTGCAGTCAGAAAGTGAACTGTTGGCCGGGTTGAACCTGGAGCGGGAAGCTTCCAGAGACAGCAGAGAAGGGACGTCATCATGAAGAAAATGCAAACCATGTTGCTAATTATGTACCAAAGGAGAATTATCCTATGTCTCCTAACACCTGAAGTTCTTCTAAAAAGACTGCTGAAACTGTGCGTAAAAGATATCAAAGGGATACTGAGGAAACTGTTGTTCTCAAGAGCATAAGTACCATGATGAGCGAGCACCACGGTGTACATGCCTGTGTAGCTGCCCTTTGGCTGTGGTTAGTATTGCCAGCAAAATAAGACCATGCAACATCCTCATCCAACTCAGTTGGGATACTCTGAAATGATTTTATAGGCTGTTGACTGAAAAAAATGCAAGTATTTCTGTTGTGTCTGGTTTTGGCATAGATGCTATTGCTTCTTTTAGAGGACATCAGCCCTTTGTTGGAGAGGATATTGGCCAGGTGCAGAGAGTTCCCTAAGTGTCCCTGCAACGCTGCTGGCAACTAAGTGACCTAAGAGCTCAGCAGAGGTGGTGTGGCTCCCTCAGCTTCATGCTTCAGCTCTCGCCAGCTACTATGTGTAGCGAAATAGTTGCTCAAGAACCCTTTGAGATGCTCTCCATTATAAGAAGCATTTCACTAATTTCCATTCATCTTCAGATTGTGGCTATCCAAACATGGCCTGGAGGCATCGATGTGTTCTGGGTGTAATTGGGATGTACCAGGGAATTTAACCTGCAGTACTTGAGTATGTAAGATTTTAGCAAGATAAATGAGATAAAGGAGGAAAAGTGTATTAAATCTAGATAAATCAGTGCTGTATTGTGTCAGGAGTGAAAAGACATTTATCAGCATAGTACTTTAGAGCAAGATGCCATAGTGGCAAAAAAAGTACTGATAGTTTTCCTTTGTGCTGCAGTTTCAAAGTTCTCCGATACATATTTATCTGCCAGTTTGTAATGAAGTCTGTGTCTCAGCACCATCCGGACTTTGTGCAAGCCTTAAGAGTCAGCCGGCCTCATATTCTAATTAAAGTAAAATCTCATGAAGCTAATATCAGGGGCTTTACAAAAATGTATGGCAGCAACTGGTTTAAAATAAATAATTGAATGTGTGGCGTGTAGCAAGTTATAGTCTTTAACTTTATACATCATTTACTTTAATGCTCAGCTTCCTTTAATTTTCCACTAGTTAAATAAGTGCAAGGCTTTTTTGGTTTCCCAGTGTATTTTCATTTTTGTATTGTGAAATAATTTTTTTGGCAGAGACAAAAATAATTTGTTGGACAAGAACTTATACAATCATTTATGCATTTCCTGAAAGCTAGTATTATGTTGATGTTTCTCTATGAAGCTTTTACATCTGCTATTTTTCTGTAAATTTTGAGAAATCTTAGAAATCTTTTTAAAAAATTATCACTGGTAAAGCAAATTTTTTACAGGCAAACTTTAGCTAGAGTTTTAATTTTTTCTCATTGAAGATAGATTTTTTAAAAACAGCCACTACCTCAGTTATTTCTGAGTCACCGCTAATTTAAAGTCAGACCCCCTTCCTTAATGGGTTTCTCTTCTTAGTGCTAGTTTTTTCCTCTGATATTTTTATAAAAGCCTTCTGTATTCCCATTTGGAAAGTATTACTTCACAATGCTTCTCCTCAGGCGTTATCTCTTGCCTGCAAGACTTGGCTGAAGCCATATTATTAATTGGTTTCCTCCTCGTTTTCATTTTACAAGAAAGGACTTTTTTAACCTTCGAACTTTGAAATCATATTGGTCATTTCTTTCTCCTTGCATTTTTCTTTTGAAGCAGTATTGAATTCCATTATACCTCCTGGGGTGTCTTTTAGGTTTGACCATCTTTCCAGTACTCTAGTAGTTGCATTGTGTGGATTTGGGGTTTTTTTATATTTTCCAGCTACTTCCATTTGGATATTTATTCTTATATTCAACATCTGTTTGTTTTGTTTGTTTGTTTTATCAAAGAAGAGAATGCCAAGCTTTTTCCTGTACTTCCATCTTTCTAGTATAGACTATAATTCAAAATGAACTCTGATTCTCCTTTCTGATAGATATTTGTTTCTATTAGTTACTCAGTAATTAATTACAAGACTTTCCCATAGTGATCCCCTATTTTAAATTTGTCACCACTGCATTTTTGATGGCAAGATTATAGCTCAATGATGGTTCCACTATGAAATCTCAGCATTTTGTCTCTCCCTTTGTTTTGCTTCAGTAAATATAAGAACCTACTTTTGCTGTCCAGTTATATTTGTGAAGATGATTGCCATTCATTTTCAGGTTTGCTTTCTTGGTCTCATATGCTTGTCCAGTGCACCAATTTCAACAGCTCTGTCTTTTTCCAGCTTATCTTTCAACGTTTTCTACTGATCTTGGCAAACTTGGATTCATTCTGGTACGGCTGTGTAATGAGCACTGGCGGGATTTTGGGAGAGACGAACAGTAGTCAGGAATGAGAAAAAATAGCAAAAGGCTGTTGTCAGTATTCAATTTGGAAAGAAGCCTTTGACATCCTGATAAATGCTGCTGATGTGGAACATTCAAGGAAATGACCTCAGCTTTGCAAAGTGGGTGGTAACAAACACGACAGCCAAGAAGGCTGGAGCGTGAGAGGGGGACAGAGTTTCCCAAGTTGGCAGGGACTTAATTGATTGCAACAGGCTTCAAATGATTTTGCTTGTCTGCAGCTATAATTTTATGTCAACTCTCACTTGCTAGTCTGCTCTCCAACTCAAGTGTTGCCATCATCTACTAATGCAGAAAGGGGGAAAGAATTTCCCTGTAATTTGGGGGGTTTGGGTTGGTCTTTTTCCCCCAGTATATCAAAGACATTTGGGGCCATCTCCATCTTGTTGGTGACCTGCCTCTGAGTCTTTGGAGTCTAACTGGAGTAATTTATGGGCTAGATGGGATGTGCCATATTGCTGCTATGTCTTCCTGAAGCTTTCTAGCTGATAGAGGAGGATTCTTTTTTTTTTTTTCATTTGATTTGTTTTGATTTTGTTCTCTTTTTTTGGTGCAGTTTTAGCCAAGCAGTAACTCTGCTTTTTTTGGTCTGTTCTGACTTTAACTCAAGATGACATTTATGGGAGATGAGAGAGCTTCAGGATACCGGAGAGAGATCCAGGGTGATTGGCTGCTGTTCTGGCAGTGATTTATTAAAGCAGCTCCCTTTATCTCCCTGACTGAGATTCTGGTACCTTTACTGCCATAAACCCAGCTAGCCAGAGGTCTCCTTGCCTTCTCAGCAAAAGTTTTTTGTGTCATAGACTTTGACATTCAGGTTCAACCACCAAGACTTATTTCATTTTTACTGTCAAATATTGATAGGTTCCAACTAAACTGTGGACCTTCCTTGCAGTAATCAGCTGGTTTGGATGCGTATTGCCCCTTGTATAATTTAAATGCAGAGTCTGCTTTGCTTTCAGAGACAAAATAGCATATGTTTTGCAGTATTTTTGGAAAAGGACGAACACTATTTGGGTTTCAGCCAAACTCTTTGTATTATGTGCAGGTTCTTTGGGGCTTTAATTATTAGGGGACCTTTTAATAGAAGAAGCAGAGGACAAGGCAGGAAAATTACTACGATGAGGGTTGGTTTTGCCTCTACAAAAAACTAATCTTTCCCTTTTAGCTAATATAAAACAGTAAACTTACAGCTGTGTTTCAGACCATACTTATAGGAAACACAATACAGAATTGATGGAGTCATTAAATCATTATTAAATAAGTATGCTCTATTTCAAGCTACCTGGATTTAATTGCTTTACCTTAAAAAAAAAAGCAAAAAAAAACCAACAACCCCACACCAAAAACCCCAAAGTAAACATTAACCTCTAAATGAATAGGCAAGCAGGGCAAAGGTCTGAAGTTCCTGGGTTAATACTTTGTCGCTTGCTGTTTTTAAATTGCCATAACACAGTAAATTTACATGGAATCGGTTTTTTCCCCAAGCCCAACCAAAGAAATGGGTATGCTTTTTGTAGTAGGCAAGTTGGCAGTAGCCAAAATCTTGGGTTTTCTCTTTATTGAGTCCCACCTGTAAGGCACACAAGATTTGAATAACTCAAAATGCTACTTTTCTGTTCTGCAGAAAGCCTATCATGATAAATCACTAATTGGTACATTATATATATATCAGTATATTACAGTGGGGCTGTTGAGAGGTGCCAGGGTAGGCAGAATGTATCTTTCCAAACCAACTCACGGGGAAACTCACTGATCTATGCCTGCATATGTCCTGCCTGCAGGTGTTTATCCATGTGGTGTGAGCGTGTACTGATGTACACACTTATACGTCAGTGTGTCTCTATACGTATAGAGCGTATGAGGATGTTGTTAGTGGAGGAAGCAGTGGTGTTCACAAGCTGCGCTGCCTCTTCTTGCTGTCACTATCGATGTAGGCTCTGTGCCTAAAGCTGGTTGACTTTTAATATCACCTAGCAAACTGATGGGAGTTAAAAGCTAAGAGAATGTGACCTTAAGGGGTTAGCAATGACACAGCATGCTGAGTTTTCAGCTCATGAGGGGTAAAGCATAAGAGTTGTCTTAGGAAGCTAGCAGATAAATAATGACACTATGAGCCAAGGGGACAAAAAGGCAGTGAAAATGTTCTCCCAGTGATTATAGATAGAGTAAAATTATTCACCAAAGCATTTTGCAAAGATGCATTAGGCTTAAGAAGCTGTTTTGGTTCTTACAGTCTGATGAACTAGATAATTAAAAATTTACCCTGACAGTGTTGTTCAGAGCTGCTAATTATTTACCAATTTTTATTTGACAGCATGGTGCTGTGTATTAGACCTAATTAACATTATATCTTACTGTGTATGTCAGAAGTAGAAATGGACAATCAGCTTGTGCTGATACTTTTCATTGCAATGACAAAGGAAGAAAATATTCTGTTATTATACTGTCATCAGTATTCTTAGGAAGTATTTAATATTTTATATTGCTATCTTCATTTACAAACATTCATTGATACTCTAAGCATCCCACTGCTGAGTGCAATTTTTGAATTAGGGAAACAGAGGAAAAAGGATTATTTTTGTCTTAAACATCAAAGTACTGAGTCTACTTGTTTGTACACTGGCTATCCACCCTTGTAGTCCCTCAGAGTCAAGTTTTCAAAAGCCTTATATCCATTTTTGCCTCAGAAGTATCCATACATTATCTGTGCTTTATTTCTGCACTGGGAAAATGTATTCTTCCTATTAACTGTGATAAATCTACCCTTTACACCTTTACTTCTTGTGTTATCGATTAGACAAACAAACAACTTCTGTCTGTTTTTTTTATCTGCTTCTTTGCTCACCTCTGCAGCTGGTCACTACTGATGCTTCTATGCTTGCCTGGGCTGTTTTCTCACCCTGTTGTGTCCTAAATGCTATGGAAATCATGAACTTTCTGGGGCAAAGACTCATATTTGCATGTTGCTCCAGTGTGGAGGCAGCATATTAGATCAAAATATTTGAGTATTATTTCTGGAAGATACCATAATACATCTTATGGTGACTATTAGTAATGATCACCCAAAGCAACCTCTACAAAATTAACTTTACAGCCATTGTTCGAACGCAGTCAAAGCCATTGCCTAATGTTATTCCTTAAGGAATATGCTACTCTTTCAGAGTACTAAGTGTTCGCGTTTTTTTTTCAGCAGAACGCCTCTTTGAAAAATCCTGCTTAAAATAGATGGATTGAAACTGCTCATAAAAAAGTTAATTGAGAGTATTTTGTTCTAAGAAGGTGGGGCTGTGAAATTAGAGAACTCGATTAAAACGCCCCTTTGTTGTTCCATCTAGTCTAATTCTGCACTGTTGCCAAAATAGCGATATTTGGCTGACTGTTCTTACCTTGAATATTCTATTTGCCTTAGAAACAGCTTTATGATCTGCCTGCAGCACCTTGTTGAATTGCCTCTTCTCACTGGGTTGGGGTTTTATATAGATTTTCTCAAATGCAGTAACGTAAAATACTAAAATAAAAAATAGCAGTAAATGGTAGAAGGCAGGAAATTTAAAGAAATATATGTAAGAGCTATCGGGAAAGAAATCAGAATGCACAAGGCAAAAAGGCAAAGCAAAAATGTGAGAGCCAAGAGTCACAGAAAACAGGAATATAGTCTGAGTTCAATAAAAACAATAATAAAAAGATTGCAATAGAATAAGAAAAGTGAGAGATTTCATAATCTTATTAAAATTGAATTAGAAAAGATACTTCTATCAGATCGTAATGTTTGTGTCCATTTTGATAAATCATTCCACTGATTTTCGTAAGGCAGTGGTTAATTATTAAGGTACAATTAGCACTTAGTAACGATGACAGGGAGAAATGTTCCTCGATAACCATATAATCTGATGTGTCTGGACAAAAAGTCTCCTAGTGTTTTAAAAGGAAAAGCAGGGAAACACTTTAAAATGGTGCTCAGTGAATTCCCGAAGGCAGGAAGGCAGTATCAGTCAATTCAAGGAGTTAGATGCAGAACCACGTTATGGGAATACAATGCACGGGGAATCAAGAAGACATTGCTGAGTAAGCCTGACACTTTGTTCAATATATTCAAGTTATATTATTTACATACTAATCATGTGTAGAGAGGAACATCTTACATTTGACAAACAGCCAAGACGTGATGAAACAGAACATGCCAGGCATATTGCTGCTTTTCAGTGATGCTACTTTGCATTTGCTATAGATTTCTGGAAAAGGCTATTTAATAAAGCTCTCAATACCCCCTCTCAGTGATGGTTAATTTCTGCCATGAAATAGCAGCGAGGCCTCCCAGACGTGCTGTGTGAGAACTCAGAAAGAGCTCCTTATCTAATCAAGGAGAGGATCTCCTGACACACTTTATGGTGTTACACAACTGTGTGCACACTGTAGGTGGTCTACCTATTGAATGCTAACCCCCAGAGCATGTTGCAATAAACATTGTGCTACACAAAATAGTAAACTGAAATGAGATTTAACAATTTCAAAACTCCTTTTGGCACATAAAACAAGAGGAAACTGGAGAATTGCAGTATTTCACAGTGATTGTTGTCACCGAATTATGTTTTTTAAATTAATGCATTTTTAATTTATTATCAATAGAAATATTCAGAGAATAATGACAAAATATTCACTGTAGTAGCAGAAAAATGTTTAAGGAAGTTTTCATCCATCAAATATCTGAATATTGAATTAAATAGAGCAATTCACAGTAAACTGATTAGAAAACAGTGAGAATGAAGTTAGGTAAAATAATTCAACTTAAAGAAAATAAGGTAATTTTTCAGAATGCTTTTTTCAGCTTCCATTTTTCTGCAGGCACTTTCTTGAAAACAACTGCAGCCCCTTCTTTAAAATCTTTCCTTTTAATCAATATTTTTATAGCAGTTGAGATTAGGTTATTCATTGTAGTGACAACAGTGTTGATGAACTCATTTGGCCTTAATGATTTGATTCTGACAGCAGCTACTAATTCTGCTTACTAGGAAAAGCTAAGGTTTTTGTAGGAAGGTTAAAGATAGAGATGGTTCCTGGGATGGCTGACAAGGTGGATTAGTGCTGCTGAGCCCTGTACTAAAAGGTCACCACCGCAGTACATGAGGGAGGGTTGTCGCTGGGGGAGGTGAAATCGCGTCTAGCCTACAAAGAGAGGTCTGGACTTGGGTAAACTAGTCATTGGCAGGTATAAGTAGGATTTGCTTATTGTGTCCTGCTTATCTTTGCCTACCAACACTGCTCCCGGCTTCTAATCACCGCTGCCAGGCAGCCGTCACGTCGATGGGACTGTCAGCTGCTCTCTTTCCTTCTTCCTGTTCCTGACATTATTTGTTTGTGACGTTTCCAAATAGAAAATCTTGAGCAAGCACGGCACTGCTGGGTGAGCAAGGGAAAATGAAAGACCTTTATCTACTGACAGAAGCTTTTAAGCTATGGAAAGCTCCTTTAGGTTTTTATTGTATTTTTGAAGCTGCATACGATATTCTGCGCTTGCCTGTATCTCACAGAGAATTCATATTCAGTCATAATAACTTATGCATCCCATTTAAATGGGAGTAACTGAAGATCTCATTACTTAGCACTTTGAATGATTAGTCATTGGGGTGTAGGTTCTCTAAAGATTCATAGAATAGTGTAGCATATAGTGGCCTTAGGAGACAATTTCACTCAGTTGCACAAGGTAATACGGGCTATGAAATACGGCTTGCTAGAAAAATGATGCCTCAGCAGTTCATCCTAAAATGTCACGCCATTTCAAAGACTTATCTTTCATGGTGCTGTGTGCTCCAAACTTACTAGGCTGTACATTGAAGCCTACATGCACTGTAAGAATAGTATATGTAAATGCAAGTGCATGAAGAAGTGACAGTTTGCTGAATGACACCTGAATATAAGAAATAAGAAGCGATTGCCAGATTTTGATTTGCATTTAATGGTACCTGGGTTACCAAGCCTTGTCCACAGCGGCACCAAGACTGCTGTCTGAATTTGATGAGGTGACTGTCTGGTCTCACTTAATATGACTAACTTAGTTTAATACTGCACTAGATTCCTCTATCTGGGTTATGTTGCGTTTCTTTTTTATACCAGTGTCATACTGTGTTCTCTCTTCAGTCAGTCAGAGGGTCCAGAATTCGGGGATTTTTACTAGCTCTGTACACTTCTGTGATACTGCGGTACATTGTAAGTTAAAATAGAAACTTTCTTAACTGTTGGGAAAGCAATTGCAGATCGCTATAGCTGTTCCTCCTCAGTCCTAGAAACTAAACATAAGTGTGGAGAGTGACCTGTTAAAAGACATGTATCCCAAACTTCCACTGATTTTAATAACATTGCATATAGATAGTACGCACACATACTATGCAAATGGTAACGGGAGTCCTCAAGGCTTGTACACAGGTCCTGAATCAATTTATCTATATAATCACCTTAGGAACTAGCCTAGTTAAGACCGAGACCATTTGGGTGGATCCACTTCTTATTGCTACAGAACTGTAGTGCTTAGTTCAGGAGAGAAGATCTGGTCTTGAAAAGGCAGTTTTACTGTTTCTACTTGTTTGTCACCCACCCTCTCCGCAAGGAGCACTTAGGGCACGTTACAAAAGGCAGAGGAAACTAGATGACTGATTTGAAGAGTTGGGAGGCAGTGGATTTAGATTTGGAACATATATATTCATCAGATCTGGCTCCCCTAAAATAATCATCAAGCACAACCTTTCTTTGGGAAAAGCTGTCAAGTTTGATGTACCGCGCATTCAGAACCTGACTTAGAGCTGATTAACTTTGAAATGGAAGAATCTTTTCAAGCAGCATTAAACAGAGAATTTTAGCAGTTTCCCATCAAATTTTCTTCAGTATTTGTAAAGTTCATTGATTTCAGAGAAATAAAAAGCAACAACGTGTAAAAGATGGAGACTTAGTCCTCTGGAGTAAACCAACTCCTCCCCCTTCAAACTTTAAAAATAAAAAAGAGGCTAAAAGATTCATTCAGCTAATGTAAAGGGGTAAATTAATCTGTCTCATCTCTGGGAGTGCCAGATAGAAGCAAAGGCAATAGGAGGCCTTTCTGTGTTCCCTGCTCAGCTGTATAATTTGCTATAATTTTAGGCAGACTGTCTCAACAGACTGAAGGGTTTGCAATAACTGAGGAAATCAGGCCATTTAATGACACCCTTAACTGCTTAGTTGTCACATTTTTAGACATCTGCGCTTGAGAACTTTGATCCTTACCCAAATCCTACACGTCATAAAGAAAAATGATGCCACATAACATCATCAAATTTGGTATTTTGAATCACTCAGAAATAAGTGCCAAAACCCTTCTAAGTTATGGTTTAATAATAAAGGAAATCTCTTTTCTCTAAGGGAAAGTCCTAGGAAAATGCTAATCTTAGGGCAAGGATGTTTAGGGATGATTTATACCTCAGAACATAAAGGGGTTTTTTTTGTTTATTTTAATATAAAAATGTATATTTGCATTATACTTGTGAATTCCTAATTCCTTTAAAAAGACTCGCTGGGCTCAGGCATTTAATTGTGGACTGCTTTATGAAATGTATTTCATTTTTGTCAGTTATTTCTTTTCAATTGCAAATCTATTTTGTCAAGCTGGTTTATATCTCAGTTTGTTTCATTTCTTCCCCAAGAGACTTCTGCTTTTGTGAGTGTCCCCAGGAAGGGATTTTTTAAAAAATTGCTTTCAGTAATAGAACTCTAAATAAAATAGGGAATATTTCCTTCGGACAAATGCTGGTAGAAGTTTATGTATCATAAAAAACAGACAACCAAAAAGTCAGCCAAAAATTTGTTAGAAAAACCTAACCTGAAGTCTTGATAAAATAAAAGAATAATAAGCAGAGAATCAAATATCAGTAAATGTCAGACTTATTTAATTATATATATTTTTTTAACAAAGATATATCCTGACTTCTACTAGTAGACTGTTTTGATAGTGGAAATGAAGAGAGATATAATGAGATGGACTCACACTGCACAATTTAGGGGAGAGCCCTTAATGGCTTGTTTATTTTCCAGGATTGCACACTCCAGCATTCCCAAGTGTAAGCCAGCGCATTTGACAGATTTGAGTATGACCAGAGGCCTGAACCGGCAGCCTGTCATGTTCAACTATGCTGAATGCTTTAAATAGCAGTGTTACACCAAAAGAGCGGAGGCTCGGCAGCTTGTCAGTCTCAGGAGACTCCCAGACTTTGCCGTGTTACAGACAGACCACAACTGACTCGTGGGCAAATCTCAGTAAGAAAAGGGAGAAATCAAAGTTAGATTTTTTCAAATAAAAAGCTAGAATAGTGAATGAAAAATCAATGGGCCATCAGAATCTGCCTGTTTGTCATAACAAACAAGAATCCTGTGATGTTTTCTGCAGGTACTTGTAACAGTCACATTTTCTTTCCTGCACATGGGAGCAGCTGCCCAGCAGCAGCTGGTCAAGCCATGGGCAAGTCTATTTGCAGATGACTGCAAGTGACTTCGGACTTGGACTTTGGTTTGGGCTGTCTTGTTTTCACTCTTCACCAGCATGAATTCCAGTCATGTTTTAGCTCAATGCCTAGGTTTCTGAAAAATGAATCTGAGGCCAAAAAGCTAGTGTGTGCTTAATCCACTACATGGATCAGGTCCCTCACCAGGGAAAGAGAAGCAATATCAAGGGAGGGGAATGCCACACACAGTGCTTCACACGGTGCTGAATGTAGAGTACCCCATGGCCACTTTGTTATGGAACAGTGTCTATATGCTCTCTCCAATCTTCAGTTTTAATACAGTTATTAAAAGTGAATCTTTCACTCATTTAACTATCACATTTGTAACAATCATTTGTATTTAAGTATCTCACAATGAGAAAATGAGAATGGGGTTACTTGAGTACTACATGAAATTCACATGAAGTTGCAATGGCAATGTTAGAGGTGCCAATTGAAAATCAAAGCCTTGAACAAAGGATAAGAGAGCAAGTGTCTTTATTAAGCCAGTGAGTTAGCAAAAAGTGGAGGAAGGTCAGAGGTCCTCTGACTTTGTTCTCTCTGTTTTTCTATTGCTTTAGAAAAAGTCACAAAACGTAGCAAGATGATTAAGGAATTGACTCCATGATACTGCTCCTCCTTTGCCTTTGCTGTGACAGAAGCAATGTAGTCAAGAAAAGGGAGCAGTGTTTTTTGCAGGGATCTCTTCTGCGCTGCTGCAAGGGAAAATGGTAGTCTTAGTTTATTTCTTAGCAATTAAATACTTACATAAAAGTTACTCCTGTCATCATTTGTCCTATCTGTTGTAGTTTATTATTACCCAATATAAGGTTAGCTATTCTTTTATCCCAATTGTAGTCCTTCAAAATCATTTTAGGACGTTTTGTGATTTATATTTATGCCAGTAATCCTGTACCTTTTCTGGGAATTGAAATTTGGGGGGGTTAGATATGGAAATGAAGACCTTTTAATAAGGGAAAAAAGCTGTACATAGTATAAACATTGGTTAGTTGTAGAAGAGCTGTGATCAGTAGTAGTACATACTGTGTGTGTTGGGGATTTTAAGCAGTAAGTTTACACTAGAGTTTCCAGCCTTCCATAGCCTGTTCTCGCTATTGCAATGCTCTCTGCCCTTTAATTTCCTCTGCTTCTGATAATTTTATGTGGTCTGTCAGAGAGCAAAGATTATCTGAATTTTAGGTTAAATGGGAAAGAACAGGGCAATTTCGGGTGAAAAGTAAGCACACAAAGTACTTGAATAACGTAAAGACAACAGACTTTCTCTGCTAGAATTGTATGGGAGGATTTTTGCTGCAGGGTCTGTGCTGCTGTCTGCAGTGCCCTTTGTCTCAGCTGTATGTGTCTAGGGTAGAGAAAATGCAGCAATCCAATTCTCCAAACTCTGCTCCCTGATAGCATCTAGAGCTCTGACCTTTGTAGGTAACATCATCTTTTTTTCATGCAGGATTTGAGCTTGGTGTCCCTCTCCACTGCAATCCATCACATTTCTACTATCTCTTGCTGTCTGGTCTTTTGATGTCTGTCTTGAATCCTTATTCTTTCTGCAACATTGCAGATGAATATTTTCATTCTTAGTTCTCCTAGCAGATGGTAAAAAAGACTCCAGTCCTTTCTGTTCTCTTTCCAGCAGAAATGCAGGCTTTATGCCTGTCCATTACAGTATTTTTTTTCTCTTTTTTTCACATGGAAAAAATGCATTGAAAAAACAGTGTGCATGCATTCTTTTTTCTTTTCCTGATAATTTTATATTTACTTTCATAGCTCCCCTGGGATTGACTTTTTTGGATGGTAACAATAAATAGCAAACTTGCTTTTCATATTACTAAAGGTAATTAAGTATTCACTCAGTTGCAAGGATAAGTTGCACTTAAAATGTGTCTTGTTGCAAACCCAATGTAATCATCATTTTGGAGAGATGTTTAAACTGGCTCTGAAATGAGGTGTCCTATGCAGGAAAGTGAGCTGCCTGGAGGGACCTTGCCACTAGTGCCCAGCAGATAACTGTGTGCGCTGGTTTAACCCCAGCTGGCAACTAGGACCACGCAGTCCCTTGCTCGCTTCTCCCCCCTGCAGTGGGATTGGGAGAAGAATTGGAAAAAATAAGGAAAACACATGGGTTGAGATAAAGGCAGTTTAATAGGTAAAGCATGGGCCCCACATGCAAGCAAAGCAAAATAAGGAATTCATTCACTGCTTCGCATCGGCAGGCAGGTGTTCAGCCATCTCCAGGAAAGCAGGGCTCCATCACACATAACAATTACTTGGGAAGACAAAAAACGTTGTCACCCTGACCATCCCCCTATTCCTTCTTCTTCCCCCACTTTATTTACTGGACATGACATCACATGGAGTGGAATATTCTTTTGGTCAGTTGTGGTCAGCTGTCCCAGCTGGGCCTCCTCCCAACTTTTTGTGTACCCGCAGCCTACTGGATAGTGGAGCAGTATGAGGAGCAGAAAAGGCCTTGAGTGCATAGCAACAACCAAAAACATCAGTGCGTCATCGACACCACTCCCATCCCAAATCCAAAACACAGCACCACACCAGCTGCCAGCAAGAAAGTCAATTCTATCCCAGATGAAACCATGGCACTGTGTCTCCAGCAGAATGCAATGGCCTGGCATGTATGCCCTAGGAGACAAAAGTCTGCTCCCCTTACTGTCTGTATCTGCTGCTTCCGTCCCACATGTGCACTGTTGTGGGGTGGGGAGGACCAGACAGAGAGCTTTTGTCACCTCCACTTCTTGTTTGGCCTCATCACAAAAGCCTCTTTCCACCCCTTGATGCCAACCACAGTGCACTCCCCAGTCGCCCAGGATCCCTGAGAAACACCCAGAACCAAATTCCTTAAACACTTGATAGAGCCTGACATGTTAGGATCCACTCAGGCAGTTCTTTATGTGCCTACAGGGAGATCAGGCGTTGTTTTTCTCCTGCTGAAGACACTTAGAGGCTGAAATGGGTCCCCCTTTTAAAACCTGCAATCCAAACCATACTGACAAGCTGTGTCAAGACGGTCTGGAATTCATGAACACCATTTTTCTCTTTTCAGGCAATCTGGTAATAATAGTAATTTCAGTACTTTTGTCCATTGGAAAGAGAGAACTCACAGCGAGGTACATTAGTGCTGCCACCTTTTCAGCTGAAAGGGGTGCTTTTAATGTGCTGTTTCTCTGAACTTTGAGCTAAAAACAGCCAAAGGAAATATTCTGTTGTCCAGAAGGACTACAACTTTCTGAAGCCTTTGGGTTCTGCTTTTCTGAAGGAAATTGTTTACAAAACAGAATGCAGCAATGCCTTCAGGAAGCATCTGTCACTGTACTAGGAAGAATACCAAAAAGTTTAGGATGCATAAAAATTAGTTATTGTTGTAGAGATTTGATCAAAATTTGCCTTTTCTTTCTAAAGGAATTTCTCATATCTTGGCTCTGTTTTTGATTTAATTATGAGTGAAATGTTTTTTTTTTTAATTTGTCACAAAAGAAATTCAAGTATGTTTAAGAAATAAGAAATGATCTTTTTAAAGTTTTATTTCAAGCATCCATTTTATGTTATCCTTTATTATTTTATCTGTGCATATTTTCATATGAATAGCATATGGTGTAATATTTCATTGAAGATGCTTCAAATTAGAAAAAGGTAGTTTTATTCAGTATTAGGTAGAGATTTCCATAATGATTTGAAATATTAAATGAAATAAATTGCGACATCTGAAAACTAAGATAGGAAATGAACATTTGCACTGTCCCATTAGACCTGTTTTCTCATTGCAAGAAATGTATTTCTGTATTTCTGTTTTTAATATGATAATGGCAGTATTGATTGACTGAAATTTAAAAATTAATTCTTAAGTTGTTCCATTTTTTCAACAAATCATTATTTAATTTTTTTATATTGAGGTGTTTCAATTTCTATTTAAAAAAAAATAAGCAGTATATTGTCAAATATGTTTTGACTGAAAATTTCTAGCTAGGTTTATATCCGTACAGCTCAATGATATTTTGCCCTGTCACAGTCCAGAAACTTGAGCAATTTGTCTAGCCTGCAGCTTACTTTCTACAACCCTCTCTTCTCCAGACTCCTAAAAATTGGATGAGGATTAAGTTGAAACCCGAAGTAATAGTTCCATAAATGAGCTCCTACCCTCATTGGCAAGATGATAAACACGTGGCACAGGGACTCTTCAGGAGATTATGGGACCAACAAAGATTGAGTACCACTGGCATATGGAATAACAAATATATATGTCTGGAAACAAATCAATCCCAATTGTGATCTCTGAGCACAATCGAAATACTATGCATCAATGATTGCTGTTAATGACCATGAGAAAACTGGCATTGTAACATAAGGTGCAACTGAACAGCAGTTAGAATTGCTGCAAAAGCTTGGCACAAGTCAGGATTAAAGATAACACTAAACTCTCCAACAAAATTTGTCTAAAACTTACCACTGTCAATAATCTAAATGGTTGAATAGTTCTTAAGTGCAGAACAAGGAAATCTGAACTATTTGGGAAATTGAAAAAATATCGAATAAATGCTAGGATGACCAAACCTCTGCAAATAAGTTTGGTTCTGAAATCCGTGTTTTTCGAACTCAGTAGCCTGACCTTCATGGGATAAAAGGCTAGAAGGAGTTAAAAATCGGGGGAAAAAAACTTCTAATCTCAAAACTGAATAAAAATACTCCATGAAACTATTTGTTAAAAAGAGAATAAAGATATGGCTATACTGGGTGAGCCTTTTATTTTTTTTTTAACACAGTCTGGTTTTGTGTACAGAATCATGTATGTCTGATCCATCTAATTCATATTGCACATTTTCTCTCAGAGAGACTTCTGCTTCGTCTCTGTCTTCACATGGCTCTGTATTTTCATGAGAGTTATAAATCATAATTTTTTGGGGCCTTTATGTCTTCTGTAAAGTTTGATTAAAATCAGCCAGCTGTTTTGCCTGGGCAGCAGTGATGAGCAAGGGCCTGAAGGGCAGATGCACAGAGAGCATGAACATTGAAGCCTTCATTCCTTACTAAATGATGCTAAAAATCAGGTCATGCAGAAGCAGGAGAAAGTCCTTTCTACTTTTTGCTAAAGCAGTAATCTGGGTCTTTAGTCAGCAAAAATCTGGGAAATGGGCAACAAGTGTGAGTGGCAGTCCTGGCAAACAAAGCCAGAAGAAACAGCTTTGTGTTCTGCTTAACTTGTCTTTTGTCAGGCAGGTTGTTGTTGTGATGCTGACTGCAAGCAAGTAAGCCTATTAGGCTTCAGATAATAGGCTTACCCTGTTATCTGAAAATATTTGTGTGGATCAAGCTCTCAAAGAGTTTCAAGGGTGAAGATTTTTATTAAGAAGCCCTTTAGGCATCAAACTAGCAGCTTTTCCCACAGTTGCAACTTGTTGCTAAACTCAACAAACCAGCACCTTGTCTTGAGATCTGCAGGGAAAAACTACATCGAACGAGGGTGTGCAGGAGGAAACCTATTGCTTGCAGTTGCTTCCCAGATAAAATTCATCCCACGCTTTCAGAAGGGATGCATTTCTGACTGTGCTCACAAATGGTGGGAGGCACCCTACTCCTGGTGTGCTCTCCCCACTCCTTGGATGGCAGCGCAGGGCTGTGAGGTCTGGGACCATGTTATGCCAACTGGTAAGAAGGTTATCAGGGAGTGCTGCAATGAAGTGACAAGGATTGGAGGTGTCTCACAGTAAGTTGTTACTTTCAGCTTACAGCTGTAAAGGATGATTAAAAAAAAAATAAACAACAACAAAACAACAACAACAACAAAAAACCCCCATGAAATTACAAATGAGATATAACAATTTTGGTTTTGCCTCTGCCTGCCACATCTTTTCATCATCAGCAAAGGACGATGTGGGGTAACAAATGTCTCTTATGAGCCAAAACCAACTCCAAAGTTTGCTTTACCCCAACAGCAAAGCTGCATAAACCTGCTGGGTTTAAGTGTTGCTATTTAATGGAGAGTTATAGGATGAGTATCGTGGCCAGAATGAACAGAGATTTATTTCTTATCATTCTGCTAAAATAGGTATGTATGGGTTTTTCTTCAGATTGAGTTTAATCAGTTGCAAGCAGGAAAATTAAATCCCTGCTTCTGCACGTAAGCAAAAATAGGGTAGCTAGTTCTAGCAACATTTATTCTTGAAAGTGAGAGACTACACACAGCAGAGAAGGTTACCAGTAAATCCGACTTTGACATCAGGCAAGTAATTACTGGGAAGAGTTCTCCTCTGAACAATTATCAGGAGCATCTGTTCAGTTTCTTCATATGCTGTAAAGACAAGGTTGAGTAAAGAGCTTTGATTTTTCAGTACCTCCCTCCCAGCTGAAGCAGTGACTGGCAGTTTGCAAATATCAGTGGCAAATTCTGCTTATCTCCAGGTGTTTAAGGTTCTGGTTTCAACATGATTTTCCTTCAAATACAAGTGTAGATTCCATGAGATGTTCCTCTCTGCTTGTGGGATCTCGTTTCTCTCTTCGCTTTTGGGGACGCAAATTGACCATATGCAAAGTGAAGAATGATGTTTTTATTTCTTAAAGGGATGAGGTAACAAGGAGTAGAGTTTTATATTGCTTTTGTATCTTCCTAAGAGCTGTGTAGGCACTTTAATTTGTTTATTTATGTCCATTCAACTGATGTTAATTAACTTGTCTGAATCTGCATTTGAAAGATTTAAACATCTCTTGGTTCCAAACAGTGTATTAAAAACATAACAAACAGCAGCAGGAAGATAATTCCATCAAAAGCTCCTCTCCCATGGTTTGTTATGATATTGTCAACAGCTCTTGATGGAATTACTTCCTTACATCTTGTTTCAGCCCATATATTACTATTTTCCATAGACTGTTTGAAATGTAATTAAAAATGAATGCTGTTTATCTGCCTCATGTGGGAAAAAAAAAAGGAAAAAAAAAAAAAGAAAAACTGTGCATTCCAGGAACAAAATATCTTTTATAGTTGGATATTTATTATTTTATTCAAGTAACACTTGCCTAAATTTCATTTTGCAAAGTTCCCTCTTCTGATTGTTGATACATTCTGTTATGAATTTAGAGCTAGTTAGTGACTTTCTGCTGTCCCTATCATGTCATATTAAGCGTTGTATTCAGAAATAAGTGGAAACCAGAAGGGGTTCTGTCTGGCAAAGACTTATTCAGATCGTGAGGTGTGGGTATGCAGGTTTTGCAAGGTATGTATAATTATCACAAGAAATGTAAATCTTCCATCAATTCATTTTTTTTTTCCTGCAGGCTCTAAAACCAAATTATTTCTTACAGCATTTACTAAATGCTTGGAAGAAGAACTATGGAAATACACTGACCTTGCAAAAATGCATTTGGCTCTAATTGTGCTCTTGGGCTAGAAGTAATTTCTGTAGTAGGATATAATTTTCTAATTGGATCTTCTTATAAAAAATTTTGAAACGTGAAATAAAAAAACCTCCCTAAGTGATACTTCATGAAAGCAGATGCCTAAATGCATTGCTGTTCTTTTTAATTGTAAACAATTTTCCTTAGAATACGCTGACATCCATTTTGAAATGTGCACAGCATGATTTTCTACCCGTGACCTCAAAGTAATTCAGGATTAACGCTTCAGCGATTGCCTTGTTTGGGTATGACAGGTAATGCATTACACTTGCTGAGGAAAAGGTGGTGAAGTATGAGTCCAACTGGCTATGTTTTCATTTAGCTGTGAGGATAGAATAGCTATAATGAAATTTATAGCCCCTGCAAGTTTCTGGTTTGATTCAGGGCCCAGGCTTTGGCTCGCCCAGTCTGTGGAATGAAACAAAGTATTGATTTTATGAACTCTCTACCATCTTGAATCTGTCTGTGAAGGGTCAGTGTGGCTGTTTTATGAATAATGAGCAGCTGAGCTCACAGTAAAAGATTTAAAACAGATTAATTCATGATGAACTGAACTTTGAAGGAGAAAGTTTGCCAGCTGATATACTGGCATGCTGGTGAGGAGTTGCTTTGAGTAAAACAGTCCAATTATTTTCTTATCTTTTCTTCTTAATGAGCTAAGAGATCATTTCTGTTCTCAAAAGTCAATTAGGGGAGTAGCTATAAAGTCTTCATTTAGGCTGAATCCTGCCTTACTCTCCTGAAATGTGTCCTGAAATACGTGTGTCAGAGGGGATGGTTCATGGCAGCAGCCTGGACTGCATGTTAATACTCACTTTACTTCTGTAGAGAAGCAACGTCCGCCTCCATGGGGTGTGTTGTGGAGGCTGACTTATGCATTGCATTCTCTGTTTTATGGATTTTATGAGTGTGGGACTAGCTTAAGCAAAGACTGATGGTCAAGGAGTTCTGTCTTCCTCTTTTAGGGCTTAACTTGTATGGGAGGAGTAAGGAAAGGTGGATCAATTTCAAGCTTTCTAATGTGGGCATCTAGTTTAAGTCCTCTACCTCGCTGATACCTCTCCAGACTTTCCTGCTTAACCTTTGGATGTACCTGCCCTTGTCTGCTGACTACCTAGGGGACTCAATGCCAACCTTTGATTTCCTAACTCACATTTAATGTAATGTTTTGTGCCTCACTAACATGAATTGTCTTACACTCCAGGAAGCCGCTCACTTCACAGGTGGCTAAATTTGGGGATTTCTCTTTTCTAGGGCACTATTGCCTAATCTAAACAACTATCTAGTATAAATGAGGGTGTCCAGTCCTAGCCACTGTAGTAGACTAGTGTACTAGCATCTTACTTGGCAAACATGGAAGTAGGCTATACTAATCAAAGTGATTCCTTGTTTTTCTCGTGCCTCTAATGTTTCTGTAAACAATTGTATAGAGCCATCTAGGGGCTCTAAGAGAGGGACATGGAGACCTGCATCATCTGGGAATTAACATAAAACAGTCAGCTGTGTGCAGCCAGAGGAAAGGGCTGCTCATCTTTGATCTGCTCTAAGTATGGATTTGTAGCTGCTCAAACATACACTCAGGAGTTAAGTTTCTGTTTAGCACCGAATGTTACTCTTTTGTCATGATGTCCGTTATCCTACTTGTCCTCAAAGACCAATCTCCCTAGCAGCAGAAATACTCATGGGCACTGCCCTGTATGTACCAGCTATGGTAATGAACGATTCAGAAGTGTTTAAAAGTGTTTTCACGTTTTGAAAGCGCAGAGTTGCTATAAAAAGGTTGTTTTGCTAAAAGTGTCACTAAGGATTTCTCATTCCTAAGCAAGGCACGCCAGGATCGTAGGTCTGCTACTGTGGTCTAAAGCCCTTCATGTGCAGTACAAAGATTATGACAATTAAAGTGCTGTTTTTAATTCAGAATTACAAACCTCCCTAGACAGAACAGTTATTCTGATTAAATGAATGCTTTAAGAGGAAAAGTTTTGGTTTTCTTTTCTAGAGCTTTATTCTGCAAGCTGTAGTTCCTGCGTCTGCTTGTAAAAATGGAAAATAAAGCATAGAAAAAATGCCAGCAACTTGTCAAACTCTGCCAAGGGCTGGATGCATTGAAGGAACCATACTTCTCCAGCAGACTTGATAGTACATTGATTGGACTTTTGCTGCCTTCATATGTCTGATGATCTGCTTGTGAAAAGCTTTTTCATTTGCATACTTAGGCCACTTTGGCTGGAGGTGCTCTCAAAAATTAATGAAGTATGCCAACGTTAAAACAAATTCCAGGCATTGACCCAGCTTATCAGTATGGTGGTGTTCACTGAGCTGGCAAGTTTAAGAGCTTGTAGGAAAATGCTGAAAATAGAAACAGGAAGGGTGGAAGGAACAATCATTGTGGTCGGCACTCTGATGTGTCTCATCTGCAATTAGAGGTGTTTTGGCTTTCTGAAACAAGTACTGTGAAAGGAGAATATTTTAGGTATCTGTGGAGCTAACACAGATTCTTAGTACCACTTCTTCTTGTCATTTACCTTCAGGATTCCTTGCCCTCCCAATGCAGTGCATTTTGTATTTTCAGCTGTCAAGCAAAACATCTAGAAAAATTTATTGCATATTTCTGCAGGTCTTGATTATGTAGTATTAAGTATTATCTGGCTTGTTTCATTGCATCTTTGCCCTAGAGCTCTGGTGCTTGCCTGCCTGCTGCGTGAAATAATGTCTTACCCCATATAAAATATTCCTCCTTTGGTTCATATACTTCAGCGTGTGAACTCGGGATTGGATTATTTTCAAGCAAAGAAAACAAAATACTCATGGAAAGCAAACACGAAAGTGTCATGAGCACAGCTGAGTGCAATTTATCTTTCCATTTGAGGGAATACTTGTGGGAATATATTTATAATCTTTGTTCAGCTCTACATACTGATGTTAAGCACCGGGTATTTTGACTTCACACACCTTGCTATTTCTGGAACAACTACATGGTAGAAAGGTCAATGAGAGGATTATTACGGAGAGATCTTTTCAGCACTAACACACATTAATGGAAAAAAGACAAAGAGTGATAGCGGAGACTTACCAATAGCAAGTTGTGTATTCCTCAACTTCATGGAGTATTTGATATGATCAAGGACTTGGAACTTTGCTTGAAGCTTTTGGAGCAATTTGTGGAGCACTGGGATGTGTAAAATATTCATAGTCACCTTTGGCAATTAGACAGTGAGGAAGTCTCCAGCAGGAGTGTTATTTCTTGCTTCAGAACTGTTCAGATTTGAAAGATCCAGGCTAGCATTAGAGGATTAGTTCTAGCTAGTGCAAATAATCTCATAGGCATACCTGTTGCATCAAAGATCTTCTAAACTGAAAGAGTATTGGCAATGTTACTCCAAAGACCCTGGGCAAACTCAAAGAGCTTGAGATATGCTTCTGGATGAAGGTTGTAACACAGTAGCTGTAAATCTAACCAGGGGATGATAGGCTTGGTGCCTATCACATGGTTGGGCACACTTTTTATACCTCCCAAGGTGAAGAGGTATTCCTACTGGAGTGCAGCGTCCATGCTTGGTTTCAGCCCTATGTGTGACTGAAGTGATGGAATAATTATCACAATTGTAAAGTTGATAAAGCTGAATGTTACTTGTGCTGTGTCAAAATAACTTAATGAGGTTGTAAAAACACTCAGAAGTAAGAAAGAGGGTTACCTGTGTAGCCTTAATTCAGATTTCTTGTGCATATACATTTTCAGGCGATCATGGTTCAGTCAACAGCATCCCCCAATCTTTGGACTGCTTATTTTGTATAATGTGTAGGTTCAGGATATTCAGTTTTAAAGCAGTTATTCAGAATTTTGTATATTCCTTGTTATTTATCATGCATGGCCCCTTATTTTATTTATCATATGACATTTGAACATTTTTCTAAAGAGAAAGGGGCTCTTTTGAGGTGCTTTTCAGTGTAGTGTCTGAGTATCCACAGTTATCCAAGTTTGTGTTTTCAAACTCATTTTTCCATGTATTGTGTCCATTTTACAGATGGAAAGCTGAAGTAAAGCAGTAGTAAGGCCAAAAATAGCTGCTGGTTTTTAACATGCAGTTTGAGTTGCTGGTAACCTAAATTTTAAGATACCCCTGCAGCAAACTATAGGTTCAAAGCACATATCTGCATGCATTACAGCTTTGCAAGTCAGATGCTAAGCTCTAAAGCGAATTAAAAGCTCTTTATTGGTGTCCAGCTTATTAAAAATGTTGGTTAAAGCGGTCACCTAATATCTCACAGGTTGCAGGGAGTCTGGTACACCAGGGGCTTCAATCATGCTTCCTGTACTCCCTTTCGTTACAGAAGGCTTTCAACTTCTTTGAAAAATGACAGAAGGCAGCTTGCTTTAATGCAAAATTCAGATTTATCCCTAGAGCAGACCTCCTATAAGCACTAAATTAATGAAGCGTTTCTAGAGGAAAAAAGTAGTATGTGGTTGTGTTATCAAAAATTGTGTTGTTATATACATTCAGAATCAGAGAGGTGACTGCTGGGCCATTTGTTCCTCTCCATTTGCTGATTTGAACCCAGAACTAGGCAGCACCCGGACAGATGAGCTGAACTGCTGGGTGGGAAGGAACCTTTGGCCAGTTAGCTGGGAAAAAAACTAAGACGACTCTGCCAGGCATGTGCAAACAGTGTTTTTGAAGAGATTTATAAATTATACAGATTTGAGAAGATTTTTCTCATAAATGACAAAATGCACATCCTTATATGAAGATTATGGCTTGCTAAATTTCAAGGATCTTCTCTAGTTCCTCTTTGGATCTAGCGGTTTCTCAAAGAAAAAGTTGCCAGAATTTGCCAAAACAAGGCATTTTTCTCTTAGCCTCAGTCTCCCAGAGAGCTGAACTGCATTTGATGACATTTTCTTTTAAAGAAATTGACCCGAAGCTGACACCCAACAAAAAAAAAAAAGCAACTTTTGCCGAAGTTGTAATTAGCTAAAATGTGCTTTTAAAAAGGGAACTGGTGTCAGGCATTAACAAGCAGTGGTACTAACCTGACTTGTCATAAACTCTGTAGAATGCATGAAAAAGAGAAAAGTAAATGAAAGATAAAATGAAGATTAAAGATTAATCTTAGCCAGTATATTAAAAGCCTATATTAAGTCCCCTAGTACAGTTTGATGAGGGGTAGGAGGAACAAGAGCAAAAATCACAGTTAGAATTTACTGCATGCTTCCAAGAATGAGTTTTCAATCTCAAGGTGATGCGCGTCTAATTTTACCGAATTTGTTTGTCATACATTTGCTACTTTAAAGGAGAAATGAATATGACTCATCAACATTTTTTTCCAAATTATAAATGAGGCATCTTCGTTATCCAAAAATTATATTAACTCATCTGATAGCAACTATACTATCTAGACATGGGGGAAGAGGCCTGAAAAGGTGGAAACAGTAAGTGCTGAAAGGTAAAAGATTTAGCTGCATGAACTCTGGACAATGCACTGAAATAAGCGTGGGAAAACCATCTTCATTGCCAAAAGGATGGCCGATATGGTCTGTTTTGTTGGAGTTTTCCATTTTTCTATGTCTTTTCAAAAGGTTGGTACTAAACTTTGTGTCAAGTAGGAATCAGTTTCTGTAACAGACCTTAGAAAAATGCCATACAGGAAAGATGGATGTTTTTGATACTACTTTTTTTTACAGGCATAGTGAATATTAGCAGAACTTTTGGGGTATGAAAGCCCCCAAATTTAGAAAACACCTATCATAAGAGAAAAAAAAATCCAGACAAATATAGCGATAACTCTGAAAGGTCAGTAGTGGAGGTGTCAAAATAATCTTCTATATATCTTACAAGGTGGCCATGAGTGTTCCCAGAACCTACTAATAAGGCATTGGTGAGTGAGGTGTGACGAGTGTGAAACACCACAGAGAAGCCATAATAGAAAGAAAACGTCATAATAGTCATTTTTGCCTGAAAACTTCAGCTGTAGAGAACATGTTTATCTTTTGTGAATCAGCTGAGCTATATCAAAATTTGCAAAATGTGAATCTTCTTACAGAGAAAAATGAGCATGAAGTGAAGTACCAAAAATTGGAATTGAATAAAACAACAAACAAAAATGGAGAAACAGAGTTAAACCTTGATCTTGGTCCCTAGGGTCTTAGGGTAGACTCAGAAAACTGATGGTCAAGTATTAATTGACATGCATGTCATACATTGAAAGTTCATGTTGCTTTTGAAAGTACCCAATATATCTCATTTTGGATCTGGCTTATGATTTTATTTTTCCTTTTTTAAAGTATCTTTTAATAAGTACATATTATCTTTTCTAAAAGCTAACCGCATTTAATATTATTTATGTTTTTATCTGTCTTTAAGGTTATCAGTCTTAACACAGTTACACAAGGTATATTTCCATGTGGTACATAAACATTTGAATAGTGGCTTTTAGCATCAGTAAAATTCTGTATCACATTAGATAGTAAAAAATGCAGAAAGTATAAATGACTAGTGCTTCAGAGATGGTTCTTAGATGAATATGGGCAGCATATAAGGTATGATATTATAATTGCTTAGGTATTAAATTGCATTATTAAATCACTTGTGCGTATTACCTGGAAACGTTGCAGAAGACATATTTATTTGTAGTCATTGTACTCAGCAGTGGAGAGTGCAGGACTGTAATAAACTCTTGCCCTCTGAACTATGTTTATCTTGTCACTGAGCTGGCTTACTAATGTGATTTCCTACCTTTTGTGAGACAAAGGTAATGCCTGCTGCAGTTGCCATGATACAAGACTAGTGCACTGAACTTTCTAGTGCATCAGCACAGATTTTGTACCATGCAGTTTACTGTCACTGCTGTTATGACTTTCTAAAGCCTTCCCTGAACAAGTGGACAAGTGAATTTAATCTCCCAAAACACCAGGTGCAAAATAAGGATTCACAAATGTTTCCCTTGTTTGTTCTGAATGCCTAGTAGCAATAGTACTGATCTTTAACTAGACTACGGGTTGAATTTTAGAGTTTTTGTAGAATCTGATCTAAAAGGCAGCTCACGATATAGGCTACAGCAAAACAAGGATATTATGTACTCTCTCTCATGTTTTGAACTTTACCAGCATGCATAAACATGTCACCAGCTTTGTCTCTCCAAGTTGTGTGTCTAGAATAGGCTTTATCAGCCCTCTCCTCTCTAGGAGGAGAGGGAAAGCCACAAAGAGGAACCTTCAGTGAGCAGTTCATCCCACAAACCTGAGGTATTTTAAGACGGGATGAGTTGCCTCCTAGATGAGCCTGCTTCTTTGTACTGGTTAGATAGCTTAAATGAGGATAGGTAGCTTAAATGAGATATCTAACTTTAAATAGCTAAAACTATTGGAGGTGAATCCCACTGCAAGTGATAAATTGAATATTTTTCAGACTCTGGGGACTGGGAATAATCCAAACCAAGATTATCAGGTAGAGATGCAGCAAAACTGGGAGTATATGTCTGCATATGGCAATAAACTGAGTCATAATGTAACACTATGGAGAAGCAATTGTGTAGAGAAAGGTCTGAGAAACACTGATCAACTTCCCTTCCATGCAAAAGCAAGGCTTTTGTGAGAATAGGTAAATGACATTTCTATAAGAGCAGCCTTTCTCTCATTTGCATCCTCTGCCTCAATCTCCCAAAGCGGAAGAGTTGACAGCCTGTGTTTCTTGAGAGATATATAACATGGTCTCTGTCAACTCTGGTGACTGTACTGTCAGGGAATCCTATTTTGATGACACTGCACCCACTAGACAAAGGCTGAAGACAAGAAAATAAAACTTCTGAAAATACTGACTTCCCGCTGACAGTTGATTAGGCTACAGAAGAGATACTCCTTTTATTTTTCTGTAGCATGGAAGTTCATCAGGTGTTCTCCAAGCAATTAATAATGCTTTGACTGGGAAAGATAGGTTTAATGCATTTCCCTGCCAGTGTACTGAATGTGATTGCAATGGAGCATGAAACAACCTGTTTTAATGACTTAAGCTAGTGCTTGCTTAGACCTGATGTTAATTTTTCAGAAGACACCTGGATATTTCATTAATTGAACAAGCAACCACTTGGCAGCAAGTGAATAATTAATAAAAAAGTCTGAAAACTAATATCCATTAACCATTAGGAAATATTACTGGTAATAACGTTCTGGTAAACCTCTTGAAGAATAAGTTATCGCATCTATTGATTTTGAGATGCTTTCTGCCTATTGACATGCAATATCTAAAGTAGATGTGTTCCTTTCTCTGCAGCTGGGATGACAGCAGCTCAGTTAGTAGTGGCCTCAGTGACACTCTTGACAACCTCAGCACGGATGATTTGAACACCACCTCATCTGTCAGCTCTTACTCCAATATAACTGCCTCTTCAAGGAAGAACGCTCATGCCCAGGTGAGTAGCATTTTATTACCATTTCTTGCGATGCCCCAGAAGCATGTGGGATAACAGGGAAAAAAAAATAGTTTAGTAATCATGTCTCTGAAACAAATGAAATATTTGTATTTTACAAGCTCCTTTATCACATTTGTGTGCAAGAAGCCTATGGACCTACTGAACAGGGCCCAACCCTGACCCATGGGCTGAGTCCTCAGATGCCCTGCTCCCAGGGAACATCCCACTGCCAAAGGTGCCAGCTGGTGAGACCCTGCTCTGCCTGCCCTGGGGAAGCCCCCACTGGTCCCAGCCCCAGGAAGCCCCCAGCCCCTCCTGCACCCTAACACAAAAAACACAATATGACTGGATCTGTGGTGGGTGGATTTCTACTCAGTTCATCCCATTTGAAGTGAGTATCTCTTTGAACAGATAGCACTATTTAAAATAAGATAGTTTTCATCTTTCATGAGTTGACACGTCAGGGAAGAAATACATAGGCTGTGCTGTCCTTTCCCTGCTCTCTCCACTGGAATAAAAGGAACTGAAGGGGGATCCCACAGGTGGCAGAGCTTCTCTTCTCCCCAGTTAGGTCCAGGAATGAAAGTGTCCCATGGGCCCACAAGCCGACGATATGCAGTGTCAAAATAGAGTTCTGAGCAGGGTACAGCCACAAGTTATATATGTAACAGATATATATGTGTGTGTGTATATATACATATATAAAGCACTTGTGCCAGGTATCCCGGTATTTTTCCCCAGCTCCCCTCTAAAGTGCAAGCAATGAAAAAGATGATACAGAATGCTTACAGGACTCAGTTCCCCCCCCGCCCCCCCAAAAAAAAAAAAGAAAACCAGAATAGTTAGTCCCAATAGAAAAGTGTATTCTGCTATGTCATGTCCTCTTTATAAGTAGGGAACTTCAAGACTGAACACTCAGCATAGTGGAAGAGTTGTTTCCTCCAGTGATTTGCTGTCAAGCCTTCAGGATACAGGACTGACACTCCAGTTCTATTTGAACTCCTATAGGCAGGCAGTGTCTGCAGTTCAGAGACCTGTTTTGTAGATGTATGTTGTGGCAGACTATGTCAACAGGAGAAAAACATATATTTGTCATTTCCCCAAGCAATAGGGAAATAAAGTTACTTTGGGAATGAAGATTACTTTAGTCTACAGCAGGATAGATTTCAGACCAATGTCATACAAAAATACTTGCACAGAGGCCAACACTCTTCAGCCCTAACCATTGCCTTTCCCACACCACTAGGGTCTCCTGTGGTTGCTAACTGGAGATCAGCCTCTTCCCTTTCACAACAGCGATGGCCAGATACTCCTGGCTTACTTGTTCCACTGCATCATCATCATCATGATTGGGAAATCTCAGGCTGCCTGTTTAACTCTTTGTGGGTTTTTCATTTGAGTGATCTCATGTTCCAGATACTCATCCAGATACTATTTCCAATTTGTTCAGTGGTAGACAGATATGCAGCACATGTTCAAATGTTGCTTTCCTGCCAGAGCTATTTATGTTATGAAGGCTAGAAACAGACCTTTATCAGGTCTGTCTTTACCAGGCAGACTAATAAGAAAGCAGCGTGCTCCATGCTAGCCTGCAGTCTCAGCTAGAAGCTGAGATGAGCACAGTATATTAAGTATTTTGCCAGCTGTTCTCCAGGTGTAGGACATCCTCATGCAACACAAAGATCCCTTTTGCAGTCTTTTTAAATGATTGGAGCAGTGCAAGCTGGCTGTAGCTTGTGGCAGAAATTGCATATTTTGTTGTTGTTATCTTATTAAAAGAGGAATAACTTCGCTTTTCGAATCCCATAATGGTGAAGAGGGGCTTTTAGAAAGTATTATACTTGTCATTTCTTGGAAATGATGCAATTAGCTTTAAAAACGTATGTCTCTGTGTTATAAGCATTCATTTATGAGAAAAGTTCTGGGAACATTATACATGTTGTAACCATAACAGCAATGAAAACTCTCTTTTGAAGGACCCTGCAATATTTGTGTAGATGTTTGCTTGGGCTCTTTTCCCATCAGTCCTTACCCAAAATCAGCGCTAGCCTCTCCAAAGCACATATGAAATTATGGAAGTGCAGAGAGCTTTTGCATTTTGTATGCCTCAAATGACAAATATGTAAACACCAACTGAGTGTTCTGTCGGTCATCTAATCAGTATTAATCCTACTTATGACAGCAGTGCCTAGGAAACAGCCACATAGGGGTCTCTGTGGAGAAGCAGTTGTGGAAACATAGAATAATAAATAACCCTCCCCTGAACGTAGCGTGATCCAGTTTGCAGTCCCGCTTAGGTTGGCTCTGTGAGGATGGGGCTGTGGTTACATCAGATGAAAGTAATGCACAGCGATACCTGATTGCGGCACCACTTTTTTTTTTTGCTGTTAAAGAGGGGCAGAGGTAAGCAGGACTGGTGAGGTGATGACGTGCAAATAAGGCTTGAGGCTGACGTCAGGAGGCTGCAGGAAAACTCTGGAGGAAGGGTTACAATGAACAGCTTGTCAGCACAAAGAATGCAAGTCTTGTCAAACACAGAGGATAGAGTCAGTCCCCAACGTTTCCATTTAAGCCACTTTTGCAGCTTCTCCGTTGTCTGTCTTGTTGGGCTGCTCCTTGCAGCACACCCTTATTAGCTCGCCCCGGGGAAAGCAGATGCCGCAGGGGTGTTAGGTCCGCACTGGGGCATCTTCCATGTGGGTCTGAGTTTCAGAGAAAGCATGACCCCAGCAGGTTACCTTCACCTCGCTGGTGGGTAGAGCTTGCGTAAGCCTCTCTTCTAGCCACTCTGCTAGCTGATCTAGCTAGAGTGAGTCTCATGTTGGAAACAATTTGTTTCAGTGAAGACAAATCAGTAGAAAAGCCGTCAGCTGTAGCACTGATACTTTTGCTGAGGATGTTACCCTTTCCCACTGGTGGCACAACATACTCAGTGCTGCTGGAGCAATATTCCTAGTTTGGTCGGTGGAAGGCTTGGGTAGAGAAAAGCAAGAAACCACTGAGGTGATTTTAGTAGTACATTTAGGAGTTCCCTCACTGAAGCTTTTAGTAAAACCTCTCAGTTCAGTGAATTCAGAGAGAGTTGATCAGTGGTGATTATAACACCACTGATGACTAGAGTAAATTATGCTTCATTTTATTTTGGTTTATCTATGAAGGAGAGAGTTGAAATCCTTTGAAAGTAAAAAAGAAAAATGTCTTCCCAAAATGGGAATGTTTTTAAGCTTTTGGGATCAGGATATTAATGTTTTGGAAGGGAAGTTTCCATGGCCCTTGCTACGAATAAATCAATATGCTTATCCCCCTCTCCTCCCTGATTTAAGAAATCAGCAAATACTGAAGGTGCTGAGACTGACCATTTCTCATGCAAATCTCTTCTAGCTGAAGACGGACTCAGAGAAGCGCTCTGTTACAGACAGCGAAACTTGGGGCAGCACTGAAGAACTGAAGAAACCAGAGGAAGACTTTGACAGCAGCGTAGACAGCAGTGGCAAGTGGAAAGGACTTCCCTCAGGGCTGTCTGAAGAGTCAGAGAAGGGGGGGCAGAAAGCATCTCTCTCTGTTTCACAGACCGGATCCTGGAGAAGAGGCATGACTGCACAAGTAGGAGCAACTCAGTCCAGGCACAAAGCAGGAACAAGTGCGCTCAAGACCCCGGGTAGGAAACTTCTGTAGTTCGGACTACAGCATTGAAAATTAAGGCTTTATACTTAGAATTCATCTACAAGCAGAAAGGACTCTTTAGTGGGCTAAAAATAATTAATGGATATTATAAATGTGTGACAGACATTAGGAACTGTGAGCATCTTGGTAGTTTTTCTCATAAATGACTGCAAGCCAAGATTGTAATAGTATGCTAACTTGTTCATCTCTATAACTGATAGTTTGCTACACGGCATACTAATAATTTATTAATCATGCATGAATGTATCCATAACAAAAACTGTGATTGCATTTTGTTTTACTATCATTTGGTATGTCAATTTCTGTTAAGGAATTCTTAAAAGTATTTTTTGGCTCCTCTGTGCCTTATCTTTGTTCTCTAGAGAACCTGTACCTTTGATAATCGAACATATGCATAGAAATGGCCAAAGATTAGAAGCTGAGATAAAAAGATTTAATATTCAAGTGAGAAGACTAAAATTTAGAATTTCTGAACTAAAGCTGAGTTGTCACATTCCAGACAGTGTGGGTATTCTATAGACCACTGTTAAATATCTTTTTACACACTTTCTTCAGTGCTAGATGACTCCTTACCTAATTTTTAACAGCCTCACAGAAGTAGTAATCACTTCTGCAATCTCTTTTTGAAGGAAAAAATCCAAAGTTGTTGGAAGGCATCATTATTAAGATCATCTGATCTGTCATTTTACTTCATACCATTCCATGAAATATTAATTCTTTGTAGGACATTTTCTAGACCTTTGCCATGTCCTGATAAAATGCAACATGAGCATGCTTTAACCCACAGCTGTAAAGACAACTAACAAAGATCTCCTCAGCATAAATTCAAATCCTTTGTAAGCCTCTTTTGTTTCTTTGCAATTTGGAACTGCTAAACGTTTGTCAGCCCCTGGTCTATAAGGTCCTCGAGGAGCATAGCCATGGTCAATGGTCATAGGGATGCAGAAATGTAATCTGTAATAGCAATTAAAAAATGAAATAATAAAAGGTTTACCTATTATTGCATTTTACATGCAAAGCTAAGATTCCCAGTTCTGTTTTGCTGAAGATGAGCAGGCAGCCACTGTGCAACACAGAACTGAGGCCTTAATTTTTTAAGCATATACTAATAGTCTCTCTGTTTGACATGTAGAAGTGTGATCCATATCTTTGTGTGTGCATGTGTTTATGCAGCATAAAATGTGCACTGGATAAAAACATGAGTGGATTTAGTTCTCAATTGTAGGTGTTGCTCTTTATTATAGTTTAGTTCTTTTAGAGAAATTAGGCCACCCACCTCCAAAACTTCCATAATCACTTAAAGAGTGTAACTTTGTTATGCTGAGTATCTGTTCCTTATTAGGAGCATACAATAGATGCTTAAAGAGAAATTAGAATAGAAGAGAAATAGCATTTTTTATCTGTTTGTAAAATAGCAGGAAGGTATTTTCTTTTAAGATAGAAGAGAATATCTTGTTATGTAGAAATATAACATTATGTAGAAATATATGGTACATAGGTATGTGTCTGTTCAGTACTGAAGAAAGCCTCTCAGAAAATCAGAAATCTTGAAAAAATATCAAGAATATGACAAAGACTATTAACTCATGTAATTGATATCATTATAGATCAAGAAGATTCATGCCATGATAACATAATCACTCCCTGATAATTTTGTGTAACTAAAACCAGAGCTTAGTTATAAGTTAAAAAAATGTAATCAGTGAAAACCAAAGCACTCAATGAGTGCCACTAATTTCTACATGCATAATTAATGTTATACTTCTGGAAATGTGAATTGCATGTCATGTTTTATTTTCAAATATTATTTATTACATATAAATACTATTAACAGAAAAAAAAGTGCCAAATAAAATTCCTTATAGTTCCTTCAGGATAATTTTCTACATCTATGTTCTCCAGCTATAAATGAAACTGGAAGTTCTCAGAAAAACTTCAAGCTTTTAATACTTAATGCTTGTATACTGACTGCTGATGGGGGACTAAAGACCAAACTGGTCTGTTTTCTTAGGGTGATTTTCCTATTTGTGTATTTTTTTATTTTGAAATTGTTACCATATAGTATTAAAATTAGATATTGAGACATTACAGCTTAAACACTAGTGACCTTTTGAAATATACTTTTATTTAGGAAAAACAGATGATGCAAAAGCTTCAGAAAAAGTGAAAACTCCCCTGAAAGGAGCCTCCATTCAGCGCTCTCCATCGGACGCAGGAAAAAGCAGTGGCGATGAAGGAAAAAAGCCTCCCTCTGGCATCGGGAGATCAACTGCTACGGGGTCCTTTGGATTCAAGAAGTCCGGCATGGGATCTTCTACCATAATCACCACAAGCGGAGCGACTATCACAAGCGGGTCGGCAACTCTAGGAAAAATGCCAAAATCTTCAGCCATCGGCGGGAAGTCCAACGCAGGGCGGAAAACGAGCTTAGATGGTTCCCAGAACCAGGATGACGGCGTCCTGCACGTGAACTCGAAGACGACTCTGCAGTATCGAAGTCTGCCTCGCCCATCAAAATCCAGCGGCAGTGGGATCCCCGGCAGGGGCGGCCACCGCTCCAGCACCAGCAGCATCGACTCCAACGTCAGCAGCAAGTCTGCGGGTGCTGCTGCCTCCAAACTGCGAGAGCCAAGCAAGATCGGGTCTGGGCGGTCCAGCCCCGTCACCGTCAACCAGACAGACAAGGAAAAAGAGAAAGTGGCCGTGTCCGATTCCGAGAGCGTCTCACTGTCCAGTTCCCCCAAATCCAGCCCAACTTCGGCAAGCGCCTCTGGCACACCAGGACTTAGGCAACCAGGATCAAAATACCCAGATATCGCCTCACCCACCTTTAGAAGGTTAGTGCTTTTCTATGGATTTCTGATATTTCTATATAAGGCAGAGATTTACAATGTGTTGAAGCACTGGGCAAAAAGCATTTTCAGGGCATATTTTGTCACAAACAGAGAATCTAGTTGAAAAAAAAAGGGTAATATTTTTTCATACAACACAATTATTTCTCTAAGGCCTAAAGACCTCACCAGACCTGAAATGACTGTTCCTTAAGCTTTGAGCATTGTAGGTACATTCCCATAACAACAGTTTGAAGTCTAGAATAAGTTGGACTCCATGATCGTTATGAGTCCCTTCCAACTCAAGATATTCCGTGAATCTAAGTTTTTATTGATTACTCAGGCAAATGAGAAGTTCCCTCTCAATACTCTGATAAACACCCAAAGAGAAGAAGAACACCTCATTCAGGCAAATTCTATTACTGAAACAGGTGATGGCGTAGCCTGATTGGAGAACTGAAGAGCTCTGTAGATAAATAAAGTGGTTGCTTTCACATTGTTGGAAGCTCCAGCTACAAGCGTTATACATTATCTTAGCAGCTTTGTTACATCTCTCATCGCAAACGTTAGCAAAGCTAAATTTCGATTGGAAATGCTCTATTGTAAAGTTTCTGGAAGTATAAATCCGGATGAAGTATAAATTGGGATGGAGCATTTGCACTGTTGGAGAAAAAGGCAATAGTGCCCTCTTGTGCCTAGTTACCAAAACAGCACCTCCAGGTTGCTGGTGAGCTGCAGCTGATTTTTGTGGGCTTGGTAACACGTAAAATGGATTCTTATGTTATTAACCATGCTTACTTTACATCACGATAAGTTTTGCATTTATTTCTTATTAATTTATGAGCTTCACCTTAACTGTAGCTTAAAGTATTTCCAGTAAGACATTAAGACATCACATGACCTTTAATTTCATCAGTTTTAGAGCATTTGGGGTGGGTTTTTTTCCATCATCACTGCAGAATTTTCTTCTATAGAGCTGCTGGAGGCAATTATGTGAAATACACCTCTATCATGACTGCCCTTGGAGACAAACCGAGCCCATTTAGCTCTGGTGCAGTTTATTCTGTCTGAATGGTTACTACATGACCGATGACTGCATGACCATCTCTGCAAAAGAACAATGAGGGAAATTTCACACAAATACTTAGATGTTTATTAAACCATGAAGGATTTTGCAAGTGTTTGTTGTAATCATTTTAGCTGATTTGAGAAGTGAAGGGTTTAAAAGCTAATGACTTAGCCGTGGGAACGCTTAATTCCTGAATTTGGGTGAAAGTGTAATTTGTTTATGCGCTAATAAGACAAAAATGTGCTTATTTTACCTCTCTCTGGGAGGGTCTGTGTGTGCAAAGAGCACATCTGAACAAGAGTGAATGAGAGCTGTTGCTAATGAAACAAACCCTGATTATTGTGATATGGTTAAGTGAATTTAATTTTGTGATGCGATTGATCAACTAGGTAGGCATGATTTTAGTAGCAGTAATTAAAAATGTGTAGTTTGGCTCTTAGGATGTTACGCCATGAATGTTTAATGCGGCTATCAGTTTCTCTAAAGCTATTTGTTTTACATTTAGGTTGTTTGGTGCCAAGGCAAGTGGTAAAGCTGCCTCTGCACCCAGTACTGAAGGTGTGAAACCCACATCGGCAATGCCCAGCCCTAGTACCACATTGGCACGGCAAGGCAGCCTGGAATCGCCATCCTCGGGCACAGGCAGCATGGGCAGTGCAGGTGGGCAAAGTGGTAGCAGCAGCCCCCTCTTCAGTAAACCTTCGGACTTAAATGCAGATGTTGTAAGCTTAAGTCACTCCTTGGCTTCCAGTCCCGCCTCAGTGCACTCTTTCACATCAGGTGGTCTTGTGTGGGCTGCAAACCTGAGCAGCTCTTCAGCGGGCAGTAAGGACACACCAAGTTACCAGTCCATGACTAGCCTTCACACCAGTTCCGAGTCTATTGACCTTCCTCTTAGCCATCATGGCTCTCTCTCTGGACTGACAACAAGCACTCAGGAGGTTCAGAGCCTGCTCATGAGGACTGGAAGCGTCAGATCTACTCTGTCGGAAAGGTGAGCTTGCCTATAGATACAGTGACCACGAAACCAGTGAGAGGCAAAAGGACAGGAGCCAAAAAAAGAAACCCTCCACCTGTTTTTCCTAAAGGGACACTGTTTAATTAGCAGCTTGGTCCTTTATGTAAAAAAGGAAGGAAGGAAAAAAAGAAAGCTGAAATTAATCGCAGGCGTTGGATGTGGAATCAACTGCCTTTTAAGGTTTTACAAGCACATTTTCTATCTTGAGAAGTTTTTTTTTTTGTTCCCTTGTTTTGGAGAACAACCAGAGAAAAGGGGAAAATTGTCTAATTAAAGGCAAATCTAAACAGCCACAGAATGACTCCTGCATGCTGGATGTACCTGCTGTCCCAGCAATTGGCAGCTCCAAAGCCGTATCACTGCCCTCTTGCTAACACATCTGCTCCAGCAGTGGGACCCGACCAGTTTTCTTCCCATTACCTCAAAGCACTGGCAGAGCTGGTGGGCCCCTGCCTTCAGCTGGCCAGTCTTGCCTTAAAATGCCCAGTCCTGACAAGTTGCTTCTTACATGGTAATCATCACACAGATCCTTACTAACACGCAGTTTCACTGGCAGGGAGACAGTTTATAAGATGAGACCCTCACTATATGCACGGTCCTGCTGAGTGTCTGGAACAGACAAACAAAACCAAGAAAGGTTTTCTTCTCTTTGCTCTGTTAAAGGTCTTTTTGGCATGCAGATATTTTACCATTTAATTTATATTATAAAGTGGTGCATCCACCCTGGCACAGTTGTGCAATGATTTTATATTTTTTTATTCTTTTTTTCTTAATGTGTGTGAAATATTTATTTGACTTTTGCAAGAGAGGAAAAATAATCTTTGCTAGGCAGGAAGTAATTTTCTCTTCCTGTGAAAATTTTCAAGATTTGAAAATGAAACTCTTATCTCACATGGGCACTGAAAAGTCAGTATTAAATATTTCATTAGCCTTTGATCCAAAAAAGAAAATTATATCAAGTCAGTTAGAAATATTTTAAACTTTTAAAGGTTACACTTAGTTTTTTAGAAAATACACAATTATTTGAAGGAAAAAGCATGTTTTGTAAACATGTTAAAAATAAACAGTGTTAAGAACTTTTTTCCTTTATATAGTCAAAGATTTTTCAATACCAATCCTTTCTATTGAAAGATTTCACTTTCAGTGAATCAGCATTAAAAAAAAACAACAAATGAAACCAAAACCCTGAACAACTCTTTGCCAAATCTAGATGCAAACTCTCCGCACATTTCATTCTCTTATGTTGCATTCATAAGTATTACTATATCAGCTAAAATCACACCTCTTACTAATATAATTACAACACTATAAAAGATGTGTGTACCAATAGAATGTGTTATAACAACAGTAGTTAAAAATACACTGATACATGAGTAATTTGCGCTGTGCCTTTAGTTTTTAAATTGTAATTTGCATTGTATACTATGGACTGAATGTGATGATAATTATTAATATTTAGCTTATAAAAACTGTCACTAATTTTTAGTGCTTCATATACGGATGGTGAGGTCAATAGGATGATGTGGAAGAGTATGAATTTATGCCAAAGATCATATTTACACAGAGGATGTTAAACATCACATTTGAAATGTTAATGGTTTGGCATAAGCTCCTAAGCAACCCCCACTACTAATACTTTATGTATTTGTTCAGTGATTTAATTTCAGTGGTTCCGAATACTTTGCCTTTGGCAATATTTTTAAGTTTCGGATTTGTCCATATGGGTATATTATGATTGAGTCCAGAGAGAACCATTTATCATGTTGATCTGGCCTCAAAACAAATATAAGTACCTAGAGAAAAAATGGTGTCATCTCTTGAATTAAAGCCCCAATAGGTTTTATGCTGTGTGATTTTTCTGAAAGACCTCTTAGAAGTGCTGTGTTATTTCTAACTGTTTTATACAGTAAAACCTACATGTAGTAAAATATTTTTTCACAACAAAAGCATTGGTTTGCAATGTTAGAGACAGATATGTTTGGCAACAGATTATGCCCTTTTTCCTTTGTAAACTCAGATTATATTTTAGATGTCTCTGGCAATACTAGCTGTAGCCTGGCCTGGCATAAGAAATTATCTACAAAGAGGCTTATTCTTTTTCTTCAGTCACTTTAGAGCTTGCAAAAGACTGAATGAGCAGTCTCTATAGTAAGATACAGTAATATAACATAGAGACAAAATCAAAAAGACTGAAGCACTAATTGAGATACAATTAACAAGCGACATAAACTCTGCATAGAGCAAGCCTAGGGAAAGCTAAAGGAAAAGAGAGAGCTAATAATAGATGATACAAATAAATGTGGCTTTGCTTCATTGAAGCATTAACTGCATTTTGATAGCTAAGCGTCACTAATGACGAGCGTGCTAAGAGGGAATGAAAAGGTTAAAGATTACTCCAATTCACTGGTCCTGATGAACTTTTCACTTCCCTGCTTCAGACACAGTCTGAAATAGCCCTGCAGTCCTTAGGTCTGAAGAAGAGGTTTCAAAGGATCTGTGCTGAGGAAGGAGTGAGGAGGAGGGCCGGGATGGAGGACGAGGGGATTATGGGCAAGGCCACCTTGCCTCCATTACAGGGAAAATACAGAGGATATTAAAAAAAAAATGGATCAAGTAACAGATAACATGGGATTAGTCATTAAAAGCCTTTTAAATAAGACTAATTTAATTCATTTGCGGGAGAACAGGCTTTGTGAATAAAGGAATTAGTAGATACAATCAGAAATCCTGAACCTAATAAAGCTTTAGATGCTATTTCAAATAATATTCTCATAAGCAAATGAGGGAAATAAAGTGAGATGCTTGAGTGGTTGGAAAGGAGTTATCAAAGACTAGTGATCAATAGTTTATTAACCTTGAAGGGATATAACAGGGCAGGATATATTTGCACAAACACAAAATGTGAAAGGATGAGGCTCTTTAGCAGAAAGAAGACAGTGTCTAAGGGGTTGTAGTGCCATTGCAAGGCAAAGCATTATCCCAGTATTTCGAAAATTAAACTATCACGTGTAAGTCTTAGAAAGTAGTTATCCCATTCTACTTTTTCATGTTAAGGCTTTAACGTGAAGACTTTAGGACATCAAGTTTTAAGAAAGATTTGATGCAACTGGAAAGAAAGGGTTCAAAATCTCAAGGCACATCTATGTTCCCTACTAAGGAGAGTGGACCTTGGCTACCTCCAGAAATGTGGGTGCCTGCCATGGAGATGGCAGGTCTGCAAGGTCTCTGCCACATGTGTCTGTGCATACCTGGTGTGTCTCAATCCCTCCAGAGATGATCACACATTGCCCACACCCAGTCTTCAGGCAAGCACCTGAAGGAAGCCCACCAAGCAACGGTAGAGCAGAAACACAGAGTTCCCTGTCAACTGCTGTATTGATACTGTGTCAAAGTTTACTACAGCCAAATTTTATGTCATTCCATTAGATTCTTTTGCATTGTAGTAACCAGAAAATGGTTTCAGTAAATACTAGCAAAGTATTTGCTTTTTCAGCAAAATATGCATCTCCCTTAGGACTTTTGCGGATTTTGCACCAGCAGTATTTATTTAGACAAGTCTACATTTGTTGTTATAGCAGTATAACTCCCTATGTGGGAGGACACTTGTCTTTTAGCTTACAACAATTTAGATTATTAAAATAAATCATACAGGTACTTATACTCTAAAATAAAACTGTCTACTAGGGTTAATTGGTGAAATATCACTGCTTTAACTGATAAAATTTTCCAGGTGGACATATCACCAATAGCTCTTTTGAACCCTTAATTTGCACTGCAGATTTGTGTCTTTCTTCTGCTTGGTCTGAGTGACACAGCAAGGGATGCATAAAAAGTGCAGAAATATAGGAATTACCAGTGGTCTCATCAGCAGTAACAGTGACATTTTAAGATTAGCAGAGTGAAGCAGTTTCAAATTATGTGACTGGCTTGCTCTGGGTTACTTTAAAAGAATGTTTAGTTTTGAGGGCCATTGAAGTGCATTGAAATGCACTTTTTGAAATCTTCAAGACTTTCAGTTGTTTTAAATAATTGTGATTGTAAGTTGTGAAACAGTGTATCATGTATCAGATTTTCTTGTGTGCTCAGCCATTTTTAGAAATCCATTTGTAAGACCCATATCAGCTTGGCCCAGCCTGCCCTAGACCTCCCTAGGTGCTTCTTGGCTTGCAATAATTTGTTTTATTTCTTAACAGCTCTGAAATAGTTAGATATAGCCCAAAGATATGGCATTAATGCCCTTTCCCAAATTAGCCTCAACACCAAGGGCAGGTAGGGACCTGAGAACTGTGAGGCTTCCTGCAATTTCCCCTAAAGAACTTGCAGATGGTTTCAGCAGTGCAAAATAAACACAAGGGAATGGACATATGATGGGCTTAATAACTTCAGCCTACATCTGCAGGCATCTCCCTTCAAGACTGCTTTTGGCAATTGAAGTGTCAAAGGGAAACATCAGGAATACTACAATGTTCTCAGCCTCACTTTATACTGTTTTTTTTTTTTTTTTGAGCCAAAGATACAGTTTCCCATAAATGCATTGCTTCTTTCAGGAGAGGACAGATTTTTTTTCATCTCATCTTGAGAGATTTTTTGAGCACTGAGGTCAGGCTGGTAGTGTCCTAATGGGACCACTGCACGTTACAGTTCAGTTCTATTTACCAGAAGTCCGGTCTCTGTAGAAGTGACATACCCAGCTTCTTGGTGGAGGAATGCTTTCAGAGATTAAAAAGATATGGGCAGTTATGGGTCTGAATTAATAGTTACACAGAACCATGGTTAATGGTTTCATGCAATTATCTGAAATCTGGGGGCATCTTTGCAAGATTTAGTATTTTAGAAACACAAGATTAATGTTTGCTACATTCACTTTATGCAGCTGCAATAACTCCATGCTCATATTGAGGACTATTCACCCCAATTTCATTTGAGTCTCTGAATTCAAAGGCTTTTTAGCAAAATCCTATGGTCACTATTAGCCTATTTATCTGACTGACTTAAAAATTTTGGTTTCTTTAAAAGATCTCTTTAAAGAAGCACTGATTGGCTCCTTTATTTTTAGATAATGTGCTATATATTACTTTGAAACACATACAACTTCAAATTAAAGTAATATTAGAAAATGTATTGTTCATTAGAATGTTTGAAGTATTTGCAGAAGAAACTGGTTTTGTTATTATGAACATGTTTGCTTGTTTTGAAATTTAGAGGTGCATAAAGGTATGTAAAGGACCCATTCTTCTCTGTAAGGAACTAAAAATTACATGAATTATGCATTCAAATGTATTTTCTCATTTTACCAGCCATTCCTGGTCCTGTTAGTTATGTTGGGAGCAAAATACTGAGAATTTAGTTCTTTCTCTGATAGAGGGCTATTGTCACACGGATGATAGTCAGGCCCGCACTGAAATCCTGCTAAGTTTCACCTTCCATTTGCTTTCTCCCCAAGGACCTGATTAAACCAGTAAAATTGCCTATAAAGCTTCCTGGTATTAGGAGGAGTTTATGTCCATTAGATTGAGCCCTAATGGTAATGGATCGTTAATGCCAACAGTATTTTCACTGCCTTTACCTACTTGGATCAAGGTTACATGACAGTGGGGTGCCTGCACCCCTGGCACAATAGAAAACAACCTTTAGTAATGGCCTGAGAGTTTTCCTGGGTAGGAAGGGTCCTAAGGTACTGTTGTTCTCAGAGGTGTGATTATGATATGGAATACAAAAATTTTCTAATGCCATTTCACAATTTAATCCATATGGTGATGCTAAATTATGTTCTTAAGGGAAAAAACATTGCAACACGTACTTGATGATAACTAGTTCAAATCCAGCCCACACTAGTCGGGGACCGATCTAGCATGTCTGTATGAGGAAATGCCCAGATGACACTTGATTTGAAGGAAGGCTACTGGGTGTCCTTCTAGTGATAGGATTTAAATTAGGAAAACTCCAGCTATAAACCTCTGGTGTGAATATGGAACAACGTTGCTCTGGTGCAGTTTTTCATTATCTCCACCATCACCTTACTATGTGAGCCCCACAGCAACAGAAAGACAAGGATCTGTATATTTAGCACATATTTCTACAAGCAGAGCTGTCATTTGGCTTCTGGCAAGGCCATGCTGTCTCCTAGCAGCTGCTGCAACCTTCATTTCTTTCGGAAATCTATTGACATATCATAGACAACTGTGAAAAATAAAGATTCATACTGTGACCATATGATTCTCACACAGATTTCAGGGTGAAGCTGTAGGAAGGTTAGAAATGGTAAGGAAAGACTTCTTTCTGACTTGGACAATCTCCAAATTACTATTGACCTAGCCCAGAGATGTCTAGATGAAAAACAAATGTGCAGCAGTCCATGTCCTATTGTCCCCTCCGGTGAGTCAGGGATTTATCATGAAAGTTAGATTAAAAAGCATTAAATGACCTTCTGTTATGCACACATATCTAGACCTTTAAGATTTGTAATTCTGAACAGTCCGGTTTACTGTATGTCCTTAGGGTTTTTTTTTGTTTTAACAGCATGCAGCTTGACAGAAATACACTACCCAAAAAGGGATTAAGGTATATATTTTTTTGAGCATGACTGCTGCTTCTCTGTTTTCCTGTAACCTTTTCTATACTGTCTTTCCTTTTCTTTCTCCTTTTGTTGATCCTGTTTACAACAGAGTTCTTGGTATTTAGATTCGAACTGAAAAACGCAGATTTTAACAATGCAGTTTTTGTTTCCAAGTCTGCCTAGTGAATAAATTTCCTTTCAAGATATATCATGGGAAGTGAATACAGTCAAGGATAGTTTCCTTGTGCAATGACTCTTAAAAGACTGAATCCTGGAATCCTCTTGAATCCTGGAGAGCTAGAAGAGACAGAACAAGAGACTTCTGCAATTCAATAGGACTAATTGTTGAAAACATTGAGAAAAATAAGGTTTTAGAGGTGGATCTGAACTTGAACTCTAAAAGCAAACACTCATGCAATTTGAAGTGAAGATGTAGTAAAGGGTAAGGGTAGAAAATGCTTATTTTAATATCCAAGGTTCGCAAGTATGAAATGAGCCCTGCTCCAGCTAGTCTTTTTGATCCCTATCCAGCAATACTCAGAGTCCAACTTTGCTACTAATTCCCCACTAATTAGAGCTGTCTTCATCACAGAAAACAAAAGTCTTCTCTGCTCCGTGCTTGAAAGAGGGGATGATTAGATAACTTGTCTGGTCTCATCCAGTGTGGCAGCCTATCTCCATAATCCAGGAAAGATTTGGCCAGCAAGGGTATATGTGCATGCACACAGACACTCTGCAGTCTTCCAGTCACTGAAATTACACAGTTCATTCTCTTGAATTATTGATATAAAGTATTTTATGAAATGTTAAGATAGTGCTAAAGTATTGTCACTAGAAAGTACCTTCTGCTCTTCTGTGCTATCCATTCCTTAAAAAGAATCTAATCAAATTTCCTGTTATCCCAAAACAATCACTTCGGATTGGGAGAGAATGGAAAAAGTGGAGGACATAAAAAAGGCATAAAGGGGACCCTGCAAGGGTACAATAGGATGATTGAGGTTTGTGGCTGTACAATCGTAATAATGGCTGAAAGCTGAAAGTGAAATGGAGTGGGAAAACAGCTTATAGGCATATAAACCTGATCAGTTACCCCAGAAAAACCATCAGTTTGATTTAATGTGCAGAGATCCCAGTCCAAGACCCAGATCCTGAATTCTCATTTTGCCATGTTTCTGGTCTGATAGCCACTGGGTAACTCTGCTCTACCACGTTTATAGGCAAAGATCATAGCTGTCTTTTTGAAAGGAGAAAGGAAGTAAATATTTAATTAAGACAAGATGTTTTAATGCTGTAAAATATTGTACAAAACCCCAAGCACAACATGAGAACTTACATGTCCATTCAATCTGCTTTCTAAGCAGAAATGCTTGTGCCTTGCAAGCCTGAAGCCACAGTATCAAAAGCCCTTTCTGCTCTGCTGTTTTGAGAACACTGATGGCTCATGACAGTGGTGAAGAAGGTGCTCATTTCTCAGCAGGAGACTGTGCTGAATGAAGCAGGCTATTGCAGACATTGCTGAAGACAATCTCTTGGTTAAGACCCACACTGCCTGCACATTTTAATGTTTAACCAATGCCAGAATTACTCTTCTTTCCAGCCCAGGCAAAAGAAGCTGGGCTCAGTGAGTTACCAGTTCTCTTGTTTTATTGGTTTGCCATTGGAAGCAGTTGATTAATGATTACATTGCAAGACTTCTTCCTTCCAGAGAACTTGTTTCTGCTAATTGTGGATTTTCCTGTCCCTTTCCCTCCCCCCACTTTGGGGCAGGACACAATGCCAAGTATCATTCCGAGTGACAGACCATGCGTGTGACCATGAGTAGCTGTCATTACCGATGCAAACTCCTTTTTCAGAGTTGTTTATCTGTTTCACTCCTGCCATCTAACCAATTGCCCACCTGATCTGTGGAAGATGTCGTTTTGTAAGCGGCTACTCACATTTCTTGGCTTTCAGTCTCTCCATTCCCCATCCTAGCCATACAGTTTCCCAGCTTTTGCATCAACCTTTGCACTTCCTGCAGCTTTGAAGTCCTTTCCTGTCAGCTCAGTTGTCTGTCTTCTGTGGTTTATCATCATATCTCTTCAAAGGAAGGGGATGCTGTTTTGGGGAGGGGGATGAAGAGAAAAGGGGTTTGAAGTCCTGTATTTTGTCTGTTGTAATAAGATGGCAAATTTTACCTTGATAAAATCCCTGGTGATAGTCACTTAACTATACTTGATGCTTTCAAGGGTTTTGTTCTGTCTAACTAGTGAACGGTATTTATGTGAAACCTGTTTCTTTCCAAACTGTCACCTTGTTGTTGTTTTGAGCATGTCAGCTGTGGTTTTTCAGATATACTCCATCATCTCGGCAGACAAGTCAGGAGGAAGGCAAGGAATGGCTGCGCTCCCATTCAACTGGAGGCCTGCAAGACACTGGCAGTCAGTCCCCGCTTGTTTCTCCTTCAGCTATGTCTTCATCTGCAACTGGAAAATATCACTTTTCCAACCTGGGTAAATGCAGTTTCCCTCCACCGTTTCTCCAACTCTAGATTAGACTCATAAAATTCAATCATTCATATTTCTTAGTTTGACACGCTAGATAATTTAACATCTCCATCACCATATTGTGATACATAACTAATGAAGGGAAATTCACGATGTTTTTTATGGAGTATGCCAGGATACTTCCTATTTTGCATACAGAAAAAAAGCACAGATTCTCTGTGACTTGCCCAAGGAGAAGAAAATCTGAGACAGAGCTGGAAATCAGCTTCTAGTTCAAAGCTACTCATCTTTTAGGATTCACAGTCGGTAGGATTTTATACAGTGATCTGGTGAATGTCAACCCAGACATTAAACTATGTTTTTTTCCTATATATAGGCTTGGTTTGAGATAGGTGTTTCAAATATTTTTCAATGACTGGACCTGGCTATAACTACACTGGGCCCAATCCAAATCTGTCCTTGAATACAATATAATATTTTAGGATGCAAATCACATTTTAGATTTATTTGATTTCAGATCAGTTTTTGGATTTGGTTCTGCTGGATTTTGTTTCAAGTTAATCCAACACAAATTTAGTTTTGCTAATAATTTTACTTTTTCTTTTATGCTTAATAGAAAAGCATTTATTTGCACCGCGCTGGACACATACCTAGGTTCATAATGAGCTTTTGTGTTTTCAGCCATTACTGTGGAATTTGCAGCCACCTTTGAAGCATTCACACTTCTGTCACAGCTTATGGCATCTGTAGGTTACAATGACTCAAAAGCAATTTGATCAGACATACAAATGTTGGTCTATTACACATTGGAAAAAGAAGTTGAACAAAGCCACTTTTAAAGATGAAATTGGATCCTGGCTAAGCAAGCCACTGCTTTGGATTTCCTCCATGTACTTGCAGTGGTTTTGGACACAGATCTTTTTTAAGCAGTGTTTCTCTCACACGTTCATTTTCTGCTTACAATTACCTTCTCTTTCCTTTTGTTCATACTCCTTGTACTCACAACAGAGACAAAAAGATCAGGGTTTTTCTTTAATTTATTTTGTCATTGTTCTTTCCTTCTTACCATTATCATAGCCCTATGGAAAAATTTGCTCTCACAACACAGCTGCTGTGGTAGTTTATGGCTTAAAGCACATCTTGCATGATCTAAAATACAAGTCCAAACACGTAGGCTGAATTTGGATAGATTTTAGCTTTTTCTTCTAGGTATTGAGTTCATGTGGTCCAAGTGAACCATAACCAGGCTTTCCTTCCTCCTGGCAAACAAACTTTGCAAAAGCTTAAAGTAGGTTTATCAACGCTGTTCTGGATTTCAACCATGAGTGATGGGATTACTTCTATTTATTATGATGAGATTCAACTGGGCTGTGCAGGAATTTTAACCTGGTTAATCAAAAAAATCAAAGGATAAATATGTCCTGCATGTGCCAGTAAACTTTGGTCTCAACAGCAGTTGGTAATATAGGTATGTAACAATAAAAATACAAACACTGATTTATTAGACGAGCTGCTTATAAAAAATACTTACAACTTCTTACTCCTTTTTAACTTTTAACTTTTGTATCTCTCCTGTGGATTTTCTGTCTTGGGCTGTCAAAGTGAACAAGTGTGTATTCAGACACCAGTGTTAGTGTTACCATGTGTTTTACAGGATTAGTCTCATCCACCTCCAGCTCCTCAGAGATCATCTGCTTCACCTTTTTGTGGTGGCTTTGTATGTAGGAATAAAAGCCTTTCATTTTCTCAACAGTGTAAAGTCCACCTAACCATGCTAGTCCTACATTAAAATTTTGTGCAGAACCAAATTTCGTTTAATGGAAACTTGCTTCATTAATAAAGCTTTGTATTCCAGTGAGTCCAACCAACCTATCTCAGTTTAACCTTCCTGGACCCAGTATGATGCGTTCAAACAGCATCCCTGCACAAGACACATCTTTTGATCTGTATGATGACTCCCAACTGTGTGGCAGTGCTACATCCTTAGAAGAGAGACCACGAGCGATTAGTCATTCAGGTTCATTCAGGGACAGCATGGAAGAAGGTAAGACTTAGTTACTCTTTGGGTCGGCAAATGGGCCCCAAAATTGGCCCCCAAAGCAGTCCTCCAAAATGTAGTAAAATTTTAAAATAGTTCTTCAGCAACATAAAAACTTAAATAACTTTGTGAAGCTATTTTTTAATTCTGTTGAACTGGACTCACAGGACTTTCTCACCATAAAGCATGGAAGATATTTCTTTCACACAGTAATATGCAATGCTGTGTATGTCATACATTCATAAATCCTATATCAGAAATTTTGGAGGAAAGGAAGCGATTCTTGGAAAATCATTTTATTCTTTTTCCTGTAAATTTGAAGTGTCTGAGCATACCTTGACTACGTGATTCAATGCTTTCTTATTCCTACTTCTGTATTTTCCTTTTTTTTCCCAAATGCCAGTGCTACTTAGCCTTCCCTTTCTTCTGTAATCATTTCATTTCCCCACTTTCCTACAGTCTCCTACAGCAAACACTATTTGAATTTCTGTATTTAAGCTCTGTCATTAATTCTGACCTCACTACTTTCCTCATGCAGATTATTACTGTCAGTCTGGTTTCTTTAATGTCTATGTACAATACATGGAATTTGGGGAATATTTTCATTTTGGCTTTGGTTTTGGATTTTTTTCTTTTTTAACCATGGACCATCTGAAAATTCCTAATTAAATGCCCTGTAACATTTTCTTCTGCCTAACAATTCTGATAAATCTGATTATTTGCAGAACTCCCAAAAGTACAAAGTTCTCACACCCTTTAATTAAAAAAAAAAAAGAGCACCGCACACACACACACTAAAAAACCCCACTAAAATACTAAAATTTAATGGAGATTCATTCTATAACATCTTCTCATCAATCTTGCTTACTGCTAAGTGATGACAATATAAATGGTCTTTATAACAAGCAAATAAAAAAGTCTTCCCCTAGCCCCAGAGCTCATAGTTATGAGATAAAAGGGGAAAAAAAAAAGTCCTAGATGAAATAACGGACAACTGATACTTTTACTTTTAAAATTTGTTCTTCTGTATTTTAGATGATATGTCAGGTGGACATCTGGGTATGTAATAGTAGCAGTAGGGTGCAGGACAGATCAAGCTGTGAGTTGTCAGCACAGAGAGGATGTCTGACTGCACAGAAGCATATCACATAATTCAAGGACAGAGGTGACTACAGACCCTTTGCTGAGGAACAGGAGAATTATCAGAGGAAACGCTGGAAGAATAGTAGAGAAAACAAGGCAAATAATTTATGCATAGAAAAAGAGGTGTTAAATCTAGAATTTCAGTAATGGGTCACTGGTGGCTTTGATGAAGGCTTTTTCGTTGATCGTGTTTCATGTCCAGCTGGAGTGGATAACCATGATCAACCTGAGTAAATGAAAGTCAATACAGCAATAATAAACAGTTTTCAGTGGTTTACGATCATTAGAGATTAACATGAAATGATGCTGTTGGAAGGCCAAATGTATTTTATTTAAGATAGGAGCTCTGAGGAATGTTATAGTGAAAGAAGTGAGGTAATGAGTGGAGCCACACTGAATGAATGGGAGTTTAGCTGAGAGATTTAAAGCAGAGACTGAAAACCAGAGATAGATTGAAAGGAACAGGGTTTCAGTCAGTGTACCACATCTTGGTAAATATTTTCCCAGTTACAAAACCAGATTTAAAGTCTATTTGCCTAATCCAAGTATTCCTGTATTGTCAGTTTGGAATACAATTGCCAATATTAAAGCAAAATAATTTAATTACCAAACTCTGGCAGATTATAAATATTAAACAAATTTCTTTTGAAACAACAATGAAAAGAAATAATGAAATAAAAGATCTTCTTCAAAATTCTCTGTTAATGTGTCCTTCCTCAGTAGAGTAATCAAAAGCAGAAGGGGCAATTTTGTCTCAGTCTACTCTTCAATTGCCATTTTCAGAGAGGCCAGGAACCCCATTTTTTGACCTGCAGTCCTGCAACTTCACTCGGTGCTCTTGAGGCTGATTCTCCTGATGATTAGAGGAAATATGGCACTACTATCTCACAGTAGCCTTCACACAGGCTACAAACACCAGCATTCATGGGTCTGCATTGTGCTGAGGGCAGAAACCAGCTGAGTAAAGCCTGGGAACTCACCCCAGGGAATGTAAACAGTTGTGCAAAGCATAGACTAGTATTAAAATCACTTTGCTCAGCTTTGGACAGGTGTATAAATAGCTCAATTTCTGGTTTCTCTAAAGAGTGTACTTACAAAGTGATTTGTTGTCAAAACAACAGAAGTCATGCTTGGTTTGCTCGTAATAATACTGAATCTCACTGGCTTGCTCTCCTACCTCATGCACAGAAAAGGGCTTTTTTTTTTCTTTATAGAACAATCTTTTTAAGTGCAGAAAAAATATCAATAGCTTTTCTTTACTGATAGCTCATAATTGCTCTTTGTGAAAGATTGGTTCTCATTTTAAAAAGATGTTTAGTTATTGAGCTATGTGGGGGAAGTTTTATGCTTGCATCAATATTTCATGTTATTTTCCTTTTTTTAAAGTACATGGATCCTCATTATCACTTGTCTCCAGCACATCCTCTCTCTACTCTACGGTGAGTATTGACATACTAGAAAAAAGTTCTGCCTGCCTCTGTTCTTGTTCATTGTTCACAAAACTTTCAAGGCTTTGAGGTTTAGAAGGATTAAAAGTGTACTGCAATAAATCAAGAACATTTATTTTCAACATTGGTATTACTGTCATGCTATTTTAGAATACGTTATTTTCATCTTTTTATGTGATTTGCTTAGAACTGCTTAAAATTACCTACTGTGTGTTTTTAAAGTTAAAAAGAAAGTCATAGTCTAGGAGTCTCTCTTTAAGGGAGGGGTCCTAATGTTATCGTAGTTGATAAATTTGAGTGATTTTGCTTACTTTCAGCTAGTTTTCTAATTGCACAATTTACGAAGTGTTTTTGTCCTGTCACTGTTTGAGGTACACTTCTTGAAGAACGCAAGATTGCTCCAGGGCAAGGGAGATAAAATTTGCAGTTTAAATGTCCACAAATCATTGTTGCAAATGACAGCATGTAGATGTTATCTGCAAAGAGAAGGGTGTCTTTAAAAAATTGTTATTCTTAATTAATTATATTAATTAGATTGAGTAATAATTGTATTCTACCTCAAGCAGAAGTTTCGGGTTTGATGTTTTTTACTATTTTATTATTTTGGTGGGGGTTTTTTGAGATCTGCATAATTTTTTGTTCTACTAACAAGAAATCATCCATATGGGAGGAGTTACACATGTTTGGGCATTCCCTTGCTGATACACAACAGTTGCTTTGCAGCCTATTCTCTGTAGTAGCCCTTCTTCATTTATCTGCTTTCCCACTGTGCATTCATGAATAGTCTGTCTCCTCTCCGTATTTTCAGGTGTTGAATAGGGAATAACATGGACTCCTCTCCCCAGAGCCAACACCAGTTCTTCCCTGCGAATACCAAGCCCATGCAGTCTGATGCATTTGTACCATTTGATTTACCATTGTCTCAATGCTAAACGCACGTTAGCTTGGAAAGTGGGTTGCATCCATGCACGACGTCTGCCACAATGTGGTAGAACTGGAGAACAGAACTCTCCTAGTTATATTTACTCCTAAAAAGGTCTACACAAGGGCATGTCTAAAGCATCAAGTTCACACACATTAGGTTTGTCCAAACCTTAAGCAGCAAGTTGCAAGAAATTCTAGTCCAGACCAGTCCTGAATTATTTTGGGGGGTTAGAATGTACATACAGACTGGCTGCACATGAGCCAGTCACATGCGTGCAACATTCAAAGCAAAGCTTCTCACTTATGTTTTGGTAGCTGAAAAATCTTTACCACTATTTCCCTGTCTACGAGACACTATGATCAGTTTGCATGTCCAAATAATAGTCCAAAATAATATTTCAATCCTTGATGTCCAACTTTAGGAGATTATGAAACTGATAGATGGCAAAAATCAAATTATAAAGTGACACAGGGTGCTTTCAGCACCCGATCAGTCAGTAAGTCTGAAATACGTCTCCTCTAATGTCGTGTAACGTAACAAGATTTTGCTAATATTTTCTATTTATATAACCTGCTATCATTAAAGATTACAGAGTATCTTGGAAATATTATCTAAACCCCATGGTATTAAAGAACAGTATTTTTCCTGCAAGAGAAACTGTTTACCCAAGTACATACTGTAAATGGAATATCTTCTGAAATGTCTGACTGAATTCACATTGCAGCTAAGCCCCAATCCTGAAGTTATGGATTATGTAGACAATATAATGGAAGAAAAATCTGTAAAGGGCAAGAAATTTATTAGTGTGTCAAAATTGCTAGGATTGACCTTTAGGGATGATTTTTGATCAGAATGCTTGATCCCTCTCATTCTGTGAAAAAAAGTATAAGCTTTTCAGCAATTAATCGGAAGATGATTCACAAGTGGAGTCTAGAAACATGAAAGGTTGGCAATCATTATCATATCAGCTGAAAGCAGAGAACAACATTTCATCGTTCTGTGATATGGTGCAGTGCGCCATTTCCTCCAGAAAAGGATGGCTTCACAGACTTATGGCACTTGTAACTCGCTTTCAGCTGTTACTAGATTCAAGGAGTACAAGAGCTTTTTTACCTTACTTAAGCAGGCCAAAATCAAAAAGCAGGAATTCCAAAGCAGGCACTTCTCCATAAATATCTCATTCAAATATATTTATTAGATTTCTCAAGCATTGCCTTGAGCCTTGGTGCTAGTCATTTTCTACAGCCTAATCACTGTAGAGATTCAGACAAAGTAGTAAATAAAGATCAAGTCTTTATGTATTATTACCAGAGTATAGCTGGAAATTTTGAAGTTTGTTTCAAGATTGAAACAATCTCTGAAGATTGTTTCTTTGAGAATTAGAATGTGAGATTCAGAAGAGACATTTCATGGCTTGCTGCCATTGCAATGCGTAAGTCCAATGAGACAGAAGTGTCTGCATTTGCTAGTATTTTCTGTATGTATTTGCTTTCTTCTTGATTTGCATTTGGGTTTTCAGGACTTACTTGAATAGCCTGGAAATCTGGCTTGTAAGATAAGCATATAGAGAGACAAAGATTTGGTTTCACAGAAAAGTGCCATCTAAGCAAATTTAGTAGACTGTAGGATTGAAATACTGATTCAGTTTTGGCAGTGAATATATCTAGCTCTGTGAGAAGTTGAAAAAGGATGTGTGGTAGTGTAAATTATGATAGGTTGTCTCCAATTTTAATCTCCTCCTGCTCAGTAGGTGAGACACTGCAATTTGCACATATTTAGTTAATTGCTATATTTCTCGCACTGGCTCTCCGCATTAGCTACTCTTAGAATCCCTAGACTTCATTAACTGTGTTAAGCCAAGCTCAAAGGAGATGTGTAAGGACACGTCTTTTGTATGTTAATATTTTAAGTCTTCAAAAAAAGAAAAAAATATCCTTTCGAGCATGGGATGCATGGATATGATGGAGAAGTAGAGGGAGAGAAAAAGATTATTTCCTTTTAGAGCATTTTGAACAAATAGCTGAGTGCTGGGTTACAATGATGCCAGCATGAACTCTTAAGTAAAAACTGCTCAGATGTACTTGGTTATCAGATTTTATTTTTTAAGTTGGTGGTATTCCCAGACTCCTCTTTTTTCTCTTTGATATATTTCTTCCACCGCCCACAAAAGCTGACTTGTGGGAACCACCTCTCTGAACTCTGGGAGAGAGGCAACGCTTCCTTGTACAGTGAGGGAGTCATCTGGTAGCAACATGCAGCATGACCTTCATCAGCAGGGGCTGGTGGTCTAAGGACAAGGGACCAAGTCCCCACATGGCAATTTCAGGAAAAGGTCACCAACACAAAATTTCTATATTTTTTGCTTTCCTTGGCTCAGTAGAATTCATAAGGGGACGTGATCTTTCTTGATCCTTTCGTGACTTTTCATGCACTATGTGTTTGAAGAAACAATAACAGGAATAGAATTTCTTTTTTTTTTTCCTAAAGGCAGGTTTCATTTTTGCAAACATAGATCAGAAGGTTAGCATCAGTATGTTTCACATAAAATAAACTTTATACTAAATCATTCCCATGTCATGATGTATCAGATATTACAGTAGTTTCAGCCAAGAGCAGCTCAAAGTGTTGCACAGGGAAATACCGTAGCATCGCAGTCTTTTTACTGACTGTTAACAGATATACATGTATGGAAAGAGGTATTTTCTAAACATCTTCTCCCTCTACACCAGATAAAGTACGAAAACATTTCTATGCTAAATTATTAAAATTCTAACAGCACAAAATCTGTGCTTAATACAGGCTTAAAAAACCTGCTATATTAATTTATAATAGCACAGATACTGCCTGATGTCAGGACATCTTCTGAGGAACTCTTACCTTGGATTTTCTTAGCCTTTCTGGTGTTATTCATAGCTAATTCTTCTATCCACATTTTCCTTTTACTGCTTACCTCTCTTCCAGACAATGTTCGACTGCTGCTCTGAACTTAGGCCACCTCAGATCATGGGGATTGATTTCCAGTACATTAACTGATTCTTATTTTATGTCACAAAAGGGTTCCTGTCATGGCACATAATTCCTTTCCATTATAATCCCACTGAAGCAGGATTTCTCTGTCCACTGAATGCCTTCTAAATTAGACTACTCCCATGCTTACAAATTTAATGACTTTCAAACGTTTGCCTTGCAATGATTTAGTTTCTCGGCTTGTTGAAAAAGACTGCTGAGTAAATAGCATCATTATATGACACAATACATAACAATATGGAAAATATGTAAAATTATTAAATACTATTAGCAAGCTTAAGCTGAAACTTTAACATGCCTTGATAGCCCTTAATATTTTGGTCAGTACTCTGTATGGAAGAAATCACTTGAAAGTGCAAGTAACCCTCTCCCCTCACCTTCCCCCCATATATGTTTTACTGGTATGCTGTCAACTTCACTTGGCAGGGGTTAGTCTATTAGGAATATAGCTCAGTATACAGTAAAAGAAATATAGTTCCAGGAGCCATAATAATCATTACAGTGTAAAAGTTTGCTGGTAACGGACGAAGGTCCATGCAGTGACAGGAGAGCAAATTTTCTTTTGTATCTTAGAAATGTATCTGCAGTTTCTGCAGTTCTCTTCCTGTTCTCCTTTTATCCACTGTTTAATGTTGTCAGTATGCTGGCAAACTCTTTGGGGTTTCAGCTGGAGCTTTGCCAAGTTGAAAAGAATTCCATTTATTGTTTTTACTGCATACCTTCCTTAAATGTAATGGATCCGTGAAACTATTCATTTCACTTCAGTGTAGCTGGCTTTTATTTTCTATTACCACAATTATGTTGCATACTGTTTCTAAGCCATTTCTTCTTTGTTTTTTTCCAGGCAGAAGAAAAGGCACATTCAGAGGTAAAAACCTTTCTTTGTTTCTGTAGTTGTGTATTGTATTATGATATTTTAAAATTTATTGTTTATCTGCTATGGCTAAACTGGTGAGTTGCTGGGGAAAAGACACCCTGTTTCTTTGAGCCACTTTTTGGGAAGTACTTGTAAAGAGCTGATGCAGTTTCTAGTGCACTAGAAGTTATTTTCTTCACATCATGCTGAAGAATGCCTCCTGGCTGAGGTTCTGAAAAGGTGAAAAGAAACGATGAGAATTGGGCTTCTAAGTGGAGGAGTTGTGATAGGTCTGATTTCAGACTTAATACCCCTCTGCGCTGGATCTAAGGGTCTGTGCAATTCTAGGTAATGCGCTGCCTTTCAGGAGAAAAATACTTCAAATGTTCTCTTTGAACTTCTCTCCCTTACATTTTGCATTATATTAAATTTCTGAAACTGACCGCTTTGATGGATTTCAGAGCAACACAGATTGATTTCAGATATAAATCAAATCTGACATGGAAAATGGCTTCTTTCTCCTCACAGTGTATAAGAATGGGTGACAAGCCCGGGTCAGCAGCTGGATACAATTACAGCCTTTCTCAAAATGAAGTCCTGGTTGGATTAAAAGGGCACCAAGGAGTAGCAGCAATAAAATGCAGCACCAAGGGTTGGTAAATGCCTTCCAACACCTGCATTCATGCTGCTCCTATTTTTATTACTCTAATCAGAGAAAAAGTCAACTAAGATATTTTGAGGAAGTTGAACAAACATATGCTTCCGTACTTGCCGCAGTATATTTCAATATAATTTCTACCTGAATTCTCTAAGCTCTGTTCAATGAAGGTTAAGGCAAAGGAGCTAAAGAAGCATGCCATAGCTCAGTCGCGTAAATGACAATTCCTCATTTCATTGACCTGTATATAGGGCTGTATATAGAGGTGAAACAACAGTTCTTTCCTATGTATTTCTACATGATGTTTTCTTAGTATCTAGGTCTACTCTGTGATGCTTGTGCAGGAGAGGTTGAACAGCACTTCATGAGAAACCACCTTTGTACAGTTGCTGGAATTTGATGAAAGTGTAGCTTTAGCAGGAAGGTCGAATCATTGCTGTTGGAAACCAAAGAGAAACTTGGAAAAAGAAAAGTGACAGTCCAGGATGGGGAACAGCTCAATAATCTATCTCCTTTGCTCCGAGCTAGTGTAAATGACCTAGCTGGTTTTGTATCATAGCTAGACAGGAACTTGTTCATTCTTAAAGTTTGTGCAATATTCCCTGTTGTTTTTGATGGGAATCATAAAATTAAAGTGCTGCTATAGTTTTCACTAGTAAATGTTATGTGCTCCCTTTCCTAGGCTAGTTTTAGACATTTTACTTCTCTAGTCTGGAAAAATCTTTTTAATGTCTGAATACAAAAGTGGTTTCAAAGTGAAACTCCATGCTTAAGTATGTAAGGTGTAAAGAGGCTGCATGTTTGAGTTGCAGGGACTGTAGGAAGTGTTGTGTTAGATAAAAAAAAAAAATTACTTTAACTCATCTAACTTTAGACATCCCTGAAGCAAAAATCTGTGTCTGAGGTAGTCATCAAAACTTTCTTCATGCCAGGCAGCGGGGGAGTACTTTTTGGCACTTAATCTGAGTCTAATGTAGACATTTAACATATGTCAGTTGCATCATGTCTAGAGTCAGGCACAGTGAACCTCAACGAAATGCATTCATGTTTCATAATCTCAGTCCTTATCCAGGGCTGCTATCCTTGACTGCACTAGGAATATGTTTGGAATTTACAGGATTTGGTAAAAAACCATGACATTTACATGTGCAAACAGAGGATTGTACACACGAAGTAACTAAGCATTTGCTCATATGTGCTCCCTTAATTGGGATCCTAACTCACACACTGGTTAGGTGCAAGAAAACAGTTGGAGCAGCACTAAGTGCCAATTTTTAATAATTTGTATTTCTGAATAGTTCTGAGATTAAAATATGAAACTAAGATGTTGTAAACCTGTTAGTAGTCCCTTAAGAAAACAAAAAACACCAAAGGAAATTGCTGAAATGCTGACAGCAGTCTTTTTTATTCCTAGCAAATTCAGAAACTACGGAGAGAGCTGGTTGCATCACAAGAGAAAGTTGCTACCCTTACATCTCAACTTTCAGCAAATGTAAGTATTTTTGCTTGTGATCAGAAACAGTATCAAACAATACATTGCCAGTCTGGCTAATAGCTCTTACTCAACACATGGTCTGGGAGACTTTTACTATTTATTTATTTTGGTGTTTTGCAAATTAAGTATTTCATTAATTTATTGCTTCAGCTTCAAGCAGAAGAAATCTTGCAATCAAACACAGTGGAAATGGAAAGGAGAGTTTCTACCCTTTGGATGTGACAACAGTCCTATCCTCTTCAGTTTCACTCTTTCCTCCAAATCAATTGAAAAAAAAAGCCCCAAAATAAGGAGACACAACCAAAGAAAGGGCATGAATTGCATATTCTGATAGAATTCATTATAGTTTCACTTCACAAATAGATGGATGTGGAGAGAAGCACAGTGTACAATTGTATTGAATTCATATGTTGCAATAACTATGCTGATATATAACTAATGGAAACCGGGGTATTTCACAGAGAGCTCCCTGGTGTTCCTTCCAATTGTCATACACCGGTAATATGAGTTATTGAACATCTTATCAGAAAATAATGCCAGGTAGGGAATGTGAGCTACAATCCTGTCTGGTTACTATGGTTTCGGATGAAGTTACTGGATAGTTACTGAACAGTCTGTTGTATAGTGATTTTTAAATGCAATGCAGGATATAACTATAGTTACGATTCCCAAGGAAAGCTGAGATGCAGTTGCAAGAGAGTATCATTTTGGATTTCAAGAAGGCAGTTTCCTGTAGAGGCAACCTGTAGAGTGCCTTTCTTCAAAATGTAGATATACTGAGTATTTAGATCTATAAATACTGCCATTCATTATTTTCAAGGAACTATTTCAGTTGGTAAAGGAGTACTGTGTCCATGTTGTGAGAAAATAATCTCTAGCTGTGTGAAAGTTGCTTGTTCTCTTAGGACTGCTACACGTGAAAATGTAGAAGAACTACTCTTAGCACTTTCTGCTCTGTTTCGGTGGCTGCAGAACACCTCTGGGTATTTGTACCCCTGTAGCTGTATGGATCACCAGACTGGTCTGAGTTCTGAGAATGAACTAGTGAAGCAGACAATATTGAAGTCTTGCAATGTTTGTAAATTCAAAAGCGAGGTTCTGAGTCAGGTTATTCATTTGGGAATTTATAGCCAGCATGCCTATCCTGGGCATGAGGTTTCTTCACTCATATTGTAGACACTGATCTTCATCTCTGCCAGGTTGGGCAGTTCTTCACTCACCCATCCTGAGAGCAACAAAACAAAACCAACAACAGGAGGTCAGAATACCTAAGTTAGCATGCCTTGGGTAGTAGTGTTTACTAGCAAGTCTGTTATTCTCTGCAGGACATTGTCTTTCCACCAAGAACACAGGGCCGCAGCAGCTTTACTTTGCAGTGGGGAGCAGAGGGAGGTGGGCTGTGGCTGGGCACAGCACAATCACAAGTATCCCCACATCCACTCTGAGTGCCCTGTTATTGCCCACACCAGCAGCAGCTGGTGTTATCCAGAGGAGTTATCTTGATTCCTGCAAGCCCCTCATCTAGTGAAAGATGTCTATGCCCACAGCCAGGGGTTGGACTAGATGGTCTTTAAAGGTCCCTCCCACCCTGAACCATTCTGTGATTCTGGGCAGTGATACCACATCAGTAAGACTAAATCATTTGCCTGTGGCAGTTTTGTGCTCAAGTGCCTGTACTAAAGCTGGTGTGGGAGCCACACTGATGCTGATAACTCAGCTCTTGGTACTGTTCCTCACTTCACTCTATGGGCAATTTTCCCTTCTCATCTTCCATTAGTTCTGAACAGAAAACGCCAGTGTATTCCTTCTTGCTGATGTGTTGAAAGGGAGAGTTGAAAGATGACTCTAATCTCTATCCTTTTCCAGTTACCCCAGCAATGCTGTAGCATTGTTGCCGTAGCAACAAGTGCAATGGAGTGAGGACGGCAGAGCATTCTCCTCCGAAGTTTAGGCAATGAGACCATTGTTCAGTTCATTTAGGCAAATTGTATCTGATCCCTCCCCAGTGTTATTTAGAAGTCATTGACTATATCTTTGGCCAGCATTCCTTGTGTGGACTAAACACCATACTGTCTGGTTTCTAATAACATTACCTATTCAAGACAAATTTTCAGTCAGCTACAAGTTACAATTAGATTTGGTTCATATTTCAAAGAACCTGAGTCAAACTAAAAATGTTTACTTACATTTTGGCTTGGTTTTCACTCAAGCTAATTCTGCTGCATGGGTGAGAAATACGTTATATAACTCACATTGTATTGGTTGGAGTTCTGGTCTCATGTACTGCCTCTGGACTTCTGAACACCTAATAAGAATGCCCACAGCTTTTCTACTGATCTAATTGGAAGGGTAACATTTTCAACAGGACAGTTAAAAAAAAAGAAAAAAAAAAATATATAGGTTTTGCCTATTCAGAGGTACCTCATTTCTAAACCTCTATGTGCTTGTATATGTATGTATATGTGCATGCATGCCACATGTTGTATAAAGGTTAATTTAATCTTGTTCTTTTGACTGTGTCACTCACCTTCTAATCCATCTCCATGGAGACACTCTTTAAACTCTAAACGTAAACTTTAAACTCTAAACTCTATAAGCAACTTTAACCCTGATCCTTTTAGCACATGGGGTTTTTTAATGGTACCAGAGAAATCTTTCCTTCTTCCAAATCCCCAACATGTGGAAATTCCCTCAAAATTAAACTTGTCAGGAGCATGAAACTTAGAGGCTTCAAATTCTCCAGGTATGAACAAGGGATTTAGACACCTTTGCAATGAATGCAATCTTAAAAGAAAAGTAGAAAAGTAGATATTACTAGATATTTCACATAAATATTTTTGGGGGATGCTGTCATGAGATACATACTTTAAAAAACCAAAAACTGAAAAGTGTTTCCCAGTAAACCTGGTTTTGAGTTCATTCTGTGCTATTTCTGGTACAGAAGATGTAAAGCATTAATAAAACACTTCCACATAAGTCCAAAGGATCAAAAGAGACCCCTTAAAGATGTGTTAGTACTAATTCTGTCAGTCCTTTGAGCACTTTATGTAAACAAATTCTACAAAGTATCACATCAACATCAGGAATAAAATCCAGCTTGAAACAGAGTGTATATACAACCTTTTAATTGTGATGTGGCCTCTGAACTTTAGTCTAATTACAGAATTGATATCTAAATGCCAGTGATTATACGCTTTTCAAAAAAATATGAGAGTAACTAACAAATACTTGATTTAATTTGACAAATTTATGAAAAACCCAGATGGGCTTCTAATTTTCATGAACTTGTACTGTCTTAGCAATGCTTTACTTGCATGTATTCGTTTATCACTTATCTCCTAATCTAAAAGACATACTTCACCAGCCCCCACTTCACTTCATCTGGCGTTTAAAGGAGAAGTAATCCTAATCTCAAAAGTAGAAATCAAAACCATGTTTTGCTCTAAATGGATAATACTACTGTGATCCTCATTTTGAGTCATGTTTGCACACCAGTAGGCTAAAACCTGAATGAACAGTAAGTCTAATGCAGACAAAAATTCGATCACTGCCTATCCTTTCTGTAGATCCATCCATCTCTGGGAGGCAGAGAGCTACATGAACAGAGTGTCTTCTGCGGTGCCTTTGCTGACCAGAAAATTACTCAGTCCTTTCTGATGCCTTTGCTATAAATGCATTCATCATAGCCTTAGTCCTAAGCTCCTCTAAATTTCCACACTTTCAGTGTCTGAAAATAGGCAGCACTTTTTTCCTCGCTGTGGTGTGGAGAAGGAAACTATTGATAGCCAGAAATTTTGTTCCCTCACAGTTCATCCCAGGCTTGAGTTTGTTGTTACCATTTCCATTTATAGAACTGAGCAAAAATACTGTCTGTGAGTGAAAAAGGAGCGTCGTATTCATCTCATTTTAATACTATTTGTATTCTTGCTTCACCACAAGACTTTTGGTGGCAGTAGTACATATGTCATTCAAAGACTGCCAGGCTGAAATTTGACCTATTTCATCAAGCCTTTGCTTGATACATTATTTTATATCAAAATCTATCAATTGGAAGTTCTAGCATTTCTCAGGCGTTTTGGAAACCTCTGCTAATACTTTTCACATTTTTCATTTATTATTCAGGTTTTGCTAGCTGGACTCAAGTACTATGCTTGATTTCAGCAGTTTATTTCACTTGATTAACCCCAAAGTGTTTTGCCTGCATACAATTAAATTCAAGCAGGGCCCAGCTGTTGTTTGGATGCTTAATTTACACTTTTTTTCTGAGATTCTGGCTTTTCCCCTGGCATGTGTTTTGATGTTACTGAAGGGCAAGTCTCGATACTAATTAAGAAAGGGCCTGTTTTCAGTGCACAAAGTGTCCAACCGGCAGACTTCCTACGTGACTGACAAGGGCTCAAATTCCAGCGAGCAGCCTGAACCCAGCCTGTTCGGAGGGATTTGATCAGTGCTTTGTACTGTATAAAGCTGAAGGGTGCGTGCTTGCAGACTGTAGCAGACCCAGGATGCCGGTAGAAAGTGGAGGGAGTTCGCTGGCTAATACTCTTGTTTGGCCGGCTCTGAATCACTATCCTACAGCCAAACAACAAGATCATAGCAGGCGGCGAACAGAAAAGGTCACCAGATGTACAGCTGCTTCTTGCAGTCAGCCCGATCCCTTCTGGCCTCTCACACCTCCTTTCATTCAGCCATGCCAGGTGGGAGGAAATTTATTTCTTTACCTTTGTTTTATAAACCTGAACACCACAGGTCAAATCGCAAAGTGTGTCAGCAGGTAGCCTTTGGATATGGCCGTGTCATGTTCAGGATGGGCTGTAAACCTAAGAGCTGAGGTTACCTGGGGCTTGGCTGGCTGGGATCCTTTACTAAGAAAGAAATGTTTAAAATCAAATCTGTCATCTTTGCACTGAAGTGATTCCCTGAGCATATATCTCTTTGGCTATTTCCAATGGGAATTTCAGATGTTAACAGAAGTCAAAATTAATCCATATGCAGTGGATCTACAGATTAAGAGCTGTCTATGTATCTATGTATCTTGTCTATGTATCTAATACATATATCATGTTAAAGATGGATATATTTTGCTGTAGGCACACTTCCAGTAATGCCCAGTTACTTAGCTCTCACTCCAGTATATCTGTCTCCAGGTACAAATGCCGCATTCAGTTGTGAAGATATATTTTTACTTTAGAATAAGTGTTATTTAAAGCACATGCAGTATTCAGGCTATTTTGTGTGGTACTCAAATGATGTAGGCTATGAATGAAACTACCAAATCTAACACAAATATTTCTAAGGTATGAGAGACTGTCTGTAACTTTAGACTCCTCCTAAGTATTTTTACAAGAATGAAAGAATGGATCCTTTTGGATAAAGTAAATAATCCTCAAAAACTAAGGATTACTGATTCAATCAAAATCAATTACCAAATTTAAAAGTGTAAAGAAGTATCTAACTAGAATTTTTAATTTCTACTGAGTATTTTTTATGTCACAGTTTCTTCTATGTATTTCATTTCTTTCATTTTCTGAATTATTTTGCAGTTAACTATTTAAATGCAAAATCTTATCTTAAATAGGAATATATAAATACATATGTTTTATACATACTTCCACGCACACATAAATATACTGATAATCTAACCTTTTTCAAACTAACTTTTATTCTTTTGTTACATAGTATTTCCTTTAGTACAAATCTGCATAAGATTTCAATGAGTAGGAGTTTCCTAGGCTGCTGAAAAAATAAACATTTGCTGTCATGGGGAAAGGCAGCACAATTTATTACTCTGAATGTAAAATTAACACGTGTTTTAGGGAAGATTATTCTGTTTTGATAAACACTGTTGTAACGAACAATGAGATTGAAGCTTTTTTTCTTGAATCATTTTCAGTGGTGGGCCTTTGAATTAAGTTTCTTTATTATTAGCAAATGAAGACCTGATAGTCTTTATCTCAAATGAGTTAGGAAAGATCCATCATCTTGATCCAATTACATTTTTGATATAAAAATTTTAGTGTGCTACTCCAAGAAGGTGATGTGCTCTATCACAGGCTGAACTTCAGTAAGAATCCATAGGTGTGCCATGGCTCTTTCTCTACAGACTGCCAGACAAAACTTAATAGTTTCAGTGACCCTCGATGACATTTTTAATTATACTTTTGAGTTCTTAATTTTTATAAGTTCCTTAATTTTACCTATAAGTTCCCTGTGTTTTATTCATGTACAATATAAGCTGAAGTTGTAGCTATGGAGTAGGAAAATACTTTGCACAAATATGCATAGTTAGGTACCAAAGCTGTGGTTATTACAGTCTAATTGTGAGAAACGGACAGAAGCAATGCATAATTAAGCAAATGATTCCTCTCTTCAAGCCCTCATTCTCCATTGTTATTCTTATGGTAAAGCAGAACTGCAGGCCATCAGCCAAGCCATAGATTTTTTTATGAGGCAGGGAAGAGTGAGCTCCATTAGTTTCCTGTTAAACACATGTCATAAGGAGACATTTGGCTCTAATTCTGTAGCAGTGCATCTACTTTGTCTCTGATTGTGTTCTGGGTCACTGGTCATCATCTTTGGAATTACAACACCATAAATTAGTCTGGATATTTTTAATATGTAGCTAATTTTTAAAATGAAAAGGAAGTTTCAAAACTAGTTACTTTTATCAGAGAAATGGAGGAGTGAAAACAATCAAAGGGTGTAGTTTCCGAACGAGCTAGAATAACTTTTTTATCACTTGATAGGTTTCAGATGGACATTTAACACATATTCCAAGTCAATTTTATTTAAATTTATAACTTCAAGAGTAAAGCAATTACAATTACTAATTAATCTTTAAGAAATTGCATATGTATCTAGTCTGATGTTTATCAAAAGTTAGTCCTGGGGGCTTCTATCCTTTACCAAAAGAATTATCCCTAAGGCATCCCTGCAAATGCAGAAAGCAGGTGGATTGACCACAATACCCATAAGAAATTAAATAAATTATTTACTAATACTATAATTTACAAGGCATAAACTTGTAGTGAGTTTAATAAGTATAAAAGGAGTTTACAAGGTACTGAAATGTTTATATCAATTCAAAATTATTTACAAAATACGAAAGCCACTTATCAGTATAACAGCTCTGAAGTAGAGACACAGAAGTGCGCCACTATTATATATATGATAAACTCTTTTTATTTGAAGTATAATATACAGAGCAAGGTGACAAGAAGCTCTTTTCCTTCCCCTGAAGTGCATAACAGAATCCTTTCTGGACCATGTCTTTTTCTGATTTTACCTCAGATTCAGTACAACCACGTACATTTGAACAATTTCAACTATGCTTTTACAAGCATGCAAATCTGTAACTGAAAATTTTCCAGGCACTCTGTGTGCCTGTACTGCTATAACAAAAAATAAGTTTTCTCAGTGAAGAAGCTCAGTTAATCCATTTGTGCATATAAATATGTTATTTGTGAGTTATACATCCAAGTGTATTGTGGTGACTATGTTTGAAAACTTTGCCTATTACTACTTTAGAGATGTTAAAGAGAAAATAAGTATTTCCTTCTGCTTTCACTATTTGGCATTGTGTGAGGAATGGATAGAATTTTATGGAATTTCATAAAAGTTAAATTCTTACTTTCCCTTGGCTGTAGAAGTTGGCTTGGCTTGTTGGTTTCTTTATGATCACTTGCCCTTCTTTGCCTACAAAGCTTGATTACTTAGAACGAAGTTAGAACTAATGAAGAGTTGATGTATTGTTTGTATATATCTTGCTTGCATAGAGTATGAGGTGATTGTTGTTAGAAAATAAAATTAAGCTTTAATTTTTAAAAAACTTTTAATAAATTTCAACGTTATTGCTTTTCTTATTGAGAAGTAGGACTTCCAGTTTTAAAGATTGTGCTTTATATATACAATTGCGTACACTTATAAATATTATGTTTATATGTTCTATAAGTTTTTTATTAATTTTATACACACAACACATCCACATATATATAATCAATATAAGATGAATAGGCTAAGTAATGACCTTTTATAAAACTAACTGTGATATTTTTTGTTTGAGTCTTAAGATCCTTCTGGAGTGTTTTATTTGGGAGGTTAAAACTTACCTTTTAAGATAAAGTACTTGAATTTCCATTTTAAAGGGTTCAGTAATTGAAAATAATTATTCCTTGACTTCTGTTTAGGAGCAGACTTCTTTTGGCCAATGTATCAGGAAATTCAAAGCAGGGCATTAAATCCATAATTCATTTCCAGGCAGAGATACTTGAGCTAATCTCCTTGGGGGCTGAAGAAGCCCAAGGAACACTGGGTTCTCTTGGCTGCTTCACCTGTCCAAGTTAGCCGAGTCTGAGTTTAAAACTAATAGAAAAGAACTGCAGAGGATGAGCTTGGAGGGAAAAACTATTTATAAAAAACAAAGAGATATGGGAAAATTGTCCTATTGTCACAATGAATGTTGTCTTCTGTTTCTTTCACAGGCTCACCTAGTAGCAGCTTTTGAAAAAAGCTTGGGAAATATGACCGGCCGATTGCAAAGTCTAACAATGACAGCTGAACAAAAGGTATGTTTACAAAAGCAGATGATTTAATGTGGAAAACAGTCAGCAGATTATATTAGAGTTTTGTGTAAAAAACACTGAAACAGGGACAGCTGTGACAATAAGACAGACAGATCTTTTTTTAATGGCTGTCGTGATCAAATCTTCATAAAACTGCAAGAGAATTGAGCTGTGCAGCATCAGGTTTATGCAGACAATATCATAGAATAGCTTGAAGATAAAATCTTTCGTTTCCAGATTTAATTAAAATATACGCAACTCTAGGTTTAATCTCTACTGAAAGATCCCATAACAAAGACTGATCATAACCTGCTGGAGTACTTCATTCGAGACTGCTACTCTTGTCAGAATAATAGAATTATGGGAAGGGAAGAACTTTAAGTAGAGAAAAATGACTCCATTCAGAGAGTTAATGCAGGTTGGGTATCCTATTCATGAGAAAACAGTTTTGGTTTTCACTGTACTGTTTTGACTATTGGGGAAAAAAATCTAAACCTGATAGGTAGTAAATTTAATGTGAGCCTTTGTACCAAGCTCAGGATTAAGAGGTTGCTTAGCACCTTCCAGGATTGAACTTCATCAACTTCCTGCCCTTTTTCATTTTGAGCAGTATCCTATACACAGAAAGGCCTCGTTGAGCCAAACTGTGAAAGAAACTGTATATCAGCGAGTTATTAGTCATGACTAGAGTCAGTGTAGTTTTCTATAAAAATAACATTTCACAGTCTGGTTGAGCACTAACAAATAAAATATGGTGAGACTCATTGTGAATAGGATAGAAAATATTTGTGTTGCTTGCTTTTTTTCATCTTCAGCAAAAAAACACAATGGAATTTTCTTAAAAAAACTTTTGACTATTTAACAAAGCATAATTTCCCTCAGAACATTTTCTTTCCAGAAGAGGTTAAGCAGTGACATTGAAACAGATAATCTCCAAGCTTCTTTCCCAAAAAGATTTGAAACATGTTCTTTTCCTTCTCTTCTTTTCTCTGTTGTTGAGGTTAAATTCCTTTAATCCTCATTACATAAATGCAGGCTGGAAGGACGGGTTTAATGCACCAGTAATAAAAGCATTTTTTAATTAAAATTGGCTGTGCATTCTTGTACAGAACTTTCTGCACTCAAGTGGTGTAATTTTACTTCAACTTGTAGGACAGTTGCTATTTAACAGGGTTTTTTTAAATTGAATTATTATTTAGCAAGTTAAATCTTTTGAAAAATACACAAATTCAGGTTGAGATTCATCCATTAAACAGTAGCCTCACATACTAAGGGAAGTAATTCAAATGATTTTATTATCTTTTGCAATAAAATTGTTGGATTTCTCTTAACTTTATAATGGCATTTAATTGAGACCCTTTATAGACTAGTCTTCATTTTAAAAGTTTTATTTTCCTTAAAAATCGGATGGTCACTTTTTATAGAGTAAGTGCAAAAGAATATGTTAGTTGAGTTTAACATCTTTAGAGAGAAAATATGCATTATACTTAGTTGTTGCCTTTATGTTGACCCAAGCAGTCCCATGAACTTCGGTTTAACCACTCTTATCTTGTCTTTTTTTCTTAGCTTAGACAAACATTGTTTTTGTGCCATATATTTTGAGCTCTCTTTGTTCTTCCCACAGGAATCTGAACTTATAGAGCTAAGGGAAACCATTGAAATGCTGAAAGCCCAAAATTCTGCTGCACAAGCTGCTATTCAAGGAGCCTTGAACGGTCCAGATCACACCCACAAAGGTATGTTTTCATCACTATTAAAATAAATGCAGAGTTTCTCCATGGATAAAAGCTAAGTCACTGCTTTTCTGTTGTTTTGGGGACTCTGTTGCAAGGGCAAGCACATTCTGCAGTGCATGGTAGGCATACTTGTGGTATTTCCAGAGCTGGAAACCTTGCATGAGCTTCCTGTTTGCCAGAGTTCCTGGAGCCTTGTCTTCTCTGAACTGGGTGGTCAGGAATTGATTGCTGGGTGTCAAGAGTTAACCCCATTGCTGCAGTTGTATATTGAGGTACACCCAAGACACTAGTGAAGTCTTATGGTGAAACATGGTTATAGCTTTAAAATCCAGTGTAAGTTGTACCTCTGAAAACCTGTGTACTCGTTAAAAGATGGACTGACAACAGCTCAGCTCCTTCACGAGGTCCTAAATCAGTGCAGGAAAGCAGGCATTTTAAATTTCAGATTCTGAATTAATTTGTCATTGCAGTTAGGCAGATGTCACATGATAAATATATACTTCAAAAGTGCCTTTTGATAAGCAACAGCAAAGGATTTACTTGAAGAAAAAAATAACAGCAGCATTCATTTTTGACAGTGTCATTGATCTTTCTTTAAAGAGGTCATTATTTAGATGTTTGCCTTAAGGTCATTTCATTGCATGACCTGAGTATAGCAAAGCTAACTTCTAGGAAGTAAAAAATAATCTAAAAAGTGATTTCCCTTGGTATTAGTGGGTATGTTCTGCAAGAATATTTTCCAGTGATTAAGATATAGTTATCAGAGACTTTTAAGAAATTGAAACTCAAATGCCTCACCAACCATTTCTAATATTCTCCACTTCTTAGTTATTTTGTTTCATTCATTTTTAACAAACTCCTGCCTGGCTATTTCCATCATGGTATATTAGAAAGTAGCGTCTGAACACTGATTAGGCCTGCTAGAAGTCAAGCGGTGCCTATACTCCTCAGGAAAAGAGCCATAGTACATGTGATAGCAATAAGTCAAGTAATCCATCTGTAACAGAAACTGCCTAGCTATGAGGTTACACCTGCATAGATTGCTGTGTAGGGTCATTGCCTTCATGCCAATGAGACCCCAATTTAGAGAAGGTCCTGAGTGTTCAGCTAATTGTATGCATCCCCATTGACCCCCATGTGGTTTCTCACAGGCTGCAATAGCTTGAATCCAAGCCACTGCAAGCATCAATGACATTTATGTTCGCTAAGGCTCCCTTTGTGGAGGAAGATGCTACATAAATACAAGAATGATTATTATATTTAAACAGAGACAGATGGATTTCACTGTAATTTCTTTTCTTTAGATTTACGTATAAGGCGGCAACATTCTTCAGAAAGTGTTTCCAGCATCAACAGCGCCACAAGCCATTCAAGCATTGGCAGTGGTAATGACGCTGACTCCAAGAAAAAGAAAAAGAAAAACTGGGTAAGTGCTCAGCAGGTTTAAACCTATCTTTTATGTCATTTCCTAGTGCCGGAGTAGTATAATGGTCCATTTCATCTACAATATTCTTGTGGGGCCAGTCATATACATAGCAATTCACGTGTATCCATACTGTGACACTAGCAGCAAACTACAAATTGTTGAATATCATCTGATTTGCATAAGTCAGGATAACTCAAAAAAAAATTAAAATAGCTGTTATGACCAAAACCATCTCTGGGCCACATTGAAACTCTGTTTGATTTCTCTTCAGTCAGAGTTTGATTCAAAGGCTTGGCTTAAATATGTTAACCAGCTATGAAGGGAGCTGAAATCTGTGAAGAATTCTCATGTAAAAGTAGTACCATGTTTAAAGAAATTAAGATGCCTCTCAACTGGAACACACAAATACCACAGAGTTCTAAGGGTTTAATCAAATACTTTCAGTAAATAACTGGAAAAGATGTTTTTATTGTTTTAAAAATATTACCTGCATAAACATTTGTTTTAAAATACTGCTCAGCCTTCATTCCCTTGATTTGTAATTCCACACTCTTTCATGTTTCTGCAAGGTGAACTCTAGAGGAAGTGAGGTGAATATAAATCATGGAAAATTTGGCATGCATCTATAAAGAACCCTATCTTGGCATGATTGCTATTTATTTTGGCAGTAGGCTTTTATACTTTCTAAAAACAGATTATCCTGTATGTCTTCTCAGTTTGTCTCTATTCATTTTAATCTCAAAGTTTAGACTATAGAAAGGGGGAGTGTAGCCAAAATCCATTTCTTTCTTGTTAGATATTGTGAGCTGAAAAGGACTTGAATAATATTTTCCTGATCCGTGGTCACACTCCCCACTCTCAAAGTATATCACGAAAATAACATGTTTGAATACCTCATTTTTTATAGAGGAACCAGTTTGTCATTGCGTTCTATACAATTTTAATCAGAACAATTTTCTGAAAATAAAACCAAAAACCAACCACGTTTTTCCTAAGATGAACAACTTCTGTATTTAGATAAAGGTATGAACAAATGGGCTAGTTGAAATTTACTGCAGACAAAACTGTTGTCATCTTGGCTCCTGAAATAAATGGCTCTTTGGCTATTCTGTCCCTTTTCAATACCGGGTAAGAGCTTCTAGAGGGAAAAGGCAATGCTTGTACATTCAGAGGTCTTACTACTCTAAAGGAAACTGCAGCAAAGAGTATATACCTTTCAGCTAACATTCTTCTCAGCAGTACAACAAAGCAAGCCTCGTGTCCCAGCTTAAATCCTCTTGCTTGTGATCCAAACCATAGCATTTGCATAGCTTGACCATTCAAATTTTTAACGGGGAAAGTAAATTGGCAAACCCAGTAAATTGGACTTGTCTTTTGATTTCAGCATTTACAAGCAGCAGGTTCTGCCTGTACCTAGATGCAAGGTGGTTATTTAAAGCCAACCCTTGAAGGGAATGCCATAGAAATGGGATTCCACTGGGGCTTAATGGTTTTAAATGAGCACCCCTCTCCCATAGCCGTACCACTCGGTCCTGCACTTTTTCCATAGCATTACGTTTGCGCTGCGCTGGATTAATAAAGTCAAAACAAAGCACTGTATCATGTTTTTAGAGATACTGTGTTGCATATGTTAATACCTTGCTTCTGTATACTGACCTCAGGCAGTGGCTAGGATGGCATCTGCAAACTAACTCTTTGAAACATGAGCCGCACAAAAATTGCCATGACAAGGAAAATGATCTTACTGTATGTTTGTTTTCCAGCTAAGAAGCTCTTTCAAACAGGCCTTTGGAAAGAAGAAGTCCACCAAGCCCCCTTCCTCACATTCAGACATAGAAGAGCTGACAGACTCCTCTCTTCCTTCATCACCCAAATTGCCCCACAACTCAGGAGAATGTGGGGCAACATCAATGAAACCATCACAGTCAGCATCTGCGTAAGTCTCTCTCTTGACAAACCTGTCTTCCCAAATGGGATGGACTATGAAACAGACCTTCCCAGGTGTGGCCATTTGCAGTTCCAAAAACAACACCAACAGCCGTGATCTTTTAATCTTGTGCTCCATCTATTTGCCAGATTTCTCGTGAGCTTCACTCCATTTAAACACTACTTTTCCAACAGCTTTTTCATACGTTATTGCTTCCTCCTTTCACAGCCTTTGTCTAAAATCATCTAGCAGTACAAACTTCTTTCCAAATGCGTATCCAAAAGCTTGTGTTGTGCTCTCCCTGCAGTGTTAACAACTTTATCATATGTGCTTAGTAAAAGCCAAACATTGCAGTTGCCTTTCTTCATAACATACTAAAAATGTAATTTTATTTTCCAGGTAGCTATGAATTTTTACAAGATAGTCATCCCTTCTGTTATTATTTTATCTACTTTCTAGCTACTAATTTATATAATTTTTAATCTATTTCCCCTATTTTATCAGCTTGGATTTTTTGTGGGATTTTACCTTTTTTTTTAATTCAAATCACCATCCTTAAGGTTTCAGGACTGAGAACAAGTCATCAGTCAAAAACTGTCCCATTTCTTCATTATTTTTTGGATGTCAAATACATTCTTCTTAGAGAGATCTCAGCTCCCATTCATATTATTCTACCTATTTTTTTTCATTCTGCTAAACACAAAACTTTTTCCAATATGAGGAAACCAACCTCTTTGAATCAACAGATGCATCCTACAGATTCAGCATGACTTTCCTTGTCCTAATTGAGAATAATCAGGTCACAACTACCCTTCCTTAAAGCACCCGGGGAATTCTAGTCTCATGATTGATTACTGAGCTTTAGAATAGAATTTCCCTGCATTAAGTTAGGTGCCTTTTATGATTAACTTTTTATAGACTCTCATGATTTTTATATACTATGTTTAGGAGTTTGATAGCAAATATTCCCACAAAAGAAACGCCTCCACAATAAATGTTTTTCTTTCCTCACATTCCTTACAGACTAGAGGGGAATACCTCATCTAAATCCCTAGTTTTCTTGTTTTTTTTTTTTATAGCAAGCTCACATTTTTATGGTTTCAGATATATGTGTGCTTTGGGAGGAGGATTTCTACATGTTTGGGACCTTTGAGTCTGATTTGTTATCAACTTAAAAATCACTAGTAAAAGCCTTAATAAGAAGTGCCTGAACTTAAAAACATTTTTATTCTACAAAATTATTTACTAATGAGTTACAGATCTGCTCTCATAACCTTATCCTGTTTCCTTTCTGCCAGACCTGCTTTTTTCTTTGCCTTTTTGACTTGCTTTCTAGAAGTACTGGTGCTTCCAGAATTTATCAAGGGCAAAACTACATATCTCGTCTTTCATCCCAAGCTCTTCCCATGGCTATTTCGTCTCTGAGCCTTAACTTCCTAAACTCTTTTAAGTTCACAGCCTCCTGATTCTTCCTCCATAACATTTTTAAACAATGATCAGATTCTATTATTGCATTTTTATTATTGTGACCTTTCTACACAGTATAAGATAGATTCCTTCCCTTCCACGGAGAGATCATGTAAAATATATTTATTTAGATTAATTTCCTTGTCTGTTATACTGATAATGTTACTTTCTTTGGAAGACTTGGTTTTCCATTGCATAATTTAAACTTCTGTCACCTTCAAGATTTTCATAATTTTCAGCAGCCTCCCTTCAAAGATCATGAGTCACTTACTCCTTCTACTCAAAGCAACCTATTGATTTAAAAGTCCTGAGACTGCAACAAGAAAGAAAAAGTAAAACTCCTTCTTTCTAACTACTTTGAACCTTTGGCTGAAGTCTGATCAGATTTCTGAGCCTCTTTCTGTGACTGCTCAGGAATGCTAACTTATCTTTTTGGTTTTCTTTCTTTTGATGAGGTCTCATCTTCTTATGTAATTTTACAGTTGTAGGAACTGAGTGTTGAAGAGCTCAGGAATCTGCAAAAGAGTATTCAGTTCATACTTCCTGCTTCCATTTTGCTTATCTTACCAGTCTAGACAGATTTTCCTGCCTCTTCCAGAAGCATAGCCCTGCTTTCTGGTACATTTTTTTCTTCTTTAAAGTTGGCTTGCCAAGGTCTTTTTGTCCATCCCTTCTCAAAGTGTACTGCAAAAACTCCAAAAAGAAAATAGCCAACAAATACATATGTGACTTCCCAGATGCCCAGGTTGTTGTATAAGATAATATATGCATGTAAATAAAATTTATTTTCTTATTTGGTTAGCATAGGTATGGGCACATCAAACCACGAACTGTATCATAATATTTGGGAAAAAAACCTAGTGTATGCCTTTATTCATTTTTACTCACACTTAAAATATCTGTGCATATTGTGACTGATAATCATTGTTTTCCTTCTTCAATTTGCCATATTTTTTATTTCCCATGAACTTCTTCATCTCCCTTTTGCTTATGCTTTCTTTATATATTTTCTCGACCTGAGTCTCATGTTCTAAACCATTACCTTTACTTTCTTCCAATTGCATCTGTCTAATACATGTGTGTGCAGGTCATCTCTAGTCTGGGCACCAAAGAAAAGGCAAAACGGTCAAGTGATCTACAAGCATAGATCCCGGTAAAATTGAGTGTGGGGCATGGAGTTGTATACCCAACTGCTGACCTGAAGAGTGCTGCATCTTCTTTCCCAAAATGCATTTGCATGCATTCTGGCAATTAAAAGTTGACCTCAGTTTCTTGTTTGTATATTAGTAGTAATAATCCAAATAATAATACTTATTACTATAAAATATTTTTCACATTTAAATTGTTCTGCAAATATTAACTATATATAGTGACAGTAATAAAGAACAAATAACATTTAGTGACTGAAAATACTGCTTAGTGTAACAACATAGCCAAAATTCAGTGTTTTATTTTCTACTGGTTCTGTACAACGGAACTAGGTCTGATGATAACACAGAGAAGCAAAACAGTCTAACATGAGAACTGGACAGCTGTGGGTCCCTGGGCCAGTCATGTTTTGATCTTTTCTCACAACATAATGATTTTTTCCCTTAAAATTAATGGTCATGAAAAATAATCACACAATAATTAATTTTAATCCAGTATTTAAGGGGAAAAAAAAACAACAAAAAAACCCCCCAAACAACCAGCATGATTTCAGATACCATACATTACCAAATGACAGACTATAGGCAAAAAGTCAACCATCACAAATCAAAATGATTACAGATCAAAATTTTTAGAACACAAAATCAAGGACTGTCTCTGTTCAAAGCAGAGAAAGCTGTTGATGCCTAACAGATAAAAAATATCAGTAGCACAGTTTAATCAGCATACTTCAGTTCTGACTACTGCTTAGGAGAATCATGACCTTTGCACCAAAGAAATGATGCAGATATAAAATCAAATTAAAACGAATGGATGATACACACTGAAAAAAAAAAATTCTGAAAAGTTTTTCACAACTTTTATTCACCATGGTGAACTAAGCTGGAAAGGTATAAAGCAAGCTGATCATTTCATCTGGAGAGGGCTTTTTCCTTTTTTAATTTGCAATTTGAGCCTTTTCATGTTTCTTTGATAAGATCCTTTCTTCACTCATAGGTTTCACCACCAGCAAGCATTTTCTGTACTTTGATATTTAGTAATGACATTGCTTTGGGGGGAAGAACCTTCCTTTAATCTCTTGCCTGTTTCCTGCTCCTCTTTAGGATCTGTGAGTGCACAGAGGCAGAGGCTGAAATTATTCTTCAGCTAAAGAGTGAGCTGAGAGAGAAAGAGCTAAAATTAACGGACATTCGTCTTGAAGCCCTCAGCTCTGCACACCATCTGGATCAGATTCGGGAAGCCATGAACCGCATGCAGGTCAGTGCAGTAGCTTAAGTGATGACAGGGGTGCACCCCAAAGGTATGTCTGGTGTATTTCCTTTCCCAGTACTTTGTTTCAGGTACCAAAAAAAATGTCAATACAATGTAAATTGCTAGATTGACAGTGCTTCCAAAGGATGGGTATGATAATTGTTCACCTTATAATAATGATATTCTTAGCTTTTATATTAATAGCTAAAATGTGTTTAAGAGATATGGAAGGAGACATAATCCCTGCCTAAAGGATATTTGTTATCGAAACCCTATGTCTGGGAAAAAGCAAGATGACAGACAAGCAGATCAAGAAGTCATTTCTACAGAGCTTTAAATCCTTGGGCTGGGGGGTTTGGTGGGAGGGTGTTGGGGTTGTATGTGCATACTCTCTCATCGTTTCTGATTCCTAACCCAGTCATGGCTTGCCAAAGCAAAGAATGTAAAATTGAACTGAATTTTTGTATCCAGCATCACTAAAATTTCTCTACATTATTTTGTGACACTGCTCCAAATCCTTCCTGAATACATTTTTCATCAGAAGACTTTCCCTTTCATGAAGCTGAAAGGATGCAGAAAGAACAGCAGTGTTCTTCAGTGGAGCATGGAGCTTTATGGGGCTCAGCTCTCTTGCCCGCATTCAACAGTCATGTTGGGTGCCCAAAAGTATCTACAACATCCACACAGTATGACATAGGTCCTTCAGTAGATCTGGGCCCTTCTGGAATGACAGGTGAAATACCTAGGACATCCCTGAAGGCTCTAAACCTCTATTTGGGAAACAGAATCAAGGCCATGGGGTGGGGATTCAGGTTGTGACTAGGACAGCTACATTTAGATGTCTAGGTGATAAACTCCTGTTATAGTGAATTGAGTTTTAGTCGTGCAGTAGTGGGGCCTAGAGAGCTCTCCTAAAATCATCCTAAGATAGGTATAGAGGGTGAAATTGAGTTGAGTATAGGCATCTATTACCATTTGAACCAGCCTCAGGTATTTGCATCTGCACAGGACTTGTAGGTGTAGCACGCTACCTGTGGAAGATGATGTTTACAATGACACTGGAAACCCACATTTACACAGCTGAATCCAGGCCCAGTGGCTTGTCAGCTGAATTGCTCTGCACCAGGAGGTCAGGTGCACCTTTGGGCCGTTTTGTATAGATGTCCACAGCGGCTGATTTCATAACTACCAAATTCAGGATCCTTGCTGTCTTTTCTAGACCTCTTTGTTTATACCATGCCTATAGCAGTCTCAGGCACACCTTTAAACATCTATGCTACCTGCCATCCACCCAGGCGCTCACACCACTAGGTGCCAACATTGCTATGAGGTATTTGGCAGAACTTCAATTAGGGGGAAGAATAAGCAAAAACTGGTCTGTAAATATGGATTTCAATTGTCCAGATATAAGTAAGGCATTTGATCTGGAGCCAACAAAATTTTTAGGAACTGTAAAGGATAGAATACAGTTAATTACAAAGGTGGAGAACAGGACCTGAAGGCTTATCAACTGATTGCAGTCTTGCACTGGGATATGAGTGCCTAAACCAGGTGAACTCCCCGGAGAGAGGAGTCTGCTGTAGTCACAAGCCTCCAAGGTTTGAATTTCACAGAAGCTGGACAGAGGCGACTAGTTCAGATGCCATTGCTGGTTGATTGCCACTTCTTCTGAAGTTTTCCCAAAAGGATAGGAGTTGCCTTGGAGTTGCCAAACTGTGACATTTTGGAGAATTGAGGAGGATTGGTAAGGGGAAAAAGTAGGATTGGCGAGAATAATATATGAATATTGTGTGTATTCAAAACACCTTAAAAATCTAAAGTTCAGCTGAATGGAAGACTGCTAAGAGTTGTGTAATTAATCAGCATAAATTGCAGAGTAGGTGGAGATTGTATGACTCATTTCACCATAGCTCCTGATTTGAACCCCAGGCTAAAGCGGTGCATTCATGTATTAATTTCTGTCACTATTTTGCTGGTTTGTCCCTTCCTTTTCACTATCTCCTCAACTTTGCCTATATGATCTAATCTTTTTGTAGCTGTTGCAGGGGTTTTTGTGATGCTATCCCTTATGTTTTTACTTGTATAATGTAGCTGTACAGCCTTCATAAAGAACAGGACTTTTAGCAGAGTGTTAGTGAATGTGGAATTAAATTTGATGTGCAAAACCATCTGCAAGAATAAGCAGTTGCTTTGTACTGTGCTTCATGAAGCGACTGAAAGCTAGATTTTGCTGGTACCAGGCTGTTCTCAGACTAAGTTTTCATTTTATTATTGTACATTCAATAATCACTTGGCACCACAGAGGATTTAGCTAAAAAAAAATTACGAGTTGTTCTAATTCATCTGTCATTGTATGTTTTCATCAAAGAGGGTTTGCCAGCCGTTATGTGAACAATCCCATGTTTGAATGATCAAAAAGTCTTATCTGATAGCAAGAAGGGTTATGAAACTTAACAGTTATCCATTTCTAACTGTCCAGTTTTAATTTTGTTTCTCCTCTGTGAAGTTACTGCTTAAATTTTACATTCAATAGCAGTGATAATTTTCTGTGCCTTTAGAAACATTGGCATATCCAAGGTTTTAGCAATAACTTCCTTAACTGACTGTTACCTAAGATATTTGGCAATATAAAGTAGCTTATAAAACTGGGGATAGCTGGGAAAATTCTCACCAGACTTGCATTATGGTCAACTGTACAACAAACATGGAAACTTGAAGCTTTTGTTGTTTAGGAACTGTCTTGAGGCAAAAGCTAAAACAAGGTTATAGGGTTTTTTTCCCTTCATTTCAGAAGCGCAGGCAATCCAGTTTTTACTGACTGCATTATACTTCTGATATATAGTGCTACATACTGCTGTGAAAGTGGTAAACCAGTTAGCTCCTGCAGGCAAACAGCAAGCAGCAGAATAGTCACCCTCAGTAGTTTTCCAAAAGAATAACCTACTGTGCTTTTATGTTACTTTCTTTCAAATACAGAATGAAATTGAGATATTGAAAGCTGAAAATGATCGTTTAAAGGCAGAGACTGGAAATACTGGAAAGCCTGCCCGGCCGCCATCAGAGTCTTCAAGCAGTACATCATCTTCTTCATCACGGCAGTCATTAGGACTTTCTCTGAACAATTTAAACATCACAGAATCTGTTACATCAGGTAAACATGCCTCAGCAATTAGTAAGAATTTATTATTTTCACCCTCTTAATGGACCACATATAAGAGGCATGCCTGAAAATTAAAATGCCTTCTATCACTCAGGTAAACATCAGATATACAATCATTAATGGAGATGAGGAAGAAGCTGGCAGCTGTGTCTCAAAATGTAGCTTTCGAAGACTACAGTAACAGACTGTTATGTTTGCTTAGTTCCTAGCTGTGATACTCTCTACTTACCTAGTTTACAATACCCTTTGGTCATCTAGTTTACAATTTATTTGAAAAGGACAGTGTCTGTAGTAGTATACTTGACAACTCTATAGATACATTCTCTAGTCCCTGTGGGATAAATATGGATAAATATGAGCATAGTACATGGTACTTTTTTGTTTGTTTGTTTGTTTACAAATCTTTTATTATTCAGTTAGCTCCCTTAACTTAATTTCATATTTGCATCTGGGGCAGAAAGTGGTCTCAGTTAGTTTTATGCATTACATTTTTTAATGTGATATAGCTAGTTAGCCTACGTTGGACCAAATCACCATTTATCACAGAAGCCAAATCCCGCCTGGCTTATCAAGCACTCTCATTGTGTTCAGTGAATGAAAGAAAGCAAGGAGAACTTTGGTCCACATCCTGAACATTAATATTTGATTACTTTCCATGCCATGGAGTTTATGATAATAAGCCTTCTACACTTGTTTAGATAATGTAGCCAAGAAACAGAAGTGCTGTATCTAACATTAGAACCAGGAGCAGGGCAGAAGCAAAGCAGGGCTCATTAGCATAGACTCCACAGAAAGTATAATGCAGTCTCTGGAAGCAATAAAAATGTGGCTAATAATTGTAGAAAGAGTCTAGGCAAGAGTATAACTGGGAATGTGCCAAACTGCCTGACTATAATTTGGATTGGCAGTTAATTGTATTATCTTGCCAGTCATTGATTACACAGATATTTGAATATTTCTTCTGGTTAATATCAAATTTTATATGAAATTCAATATATTTTTTATTTACATTCCAGTCTACTTTTTTGCCAGGTTTGACTTTAAGTGTGGATGAGCCTGAGCTGGGCCTCGGTATACAATGAAGTGTTGCAAAAACAGGAAGAAAAAGTTTTAACTATGGTTCCTGCTCACACATCCACACACATAAAAAAAAATAAAAATAAAAACCAGAGCAGACTATTTTGCAAAAAGGTAATTGTAGAATCTCTTTCATGAGCAACCACTATCAGCACTTTATCGCTTGGCACTAACTCTGTCTAGATACAGGAATAAACATAATATAAGCTTTATATAATTTTCTGTGTTATTGGTTCTAAATGTTTTTCTAGCATGCAAAGTAATTACTTTTAGTTATAATAAATTAAAGAAATAAGGATGCCTAATGAGGAGTGGAGGATTTCATTTGATTATGAATCCAGGCTTTTTGATCATTGTGATTGTAATTTTGTTGCTGTGCCAGAGAACTTGGAAGGGTGACAGCCTCCTACCAAGCCTTGTGGTATTTCTGTGGCAGCTATTGAACAAAAGTCCCTGAGATACGAAGAGGTTAATCATGCTGGGGACTAAGCTGAGAGAGACAATGAGGGCTTTGGCTCATCATATTAAAAAATGCCATAGCACTTCCTGGGAGACCAGGGTCTCCAAATTAGAATCACAGAATTGTCTAGGTTGGAAGGGACCTTTAAGATCATCTAGTCCAACCGTCAACCTAACTGATAAAAAACCATCACTAAACCATGTCACTAAACAATATGTCAACTTGTCTTTTAAATACCTCCAGGGATGGTTCCTCAACCACTTCCCTGGGCAGCCCATTCCAATGCTTAATAACCCTTTCAGTGTAAAAATTTTTCCTAACATCCTATCTGAACCTCCCCTCGCACAACTTGAGGCCATTTCCTCTTGTCCTATCACCTGTGACTTGGGAGAAGAGACCTACCGCCGCCTCTCTACAACATCCATTCAGGTAGTGGTAGAGAGTGATAAGGTCTCCCCTCAGCCTCCTTTTCTGTAGGCTGAACAACCCCAGCTCCCTCAGCCTTTCCTCATAAGACTTGTTCTCCAGACCCCTCAGCAGCTTTGTTGCCCTAAATGACTGTGGCCATCTGGAAATGCCCAAAGCTATCCATTGCCACTTCCTACGGGTAGGACCATCTTCTCCAGATAGGTGTGAGCGGCAAGGTGGAAAGGGGCTTGCTGGTCACAGACACCTGTATTTCAGTCAGTCAATGGAGTAAAGAGCAGCAAACAAGGACCAGTACAAGGATCTGTCTGTACTGTCCGATGAAAAGAGTGCTAGACCTCAGACAACAAGTGAGCAAGAGCCACCAAAGGGCACCTAAGCAGGAGGCCTGGCAGCGGGTAAATAAAGCACTTAGCACCACCATGGAATTAGACCCCCTTGGGCATCTTCTCAGCCCCTCATGTCAGTGAAAGGGAGAGTGGAATATTTTCTAGCCACAGAGTGGTTCCTCATTCCTTAAGATTTACAGAAGAATGTATATAAAAGGCTACATGAGGTTCATTTAGAGATTGGAAAATTTAACAGGGGGATCGGTTCTATTGTCAATTGCCCTCAGACGAACTATGACATTATGGAAACTCTTAAGGTTTGTCAAATATGCCAAAACACAAGAAATGAAGTGAAACATTCAGTGTTTGTGGCATAGAAAAACTGTCTGCCTGGAACAAAACAAATGTGGATTTATTTAATCTCACAACAAAAATGCTTCTTCATTCGATCAATAAAAAAAAAACCACAACAAAACCAACAACAACAGAACAACAGCAGAATCTGCTTTCTAGATCTGAGTGTAAGTTATCAAACATTTTACATGAGGACTTATTTTTTAATGCATTCATTGAAGTCATATTCATAAGACTTCTTTGGTTTTGCTTTGAGCAAGTGACTGAATCTTTCTGGCACCTCATTTCATTTGCGTGAGATCTGACCTTGTGCAGACTATGACATGAAGTTAATGCTTTTCTTCAATCACCACAATAAGAATGAGCAGGATTTAGGGTAGTGGATTACTGTGCTTCCCTTTGAAGAAAATGCAAATCAATAATCTCTCCTAATTTGATAGTTTAAATGTCTAACAGTAAAATCTCTGAGAGAACTTTTAGAGGAAGATGCCAGTTTTATCCCATGCAATAAAGCTGCCAGCTCAGCCTTCAGCAAGAAAAGCATCCTCCTGCTTTCTCATTTCGGGAGTCAGTGAAGAGGTAGGAACGGAGGCACAGCGCAGATAAGAATCACTCTTTACCTCCAAGAAAACTGAAACCTTTTGTTAGAGGAACAGCTGAATAAAGAGTCCCATGTTCTCGAGGACTCCAAAGTATTCTTCTAGTGGATACTGTTTGCAAGCCTGTATTGTGGGGGCAAAAAAGACTATTCACACCATGGGTACAGAAAGTAAAGAAATCAGCTGGAAAGAGAAATTAAATGCTATTTTACTTAGTAGCAAGCATATCAATTCAAGGATTTTTGTTTTTCTCCTTGCAACACTCTAAAGGGCACAATGAGTGCCCAAAGAGATAAACTTAAGTTAGGTTTTAAACAACATTACGTTTTGGATGTATGGTAATTTTGAACAAGTTCCAAGAAGCAAAGCAAAGGCAAGACTATGATGCAATAATTTATTTATTTATGGAATCCCTATTCATTTCTACATGATTAAAACTCCTAATATTGCTTCAAAAACTGACAAATTGTAAGGTTTTTTTTTCATCTCCAACAGAAAAGGTGAATTAGGAATAAGTCCAGATTAAAATGATTGCAAGTTGTGATGGCAGCCTTTCTTTTTAACCAAAAAGTCCTTTGAACAAATATTGAACTGATGATGTGAACATAACCGATGTGATTTGTCAGGTTGATCACTTTCTTTTATTGTAGATATTTTGTTGGATGATGTCACTGATGGAGCACTCCACAAAGAAGGTCATAGTGTGAAAATTTTAGTCACCATAAACAAGGGCTATAGTCGAGCCAAGGTAAGTTCATTAGCCAAAGGTCTAGATGCAAAATTATAGCTCAGGCAAATCATGCAGCATAGCAACTCAACTTGTTTCAGTATTTTCAGCCAGGAACTGAAGGGAAATACCCTAAAGATAGCAGCTCTCTTCTCTGTCATCCACGCTCAATACAATTGGGCACCCCCCGTAGACTAATGTCATATGGCTTCCTTCTGCCTTTGTGGTGGCTCAGATGCTACCAATTCTCAGTTTAATTAGTAGTAGGATGTTCTGGGACTTGCTATCTCCATTTTAAAGTTGTTATAAATGAGATCTATGCCTTGGACCCCTTAGGGTGCAACTATGAATACGCCGCTGAGGTAATCAATTTGGAATTGTATTGTCGTGTTTCCATGTTCTGTATTACAAAAAAATATAAATACAGGGCAACTTTTATTTATATTCAGCTCTTTATAAACACAGATGTGATCAAAGAGCAGAATAAGATACTGTGTTTCCTTGCTTATAAAGATGTACCAAAGTAATATCATCTATACCTGTTTCTGGCACAGAGATTATTAACAAAGATGTATCCCATTCTAAATAATGTTATTTTTTCTTCATTGGGAAAATGACGAATCTTCATAGAAAAATAATTACCACCATTTTCAGTCCTATTTCCAAAAATCTCTCTTTGCAGGATCAAAAACCACATGCATATCTGATAGGATCAATTGGAGTCAGTGGAAAAACAAAATGGGACGTTTTAGATGGTGTAATCAGACGTCTCTTTAAGGTAAGATACTAAAAAATTAACTCAATATTAATTCAATTTTCTTTTCCACACAAGGAAAATTCTGTATTCCTTGGGTTGTCTTGCCAAGTATTTGTTTTGTTTTGTTTTTTGGCATATAGCTAACAACACTATTAAACTTTATTCGTAGTGTTGCTGGGGTTTTTTAATGATTGATTGCCTACAATCATTAAAAAAAACCCCAACAACATTAAGAATTTTGTTCTCTATTAAATATGACTGCAAGAATCTCCTTGTTGAGTGACTTCACCTGTACGAAAATATTTTCTATACTGTTTTCATTCAATAACCATTTTTATTTTTATGTCTTATGTTTTCATATAATTTCAGGAATATATTTTCCGAGTGGATCCAACTACTAGTCTGGGTTTAAGCTCTGACTGCATTGCTAGCTATTGTATAGGGGATGTAATTAGAGCCCATAGCCTAGAAGTGCCTGAACTGCTGCCTTGTGGATATCTGGTTGGAGATAATAACGTCATCACTGTGAACCTGAAAGGTAAAACCCCAAGAATATTTTTGCAGATACTGTAGAGTTCCTCACTGCAGTCTCCCTTCCCTTCACCTGACCTTTCTGTATTTTGTCTCCAGCTCAAGGACTCATTTGTCACGTAAACTCTCTGTATGACATTGTACAATACCTATCACAGTGCAACATTTTAAGGCAAATCTAAGAGGACCTCGGTCTTTCTCTGCCTGACTGCCAAATCACAGCAAAGTACAAATTTCTGATTAGTGGCAAAAAACCAGCCCCAAACCAGAGATTATGATGAGAAATATGCCTTACCCAGTTGTGCAGGAAAAGTTCACTACGTTTCAACAGCTGTAGGGATTTGCTATTGGAGGAGAGGGGGGCCTTCAGAAGAACTATACAGACATTGATGTGACAACCAGTAACCCTTGTGGCTGTCACTTTGACCTTTTTTTTGTCATGGTTGCCTGTAGTGTCTGAAACATACATCTTTGCCTCACTGAGCCTTCTCTCCACATTTACTTTGATTTCATCTCTCCCACCCATCTTGTCCCACTACTGCTGTTTAATTTTCTTGGCCCTGTGGAAGGATATAAGCATTTCCACAGTAATGAAGCCCTTTCTAGGAATTTGATTTAGGCAGAAGTATCTTACCTTGCTTTGAGCGTAGCACTGATGCCATCGGGTGCTAGGCCAAACCTACCTTAGCAAAGGTAAGTACAGGCCATTTTTCTTTTCTTTTGTTCCCAGGAGTGGAAGAAAACAGTTTGGACAGTTTTGTGTTTGACACGTTAATTCCTAAGCCAATTACCCAGCGGTATTTTAATTTACTGACGGAGCATCGCCGAATTATTCTGTCGGGACCCAGTGGCACAGGAAAGACCTATTTAGCTAACAGGCTGGCTGAATATATTTTAACTAAATCTGGCAGAAAAAAAACTGAGGATGCAATTGCAACTTTTAACGTAGATCACAAGTCAAGCAAGGTAAGTTACAGTTGAAAAGAGAACCTATTGCCCAATTTGTAGTGACGATGCAGAGCAAATCCTATTAATTTGCATACTGTTTTGTTGCTCTGTTAGCATTCTTTCCTACAAGAATTCAGTCTTCAGTCCCAGTGTGGGACAGGGACTAGATCTTTCTGTTCTAAACAAACTGTTGAAGCACTGTGAAGAAAGTCTGAATTTTCCTTCACTTGAGGAAACCCACCTTAAAGACAGATGCAGAATCAAATTCCTATATAAATTAAATTCTTAGACTATCTGTAAAAAGGTTGGATATATAGTAATACTAGCCTAACTTGCTTTTTTATAGTGGTAATAGCAACCTATTCTTAGCAAAGATTTCAGAATGGGGATTTTGAATTACTGTCTTGTGTTCAGCTTCTTAATCAGCACTGGATAAATACAGTTGCTACCATGGTTTCTGGCTTGCATTGATCAGGAAGCTGACAGTACTGAAATTGCTTCATGCATCATGTCACATTCACAGTGATTTACATAGCTCAGATTATCAAGCTTCTAGCGTGACTACTGTGCTAGCCACAGATAATGCTATTCACTTGCTGTCCTAAATTGGCTATACTCCTGACTTGGTGCCCAGAGAAAAAAAAAGATAAAAGGCTTTGCTGAGAGCTTTCTGATACGCACAGAACATAATGAATGTTAGCATAATATAAGAAGGAAGAACATACAGATCCCAAAGGGGTGAGAAGACCATTCCAGTAAAAACACCGCTTTTCACTGTCTTTATACAGAGGATTGTGATGCCATTTACTTTGGCAGGGGATGTGTTTATGTTTTATTGTTGTACCATATGCATTTATAACAAAAATCGTTCCACAAAACAGCAAGCTTTTGGATGTCTGGTAAATCACTTGTTGCATGTGCCTTTATTTTGAGGTTTTGGTTTGGGTTTGTTTTTTTTTTTTTCTTTGTTTCTATTAAGATTTATATAGAACTCTTGAGTTTGTAGTAAAAAAGAAAAAACAACATTGTCAAATACCAAGTGTGTTTGAATAATACAGATGGTGCTATTCCATGGAAGAAACCTATGATGTTCCCCTGGAGACACCTGATCATAAAAAGCCAAATAAAAATCTTTCTTGAAATAAAAAAGATTGCATGTTCCCATTAAAGAATAAAAGATTCTGCTGTCCCTGATCTAGAAAGTAAAATGGTAATAGGAACTTTGTGCATAATACTGAGCATTCCCAACACTGACAGAATTAGATACCTCTAGAGATACAGCTGTAAAACTTGACTAGCTCAGACCCTTAAGGGCAACAAAATGTTGAGAAAAATATGAAATGTTTTTACTATAGAAAGCTCTCTTTTACTTCAGCACTAAACAGCAGCCAGACAGATAGCTGACAGAAAAAAAGAATTTATGAACAAATTTTATTATGAAGTGTGATATAGTATCCCCAAAAGATCAAACAGATTTTCAGTGAGAGTGGTGAAAGGAGATATGTGAAGGAGCTGTTCAATATGTCTAAATTGTGTGATAATTTGGTGGTGAGTTTTTTGGTATATAAATGTGCCATTCATAAGAATGGAGGTCCAACAATTAATGTGAGTATCTCAGCCCATTGGAAATGACATATTTTATTGCAACCTATTTTCCTCTGGATATAAGATATTTTATCAGCAGGTTTCTAAGAAATGTATCCACCAATAGGAATGTGTGAACTTCAGTCACTTGCCTTATGTTTCGTGCCTTTGTTTTTCCTAGCGTGTGGCTTCAGCGTTACCCTGTCTAAGAAGCAGGTCTTCCTGCATGTGCTGATCCAGCTGAATGATCCACAGTGGGGAAACTCTTTAGCAGTCTCTGCATCTTTCTGAAAATCTTTTCCACTGGAATTACATCTGCGGTCTAATTGCATTAATCTTTTCTGGTTTTTTTTTGTTAATTCTGCTGAAGGACCTGCGACAATACCTAGCAAACCTAGCTGAGCAATGCAGCGCTGACAACAATGGTGCTGACCTCCCTGTGGTCATAATTCTTGATAACCTCCACCACATCAGTTCACTAAGTGACATCTTCAATGGTTTCCTCAACTGTAAATATAATAAATGGTAAGTAGTAGCTTTTCTCTCCCCTTTCACACCTTTTGCATTTAAAATGGTAAAAGTTGTTATTTGGCAAAATAAAATGTCCCAGTGGAAACTTAGACTCCCATAGGGTGTGCTTGAATAATTTTAACCTTCTTCAGTGAAGTCCTTAGGTGTCTGCTTCACTTTATGAATCTGACTCCCATGCATCTCAGTGAGATGTAAATGTACCACAAAATTTAAGAATGTACTTAAACACTTGAGTGCATTAGGGTCTTATCCCTTTCACCCTGTCAGATCACACAAGCTCATTAGTACCATGAGGACAGCTTATGGGAGAGTAAGAAGAAATGCATAGAGGAATTTGGGATATGGGTGAACCCACAAACTATGCCATGCAGAAGCAGCTGTATATCTGGTGGACTTGCATTTCCAACAGTTTTCCAGTAGCGGAAGTATGAAGTTTGCTGACCATCCTTTATTGCCAAGCAAGAATAAAAATAATGTGTTCTGGAAATTTTACTGGCCTATAACATTGGCTATTTCTGCTGTAAAAGGGCCATCATAGGGTCTTCCCTTCATAAAATCACTGCATGCTGTGTCTTACTCATGAGATTCACTGACTTCTGAAATTAAAACTCTAAGTCTACTGCAAAATTATTAGGTACATGAGGACAGGGTTACCTCATTTATTTTTTTATTACAAATGAGTACTAGTAAACTACAAATGTGCAGAGAGGGAAATCATACAAGAATAAACATTTTAAAAAAGGGCATCTCAGAATTATTTTAAATGTAAAACTACAGTACATCCAGAGACTCTTTTAAAATTGACCTAGTACCGATAAGATAAAAGAATAATCTCTGAATATCTGAATGGATTCTTCCTCAAAAAACCCTAATACTTTTCTCTTTTCAGTCCCTATATTATTGGAACCATGAACCAGGGAGTTTCTTCTTCACCAAATCTGGAGCTGCATCACAATTTCAGGTACATTCATTCTATATTTACTGTGGCTGTGTTTGCACAGCTCCCTGTTTCTCAGCCCAGTTCTTCAACAAATATTGATCTTGTGTCTCATCACAGCAAAGTATTTTAGCTTCTGTGTGTCTCTCTTGTATTGATGGGTCTCTGAATGGTGTCAGGGAATAGTGAAAGAAATAAGATACTTTCTGGCACCTCTGGCAAGTTGCTGAAGACGATTGCGTTCTTGCATTCCATTTTTCTTCAGCCGTGTCTTGAATTCCTGCTGAAACCTGTAATGATTGTTTTATAGCAGTGGGCAATAACATGGCTTATTGGAGCAGTTTCATACTTGTGGACTAACAAGATTCAGAAGCTTATGCCATTACCTTCATTTGTATGTTTACAAGGAAATGATGTATTTGCTATTCATTGCTGCTTGACATTTATCCTTTCTACTCAGGTGGGTGCTGTGTGCTAATCACACAGAGCCTGTTAAAGGTTTCTTGGGCAGATATCTGAGAAGGAAACTGATTGAGACTGAAATAGAAAAGAACATACGCAATAATGATCTCATCAAAATCATTGACTGGATCCCCAAAACGTGGCATCATCTCAACAGCTTCCTAGAAACGCACAGCTCTTCAGATGTAACCATTGGTGAGTCCATCGGTGGAGTTGTTTGAAATAAGGATGCAGGCCGAAGATTTTAGAGATTTGTGAAGGATATATCATCTTTTTAAAAGTTGTCATCTCTCAATGGGAAGTACAACATCAGTGTGGGGGAATTGTCTAGTTGTCAGCAAGATTGAAATGAAAATGGAAAGTTTAATGAGAGAGTATGTATTTCCTGATATTTCTGCCTTGGTTGCTAAAGACTTTCAGGTAAATTATCATAATTTTAAAAAGTTAAATTTACAAAAAATTACCTCAATAGCAAGTTTCCTAAGCTTGATTTTTTTCGCTGCCTTCACACTGCAGTATAATTACAGCAATAAAAATACCTGGACAGTCAGTTCAGCAAACTAACAGGTGGGAGATACACGTGTACCTGAGGTCTTTCAGTGGAATAGCTGTGTTAGCAAAGAAGTTACCCTTTTATATAGCTTTGCCCATAAGACTTGTAAGTTTTCAGCAGGCCTTAAATTGGATAAAATGACACTAGTTCATTTTTAATAACAGGAGACTGATAGCTCCCTTATTGTAGTCCTACATAAGTATTCTCTGCACTTGAGTTTTCTCCAATACTACTTTTTTAATTCTGTAAAGATTATTTTTAATGTGTTCCCTAGTTGTACCCTTTTTAAAACACAACTTGACTTCCCAGGTCCCCGCCTCTTCCTCCCTTGCCCTATGGATGTTGATGGCTCCAGAGTGTGGTTCACAGACCTCTGGAACTATTCCCTAGTGCCATATCTTCTGGAAGCTGTGAGAGAAGGACTTCAGGTATGTCATTTGTTTCCCAGCAATTTTTTTTTAAAATTAGTTTCATAGGCTTTCTCCAAGCTGCTTTTAACCAATGCATCCAAGTATGAATGCTGTTGTGTTTGCAAGAAGAAAATTTGTGGAGGGCTTATAGAAATCAAGCTTGAACTCCTTTTGACCTGCCTTTACTCTGATGTATAAATTAGCTTTGTCTGCTCCAGCACTAGCATATCCTGTATTTTATGAAGAAGGTTTCTTCTCTATGACTGGAGGAAGGTTCTTCTTTTTCCACTGTTTAAAAGAGTTCACAGCAATGCTAAATACAGCTCAGACTGCCTACTTGATTCAAGGCAGTCTCAGCCTATCCCTGCATGGAAGAGTTAATAGCCCTTCCACTGGTGCAAGACAATAGCTTTGGTCTGTGTAGTCCTCTCCCACCTACATAGCACACAGGCTTGTGCAGGAAAGCTTGGGAACAAGGATATTTTCACCATTCAGAAAAAAAAAAATGTTTACTGGCCTTATCTAGCCAAATTGAGATAATTTATTCTTTGGCCTTGCTGAACATGAAGATCTGTCCCTTTTTGCCCTTATATCTTGCAACCCTGTTTTCGTTTCCCATATCTTTGTTTCTCCTTTTTCCTTTCTCTATATGAGCTAAGGCTTTCTCCTGACTGTAATTCCCATTCTGGGTAACTGCCATCAGATCAGAGTGCTTCACAGTTCCCTCTATCCTGTCCTCTCCAGTTCCATTGGTTGTTAATGAACTATTAAAATTTCTTCTGCTTTAATAGAAAGGGGGCTACAAGTAGATTTGCTGTAGATAGCACTGCAAGCTGTCCTATATAGATTGAGATTTCAGACTGTTTCACATCTTTGGAGCAAACCTAAATCTTGAAATTATTCCTTCTTTTTTTTTTTCCAATCTTTATTTTGCTTTCTCTCTTTTCCCTTTTTTTTTGTTTATGCACTGCAATTCTGTGTCCTCTAAAAAGACGCTTTGTGGAAAGGCAGTTTTTTGTCACACATGACACTGAAAGAAATTACTGCAGAGTGCAGAGGGGATTGTTATGGACTAGTCAAAGAACTGTGTAAGCAGCTGCAGTTTCTTTATCACCTTGTGTTGACATAGTGACATACAGATGCGATGGAGGTTTAGAATCTTGCCTGTTGAATATCTCACGCTTTTTTGAAACTGCTTATCTCTCTGGGAATTACAGAATGTTTATGCCTTGTGCAAAAAACTGCCAAACATCTGATAGAACAGCCACGGTGAGATTAGCAGCACTTGCTTAGAACAGCTATAAAAATGCAGTGATATTCTTCATGCTTGTATTTTCCCAAGTATACAGGGTACCTACTTAAATGAAAACTTCAACTCTGGAGCAGAAGATGGCAGCATATAGAAGAAAATATGTTGTTTCATGAGTTGTTCCGATTTTTAGCTGCTTTGGATTGCTTCCATAGAATAACATTATTAATAATAAACAGAAATCATTTATATGATATAATTAGATGTTACTGGAACCACGGACAGGTAGAAAATGCCTTTCTAGCCTGGTGCTTTGCAAACTCACTTGTCAGACACAGAATTTACAAGCCTTGCTTCAGATTCCAGAAAAGATTTAATCACTGATAATCTCAGATGAGGGGAAGTGCTGCCTACAGCCTGGAGTTAGCCTGCCACCTCCCTGAGAAACATTTCCTCTTGGTCTATTTAGGCAGATCCCTGTTTTAGCAGCCTGTCTTCAGGCCAGAAGGAGTCTGAGTATCTCTGTACATAATATAGGGAACTTGGCTGCCTAACCTGGAGCTCTGGATTCAGCAAGTGCCTGGGAGCAGGTGTTGCAGTGATAAGCACAACTCGTCTCTCTGGCTTTAGCACTAACATCCTTCACTGTTTCACTCCCTTTAGGAGTGCAGCCCATCTAAATTCTCCATGAGCATATGCCCTGCCAATATTATGCTGCTTCTCCCGAGCCTGTTTGAGCTGGGAGAAATCACAGAAAGCCCTGGTGAATGGCTCCCCATCCCCATGTGTCATTGTCACAGCTAAAGGAAATCTATAAAATAGCAGCCAAGGGGCTCCTGGTTAACATGTTGCTTGAGAACAGCAGTGTGGAGAAGGGTGCATTTTAGTTAGGAAGCTACCACACCTCGTAAACTTAAAATATTCTAATTCTTGCTTCCTCTGTCCTCCTTCCAGATTCATAAGCAATTTTGTGCTTCGTAGTAGGGAAAACCTATCCTTTGTGAATTTCTTCTCTTAGCTTTGTGAAAGATCTCAAACTTAAGATGGACAGGTGTCTGCTTCTGCATCCCATTTTGCTAGGAGAAGAGAACAATCTGTACTTGCACTTCCTAATCCACTTCTAACAAAATCCAATTAACTCAAATGGTTTAGATAGGTCTGAGTTAATTTCACCAATATGCCTTAAGCAAATTACCAAAAGGTTTCACTTCACATTGTATCAAGAATTTATGGCTCCCACGGTTGCCTACAAGTATCACTAGTTTTGGAGTGCTTTTCAACTTGCAGCCACTCTGTGTATTGAAGGAGCATTAATGGAGATGAGGTCTTTCAAATGTCTTATCGAATCCGAGTGCTGAGCACATCTGAAAGCTAACCACTTACTAAAATGGTTTAGATGTTTTTGATGACTTTTGTCTGCTGTTAAAACTGGTACTGAAAACTCTGTAGGATACTGACCCGTGTTATATCCATAATATAGATGTACGGTAAGAGGGCACCCTGGGAGGATCCCTCCAAGTGGGTAGCTGATACCTATCCATGGAGCTCTGCATCTCTACAGCATGAGTGGCCATCGCTACTTCAGTTAAGACCAGAAGATGTTGGTTATGAAGGTTATGCATCAGCAAAGGAAGGAACGACCTCAAAGCATGTTCCACAAACTGATACAGAGGGGGATCCCTTGGTAAGATTCAAACTTTGGGAGAAAAGCTTTTCAGTATGTACTTTACTGTCACATGTTAAATTGTACACTATACAGTCAAAAACTACGGTGTACCTGTTCCAAAGTGGGCTTTTAAAATGAATCCTACTATGATTTATTAAAAAGGTTGAAAATAAAAAGAAAATCCAGTAGGAGGACAGGTATCCCCATCATGTTAATATGTCCCTAAATTGTTTGCATTTCCCATCTGCCCAGAAATGTATCTAGTCTTCATCATTATCATGTTTGAGTACCACTCTTCAGCAACTTATTATCAGCTCATTCTAAAAACACCTTTCCAGGCTGGGCAGTCCTTCATCTACATTATACAAATGAAGGACTCAGAAATGTGTATTATCTAACTTGTCTATCATAGAGAATTTAGTGGAAATGCAAATTAGACAGCCATCTTCCCATTCCTCAGAACATTTCAAGATAACTGATGACTGTAGAACAGTCTTAAAGTAAAAGAAATGCAAGTGTGGTGGCATTAAAAGATAAGAGGTTGATTTCCCTCAATGCCATGTATTGTTTTATTTAAATATGATCCCAGACATTTGGGTTTACCATTGCCTCCTTTGATAATGGACTATTAAATTGCATATATTGAACTGCTATTCCTGCACAGTGCTTTCTCTACAGACTGCCTTTATCAGAGTTCAAAATAGCATCTCAGAGCTTGCCCCTGCCTGCGGTGGAGCTGATGGGGAGACAGACACTGCTTGTGGAAACAGGACATGTCACGTGCAGTCTGCATTGCACACCCACTGCATGTATCCTGTATTCTCAAACATGGATACCTATTAAACCTTCAGCAAAAGCTACCTGCTAGCATTAAAAAGTATTAAATGCTGTTCAATGCCTAGGGACAACTTTAGAAGATGTGCAGGTTGAAACCGTAGAGATGTAAGGATTCCTGAGCAAACTAGAGAAAGGGGCTTAACGCAAAACTACACAAGAATACCTCTTTCTCTTTTGTTTTTTGTTGCCTGCTTTTTTTTTTTTTTTTTAATGACAGCATTTTTGTTCCTTGAAAAACACTAAAGCAATGTCAACATTGCTTGCAGCCCTGAGCATGCTGGCAGAAGCTGGTGTTTTATAAATAAAATCCCGATCATTACACAGAGTTAGACGTCAAGCATCCAAGTAATTTTCTGGGGCTTAACACTGCTTTTTGATGATTTTTCAGATGGGTTTCAGGTTCTAATAATCCCCAAATTATGTGGGGGCTGTCCTCTCCTGGGTAGGAGGATCTGTTGTTGCTTCCCTGCTGAGGTCAGCTCCTTGACAGCAGATGGGACTCTTCTATGAAGCAGCTGGCCTCGGTCCACTTCTCTCTCACTCCCTCCCCGTTTCTCTCTTGCAGAGGGGGTATGTTAGTGTGATTATGTTTTCAGTTGCTTTTCCAATGTAGTGTGTCTACGCCATCCAAAAATTATCTGGAAGCTTGACTGTCTCCAAATACAGGCCCAGATGTCCAGCTGTGATATGGCTTCCTTCCCCTGCCCATGCTGCAGCTGCAGCCGGTCTCACCCCTGAATTAGAGAGAGTTATCGGGCAGCTCCATTTTATCCCTCTGGCTCTTTGGACCTTTAAACTTCTATTTAAAGACCAGAAGGCAATGAAAAGGGTGCCAGGAGGAGCCGCTGACACTCTGCCCTTTCTGAAATCCTTTTGTGTGGTCCCCTTAGCTAGATACCAGCACACCTCATACAGCAAGGGAGCTTAATTAAATTTTAACACAGTCACTGGAGCATTAAATGAGATGAGATTATGTAAACATTGCTTTCTTCTTTCAGATGAATATGCTAATGAGGCTTCAAGAGGCAGCCAACTATTCGAGCGCACAAAGCTGTGACAGTGATAGCACCAGCCACCATGACGACATTTTGGATTCATCCCTTGAATCAACTCTCTGAAAGGGACAAACCTTGGTGGAGGACGATGGTAAAATCTGTTTCCACTAGACCACTGCCAGTATTAAAACAGCACGCCGAGGTCCCTGAGTGAGAATGGTGTGTTGTAGGTAGGCAGGAGACCTAACTGCAAAGTCAGGAAGAAAAATTGAAGTGGAAAGCTTGAATTAGTTTAATTTCAAGGCATTTCAATACCTATGGAGCCAAGCGAGACTCCATTTGTCAACTGGAAAGGGCCCTAGACGAAGGGCATCTAAGCAGATTGCACATGTTAGCCAAACTGGAATTTTTTTTTCCCTTTTCCTCTTTCTCTCTCTCTCTCTCTCTGTTTCTCTCTGTCTCTGCTTCTCTGTAAAAGTTTACAGTGCAACTTCTTCTGGTTTTTTCTTTTAGTTTACCCTGAGGCACCGCATGAACATATGTGGTGTTCTAATTCTCTTCTAACCTCTGTTGTGCCACATGGTGCTGGTCACAGGACTGCAGTGGTGGTTGTGTTGTACGCTACTGCCCATTCCAAAACAAGTCAAAGATGATGGTAGTAACTCAGAAAGCACAAACAGTATTGTGCAATCACCAGAAAACATGACTGTGATATGCTGGATAAGTGCCAATTTAATTCTAACTGCCATGGTCACGGTGATGCGCTCCATCAAGTTTTTAGTGCACGAGTCACAGATTTTATAAAGTTGTTTTTACCACAAAGGTCTTTTTTAACCACCTGCCCACTCCTTAACAACAGTTTTATACCAATTATTAACCAACACTGATTAAAGGCTTTTTAGGGCTTCGTTTGTTTGAGCCTTTTCAGTGAAAGAAGGAACATTTCTTATGGTGCTGTCTCACTGCCTTAAAACAGATTTCTAGAACAGTTTTACAGTTGGTTTAATTCCTAAACCATTGGTAATTTACACTGTTTTTTTCTTCATTTACTAATGAGAAAATGTCAGTTAACACAGTAGCCTCATAACTGTATATCATGATTTTTTAAAGTAATGGATAGGAGAAAGAACAGTTGCTATATAATATTTTTATCTTGTGAATAGATTGCTCTGCCTACCCTCAGAAATACACAAGGAACCCAAACCCACTTCCACTGCCACCTAAACGCTGAGAAAATCAGCTCAAATCCATTTGGTCCCATGGAATGGAGTTTTTGGAGGATAGATGTTTTGAATTCTTATCCAGCAGAGCTGGATGCACTTGATGCAGCATGAGCACAAATATATGGGTTTTTTTTCCTTTTTCTAGTTTTAGCATGTTGTTTTGATTGCTATTGTTGTACATGAAGAATTCAGCATAAAAGAACACTGAAGCAGTGATGTCCACTGTGGAAGAGGAAGAGTTTATACTGTAAAAGTGGGTTGGTTTTGCACAGTCTACTGGGTGGGTATTGTAAATATTAAAAAACAAAACAAAAAAAAAGAAAAAAAAAAAGCCTTGCACAAATCAAACTGAAAACAAACAAACAAAAAAATATTGTATTTTATTCTGTTGGTGTTAAGAGATGTTTCACTTGCTGAGATTTCCTGTATGTTGCAAACAAATACAGAATGCAAACCTTAAAAGCTGTTATTACCTGGTGTGTTTGTCCTGTACTTACAGTTGTTATGACTATGCAGGAGCTATCAATGCTACAGTCAGCATGTTTCAATATCTATATGAAGCCAATACGTTTTTGGGGGAAAAAATCTGAAAATGCTTTAAGTGCATACATCACGGCAGGCTACAACCAGATTGCATTCAAACTGCTCAGAATAATCGGAAACGCTTTTTTTACCACAAGAGGCGTCCGGTTGAAATAGGTGCATATAAACAAGAAGGTATCTAAGGGCTTTGGCATTGTGTAGACACGTACTGTACACCTCCATGGATGTTACCTTCAGGATGTGTATTTGGTGCTATTAACTCCCTGTGGCCACCCTGTGGTCACTCGCTGTAAAACAAAGATAAATCAATGCAGTTTCCAAATGGCACTGAGCTGCATCGCTGAATCTAGAGGTGCCTACACGGTGCTATTGCCCTAATGAAAGTCTAACTGAACTTATACATGTAGGATTCAGTCAGACCAACATCATGCCCCCCAGATCTGGATCCATTTCTGATGCAAAATGTCAGCGCATACATCTTGGCTGACTCAAAGAACTAAAGGAAAGCTGCTCTTTCCAGTACCTGTGCTCTGAGCAAACCTGCAAATCTTTTCCTGCCATGTTTAACACACAAACACACAATATCACATATACAAAACTTCCTGCAATACATCTCAGTGAGTCCACCTAGTTTACAACTCAGAAATTGTTTGTGAAACATTTGTCTGTACACATTTTATATTTTGTACATTTTTGATGTAACATATCATGTAAATAGACAGAAACAGTGAAATAAATCATCTGAAAAGTTTTGTAGTCTTTGTAAAGCCCTAATAATAAGTATTTGGTGTCATCGGACTTAACTGGATGATGTATTTTCTATTGGTTTATTGTTCCTCTAGCTTGTAAACCAGCTTGCGTATATTTTTTTGCAGGTGTGCACACTGTATCTGTCTAAATTATTACTTTGCCATTAAAGTGGAATTATTTATTGAAAACACAGTCTGGTGTTTTTGCAGTCTGGACCACTTAACGGTTAGATATTATTTCAAATATAAAAACATATAAACAAAATGACAAACTGAAGGGTGTAATTTTCTGTATTCAGCAGAACTAATCTCTGTAGAAATGAAATTAAGTACTGTTTCTAGTTCCAGTGATTCGGTATGATTTTTGAATTACTCTGTCTGTGGTGGGAACAGGTTGTGCTGTTCAGAAGCAACTTTACGGTCTCCCCGTTCTCAAGATTATCTTCAAATACAAGGCTATTGATTTCAGTGGTGGTAAATCTGTACAAAACTGGTGCAGCATTTTGCCTTATTTTCAGACTTAAAGGGCTTAGGGCTACTTCCTCAGCAGGTATACATCAATATGATTTAATAGAATTCAAAGAAAGAAAGTAGAACTATGTTAGTCAGCTAATCACAGACTTTGAGGCTGGAAAAGATCATTGTGACCCTGCAAGTTGTAGCACCTCAGCTATAAGTCTCAGCAGTAGGTCTATAATTTCTCCTGAAATTGTCACATCTCTGGAAAAGCCTTTAGACATAACAGTATGGAGTAGAAAATCTAGCACCTCGTTGTCAATGTGGCTAATTATTCACTGGGTTGGGTTGGTTTTTGACGGCTTTATTTGCAGTTAGATCTTATATATCTCTTTCTTTTCAAGAGAAAAATACCCCAAACTCTCTTTCATTATGCCTTTTCCTCCTATACTAAAAAGCCAACCACAATCAAAAACATCTTTTACATTTAAGTAATAGTCTTCCTTGCTTTTCTTTTTGATAAGACAAGCAGCTTGCTCATTCTTAGCTTTTGATGATAAGGCATGCCTTTCAGACCTCAACACATTTTTTTCAGGACTTTCTGACTACTTTTTGATTTGTCAGAGTCCTTTCTGAAGTGTGGGTATGAGAACTGCACACGGTATTCCTGTGATGATTTTACTTTTGCTATAAACAGAACTAATATCACCTCCTTACTCCCACTTCATATTTTCCCTGCTTAAGCTTCAGGGCTGACATTCACTCTCTAATTGCATCATCCTACTGCAGGCTCATGTTCAGTTAATTATCTACCAAGATCCTGACTTCTTTTCATGTTGCATCATTTTGAAATACTTTGTCCAATCCTGTCTGTATAAACTATGCTCTTTGTTCCTTAGATGTATGATTGCAAATTTATCTGTATTAAAACAGGATATTCAAATCCACCCACCCTACCAAATGAGTCAGATCATTCTCTACAATCGGCATCTGTCTAATTTACCACTCCACTGGCTTCCCTGGCTTCCAAAAATTGCTAACCATCATTGTGCATTGTCTTTCAGTTTATAGGTAAAGGTAATAAGTAACATTTTGTCAAGAACAAAAGCCCTGCTGGATCCTGCTAGGACCCTCCATGAAGATTTGTGTTTTACAGCTACACTGCTTGGTCACTTATATCATGGATATATTTGTATTCCACTTAATTTGAGTCTGAATTTCAGAATGTCATACAAAACCATGTGTGTATAATATTATAGGAAATATATGATGAGTTACATGGCTTCTCCGTCACTGTAGGTCTCCAAGGATGGATTAGATTAGTTTCTGTTGAAAATTACATATGTAGAGCTGATCTTACACAGAAAGGGGAATAAACTAGATGACTTTAGCGATCTCAGTGTGGCTTTCCTATAATTCAGCACTGCAGTCTTTGCACATTATCCAGCTGCCATTACTTAATGGAAAAGATATGAAATTTAATTGTCAAACTCATTCTGTGTCTACTGTCTCAGCATGTCTACCTGTTAGCCTTCATCTGGAGACCTGCCTGGTGAATGCCCAGGTTTGCAAGACAGGAACACGAACAGGATAGTGCAGCCTCTGAAAGAAAAGTGGTTTTTGCAAAGTACTTGAGACATTGCTTTTGCTTACAAAACTCATTTTTTATGCTAACGTTAAGTAGCCACAGTGTTTCTCAGCATGTGCTACATTTTCTTGATAACTGAATAATGTCATACAAATTAAATGCTACCACTAAGTTTGGCAATGCAAGAGCTACAGATGCACTATCGCGGGAGAAATGTATTGCTGGGTAATAATACTAGGAGGAGAAAATAGAATCTGTCATGAAAGATAAATTAACTAAGACCCAGGCCATGTGACCTTGCCTTTCTACATTAAATTTCATTTACTGTTCTTTGTTCAATTGCAACCTTAATCAAATGTTGATAAATAACAATGAGTGAGCACACTGAATGAAATCCTGTTTTTAATAACAAATTTCATAAATGAAATAATGTTTTGCGTTTGTCAATGTATTTATTTGTTTTGTAAGCAGTTTTTATTAAATCAGATTACATAATTTAGGAAACTAAAATGCATCTTGACAATTAAATGCAAAAGCTGAAAGAAAAGGCACCTGATAACTGCTGTGTAACAAAATAAAGCATTTACATGGTGACACATAACCACCACTAAAGATTTTATCATGCCATAAATGAATGGCTTTGGAAGAACAAAGAAGCAGACAAAATACATACTAGCTGTGTGACCAAACCCCAAGGACTTAGTGAAATAAGTCATTTAAACTAACAAACTCTACTATAGCACTGATCATTCAACGCACCTTACATACGTCCAGCTAATCCTGTGTTCTACACTCTACAGGTGCAACAAAAAGACATACTCAGACTGAAAAAAGACGCTTCAGCACTACGGTTAATGCAGATTAGATGTTCCACTCCTGTAGGCTACATACAATAAAGAGATATATCTTCTGTACAGCAGTTCCTGAGCTACCAGAAATAATTGGGTGGCAGAATGAATGATTTAGCTCCATCATTACCACACTTCTCATATAACTGCCATGATCTTTAGTGTTCCCTGTCTGTGCTCATCCAGGTCAAGCTAATGGCACTGTATTGGACTAGTGGTGCTGACTCTTGGGTGTGGCTGGGGAAGGTCACACTGGAGGCAAAAAATTTACATCTTAACTGAACTACCGTTACAGAGCAAATGCATTTTTCATCTAGAACAAATAAGAAACCTAAAAGCTAGGTAAGAAAACTTTATAGTCTAATTCATAATTGCTGTGATTAATCTCATTATTAGTTAATGTCTTCGTATTACTGCTTTTGTAGTGCCAATGTGTCTCAAATACTTTATAAATAGTTTTCTTTTAAAAACAAATTATCTATTCAAGTGTAAAATTATACTGCTTGTTTGAGAGCTAGTTAAAACCTTGTTTCAGAATACCAGCCTATTTAACAAACTACAACCACACTCTTCTTTAGCTTAAGGGTCTCTGACATTAAAGAACATGCTTAGTCTTACCACGTGTTCCAAGCAAGCGATGTTCTTTAATTTTGGTCCTGAATATAATGTTAAGCAAATGAAGTGCTTACCTAATTTAGACTGCAATTCATTCTTCCATAAACCACTGTTGTTAGAGTATAAGATGGTCAACTAACTGCTGCAAGATTCAGCTGAATGTTGTTTATAGCAACTGTGCAGAATATTACACTCAAGAATTATAATTTAATCGCATGCTTAGACACAGCATTCAGTAGGATGCCATATTGCCTGTTGTAATGTTCTCTGAAGTGGAATAAAACCTTCAGACTATGTTGCTAATCAGAACGGAGGGAGGCCTCCTCCTTTTCTGGAGCGGAGCAGCTGCTAGCAATAAAACCCATTTGCAGCTGCAGGACAATAGAGAGGTTACTCCACCTAGAGGGAGACAGATAAACTGTAGCATATGTTACAGGGCATGCTGGAAAAAATCTTTCATACTGGAAAAATATCATTATCATTTAGCTGTTACCATCTCTTGCTGTATGTCAGAATCAGATGGGTAACTTTTATAGTCAATCATAACATTATCTTACCAGGTGTCAAGATATTTGTGGGTTTTCTAACTATGCAGTAATCAAAACATAAAATATAGAACTGAAACTCAATATGAACCTTAGAACAAATATCTGTGCTTTTGAAACTCTCTGCTTAACGATCAAGGACATACTACGGTGAGCAGAAATTACGCCTATGTCCACAGAAACCTCTACGCTTGCTCAAGAATGGTGAGTCCTCTTCTTGTCCTTCTTCTGGGGGAGCAGGATAAAGAGAAAAAAGAGTTTCTGCATCATTTGCCTATTCTTGTTCACAAAAAATCCTCTTGCTGCTGAGTCTCTTCCCTCAGTTTTGTTAGCAGACCTGTTGAATATCAAACCACAGCTGGTCAGGAAGTTTCCAACTAAGAAGGCTGTCCTTTGAAGCCAAAATGATGCACCAAAGAATATCAGAGTAAATAAACTTTGGATGTACCACAAGCAGAGGATAGTTTTGGCCTTGTTTCCTGCCAGCTGACTAAGCAGCTGCTTCAGAAGCAGGATCACAGAGGTCCACAGCTCTGGTGAAGTTTTTTCAGGACCCACAGCATGAAGCTTCTTGCTGCAGAGCCAAAAAGGCTTGTTGCAGGGCTCCAGCTCCCTTGGCAGCCCTGAACGCTCCCGCTGCAGCCAGACTGGATAGGGCTTCCTGGCATCCCTCTGATGCTAGGGAAATACCCATGCTACCCCCAACTTCCATGGAGGAATACCTCCTAAAGCCGATGATGGTGTAAAAATTGTTTGGATGCGAGGAAGGGGTAGGGGCCAAAGCAGATGGTTGCTCTGATCTCTTCCAGACAAGATGAGCAAAACCACTTCTACTTTCTGGAATGAAAGCACGGAGCATTTCTTTATAGTAGAATTTTTTTAGATAAGCTTTTACTGAAATTATTCCAAACAGACACAGGCATGCACACTGAGGAATTTCCTGTAATAGGTCATTTCTATATGAAACCAGCTTTGTGGTGTTAACACAAGTTCCTTAGCAGTTCGTTGAGGCTGCAGTGGCAATGTTAGCTGCAGAGTGGGGTCAGGTTTGCTTTGCTGAAGCAGACATTTCAGCTTGCTCTCGGAACTGCCATTCCCAAAGCAGGGAAGGAACATGCTCAGAGAAGTCCAGCCACTTGGGTTTTAGCCTTTTTTTTTTTTTTTTCTCCCCTTGGATCCTTTTTTAGATAAGAAAACAGCCCCTGACACCATCACAAACCTTTTCTCCCTCTCTGCGTTTTGCCCTCTGCCCTTCTGTCATTTAGCACATCCTTTCTTCCTCTTCTGCCTGTCTTGTACGTGTTACTCTTCTCACTGCTGGTCCCCTTGACACTCAGGTTGGCTCCCCTTCTCTCCCTGGCATGTTTCAGCTATCCATCTCCTCACTTCCCAGAAGGCTGCTCGCTGCTCAGAGCATGCAAGGACAGTATCGTGTCCCTTTCTGGCTTTGAAGGCTGAGCATATGCTGTCACAGCTGTGCAGTGTGTGGTGACAACGATCCAGCCGGTGACATCCCCTCCCAGTCGCTGCCTGAGCACTGGCCATTCTGCCAGCCCCGTGGTAAGACCTGTTGCTGCAGCAGGAGAGGACAGCAGGCTCTGGGAAGAAGCTCCATACCTTACCCATGGCAATATGTTTGCAGGGAAAAGGCTGAATGACTTGCGAGGTCATGGCTCCTCAGTGCTCCTGTCCCTTTCTGTATACCACTTCTCTGCTGACCAAGAAATATTAAGTGAAAAAAACCACTTTTCACTGTTTTTTTTTTTTTAGTACTATGCCAAAACTAAGCAGCTTGTATTTTGTAGACTGGACAAAAAGTCTGTGGGACATAAGATGGGAGACAGGCAAGTCGGCTAGGATCTAAGAAAGTGGGAACTCTCCCACTTCTCCAGCTCTCAGACTGAGTCTATTCAAAGGAGTTTTATTCTCTTTCCTTATTGCTTGCCAGAGGAAAAGAAGGATATCTGCACTGCCACTTCTGTGACCAACAAGGGTGAATTTTCACTGTAAAAAAAAAAAATGGTGGATTTTTGATTCAGTTTCAGAAAGAACAAGCAGAAACATCTCATCTTGAAAGGGAACCAAAATCTCACTGGCAATTTGGAAGAAAATTAGAAATAGTTGTGTTACTATAGTGATATTTGTTAAGTAGTCGTTAGCTCTGGGCAAACACAGAAAACATTTTTCCATAGCTGTCACTGGAGTTACAATAATCAGATAATATTATTTAGTACTTGCTTAGTGCTTTTGAGGCATCATCTTGAAGTACTTTAGAAAGGTCAGGACGAGCATTTTTGTTAAGGAATGAATGGGAAAGAAACCTTATAAACAGCAGCGGGATGCAGATGACAATACAGCACAGCTTCATGCATAGACCTGTGTCTCAAGATGCTGCTAATGAAGAAAGCCTTAGAACTGATTGACATTCCTATTATCTATCATCTTTTATTTGTGAGGGGGGTGTATATAAAATGTAGGTTCAGGACATTTTGTTATCATGTAAGATACTGCTTTCAATAACTGAAGAAGAAGTTGGGAGAGCCTTTTAGACCCACGTAATTGTTCCTAGAAAATACAAGTCATTTTGTTGTCTGTGAGAACATGTGCAAACGTGTTTGCATATGGAAAAAGGGGGAGAAAAAAAATATTTGATTTGGGGCTTTTAGAAAAGTGGATTTCATGGGGCTGTTGATGTTACCTAAGTGATTAAGGAGCCTGAATTGTATTTTAAATCGTGACTTGTCTACTAAATTTTAAATAGTGACTAGTCTACTTGAGTAGACTTTGTAATTAGTCCTTATAGTCTTTAAATTTACAGTAGTTTGTGACAGTTTTCCTCAAAATCTATGTGCTTACGTTTAAATGTGACAAGGGTAAGCATTTCAGCTTAGGCTCTCAACAGTATTTATGTCTCTGAACTCCAGATTTCAGTTTTCGCAGTCAACTGGACTTGGAGGCTTCCATGGCTTGGGAGAGCAGGGATTTCCTGTGTGCCTTTGGGAAGCAGAGAAGATTAATCACCTCCTATACTGTGATCTAACGTTATGTCTGCAAATGAGATTTCCAAGCAACTGCTAGACAGATATTTTTGGATCCTATATTTTTAGTTTGATAAGAGTAATCTTAGATATAACTCATTTACAGACTGGTCTAGTCCAGCCAAAAGACTAGTCCAGCCAAAAGACTCCATTTTATTAGGACGTTGTTAGACAGACCTTCTGGTAGCAGCAGCAGCTTCTGTAACTCCATTAAACATGCTCAGCCTAGCTTTTCTCAGGAGATGGCAGCAGCAGCATTCCTGAGGTGGCTGCAATAATTTCTGTTTACTTTGGGGGGCATGAGGTGCAAAGCAATAGTTGGGTGGGAAACAACTCCTCCTTCCCCCGGAGAAATCCTCCCTGCAGCCATGTGGAGTGTTATGCTTAGAAATACAGACTTGTGTTTCACACAACGTGAGTGATGATTGAAGTGGTACAGCTAAAGAAATATTAGAGTTAGCTAGATATTACTGGAATATTTCATAGGTAACCCAAAGCAAGTGTTTCCTTTTGAGTCAACTGAACAAAGGCAGTTTAAGCAGTGCTGTGGCACAGGTAGCACCATTGCATGTCACTGCTACTAACTTCCCTACAAATGTCCCCTCTGTAGATGGAGCAGAGAGCTGAAGAAGGTGAGATCGAGCTCACAATGTTTGTGCTGGGTGGGGAGCAGGATTTCACTTTGCCACAGGAGACGCAGGGGAGGTGAGGGAGAAAAGAGCAGAGAGGCAATAATATGGCAGAAGCAGCCAGGGAGTTGAGAAGGCTATTTTACATTTTAACCTATATGTTTTTCTGATGCTATATTGAGAGCACCTGAGCCCTTATGTATAATGATGAACATCTGTTATGTCCTATTTGACTGTAATCTTTCCCCCACAGGGATGAGCAGGGGCAGAAGAACATTTTATTTTCTGAAGACATTTTAATTTGTCTTTCTTTAAATACACGTGCCACTGTGAGACTGAAGAGGTCAGAGGTGGGTCAGAGGAGCTCCATCGCAGTCTGAGGTTCCCACCGCAGCTCGCATGGGCAGGACCCACCCTGCTCACAGAGGTACTGAGGGCTGTCTTCCTCTCAGATGTACAGTGCCTTTTTTTAATGTGGCTTGGACACAGCTTCTCAAGCATTTTGATCAAATCAATGTGTTTAGCTTTCTTCTAAATGCTATGGAAAGCCTGTACGGAGCTTAGAGAGAGGTTGGCTACACATGCAGCATCCTGGCTTGCTGACAGAGGTAGCTATAGAGCTCAACATTACCTGGGGTTTTCAAGTGCTGTGGACTTCATGCTCAGATATATCATAGGGCCTTAGTCCAGCTGACAGGTGAAAAAAACAGGAATAACAGTTGCCGTGTTCCTACCCTCCACTCTCTTTGCCGATTGTAATTTTTGTTGCGCTTCAGCCTGCCACTTTTCATCAGTGCTTTGATCACATCCAAGTATGAGATGGTATTGGTGGCAATGATATAATTAACTGTGACAAAAGGTGAGCTATATGTGTTGTTCACATGTGGTTGCACATGGATCCAGACCATCAGCTTATTCTTCTGAGTTAGGAGAAAAAAAAAAAAAAAAAAAGGGAGTCTCTGTTATTAATGCAATGGTTACTCAAAAAAAAAAATCCAAACCCCAAACAAACAAAGAGAAAACTAAACAGAAGATAATGCTGTGCTTTTTTCCTACACTGTTCATCTGCTCTAGTAGGAATCCTGGGGAAACGTTTTCCTACACAAAGATGATAACTTTTTCTCAGATCCATAGCCAGTCCCTTCGTCCATTTCTGCTGTCTTGAGTAAGTTGCTTTGAGCCAAGAGTAGTGCCCAGATACTGAGAGACCCTTGTGGCTGCTGGATTGCATCAGCCAGGGTTAGATATTCAATCCAAGTTGTTGTCATTGTTTCCTCTTACCCATCCAAGGAGGCCAGCACATCCCAAGAGTGGCTACACAACCCTCTTCTGCCTAACGCCTACAGAGGGTAGAAAGGGACAGGTTTTGTGTAGGCCACAGCAGGAAACCTGTGGATTTTAGGTATACATGTGGCCTTAAAAAAACAAAACAATAAAATGAGGAAGAGGGGAGAAAGGAACTGCAGATAAATCATGTTTGCTTCAATGTGCAGAAACTCAGCGTCTAAGTTCTTATTCATGTGCTTGGGACGCCAAGAAGTTGAATATGGAAGAAAATGTATATTCCTTAAGAGAAGGACTTCTTCCTTTCTTCCCCATGTTCCTAAAAGAGAGAGCTCCTTGGAAGGTCAAGGTAGATGGCTTTTGAACATATAATATCAATATGTTTTCTAAAACGGTGTATTCTACCCCTCTCTAGATTGGGCTTGTCAAAGGCTAGACTTGACACCATGATGCGACAGCTGAAGAACAATCATTTAAGAAGGCCACAGTCAGGACTGTGATAACAATTATCTGCAGGGTAGAAGGAACAGGAGAGTCTACAACAGCAGAGGTAGTGTGTGGGAGCAGCAGTCCTTATCTAAAAACTAGGGAGTATTTCTGTACTGCCTTTCCTATCACACCCTTCTTATTTCAAATGGTGTGGAGAGGTGAGTGGTCCCTGTTTTGTTGTTCCCAGGTGGCACAGCTGGAACCTATCTGGATCTAATTCTCTCACTGCAGCTGAGAAACAGAGGTTATTAGTGGCAGAGGAAGATTTTTGAGAGAGTGGTTTAGAGAAATCTGAAGTACTTTCTATTACAGAGCTGCTTTCAATTGTCTGGATATTTTACATTCTTTTCTGTCTTTAGAAGTAAAAACTGATCAAGGGAACAAAGTGATGTTTTCATGTATCCTCTTCCCACCTAAAGTGGTAAACTGTAAAATGAAGAAGCTGAGTAGGGATCAAAATGAGGGTGGTGAAACGCTGGAAGAGCTTGCCAAGAGATGCCATCAGTTTCCATCCTTGGGGATGTTCAAAACTTGAAAGGATATGACCATGAGCAACCTGCTCCAACTGCTAACTTAGACCTGCTTTGAGGAAGGGACTGGACAACGTAACTTTCAGAAGTCAATTCCAACCTTAGTTCTTCTGTGATTCTAGGAAAGAAGGATCAGAAAAGAAACCAATGAACCAAGTCTGGCCCCATTAAAAGTGTCTTTAATAAAATTAAACACTGCAGCTTGCTGCAGCCCACTGAAATTCTGCTGTAAAGAGAACAAATGGGAGCAGCAGCAGCTGCTTTTCAATATCTTTTCACTACTGTCCACTAAGAAGAACTCAAAGATAATCTTCCCATCTTCTGAACAAAAGCATCTGCCCTTTGCTGTAATCCACCATCTGCAGCTCAGGCGCTCTCTTTTTCTTTACCAAATTTTCGGCTTTATTGCAAGACATGCTAATTGCTCCCCAAGATCACAGCTATTGGTACTCCTTGATTACTTAAAGGTGCATGAGATGGATGAGTGAACCTCTAACAGAAATGTTCAACATTAAGAATTTACAGTTAAATTTAGTGACTCGAACAGATGAAAGCCTGATAGTTGTATTGGCTCATGTGCTCTGCATCTAGGAGGGGCAGCATCTAGGACTATCACTGTTTATTATTATTATTAATGACCTGGAAACAAGTTGAACTTTGAGATTTGTGCCCAGGTGGCCAAGAAGGCACGCTAGCTTGTATCAGAAATAATGTAGCCAGTAGGACTATGAAAGTGTTGTCCCACTGCACTCAGCACTGGTGAGGCCACATCTCAAATACTGTCAGTTTTGGGCCCCTCACTACAAGAATGACATTGAGGTGCTGCAGTATGTCCAAAGAAAGGCAGTGAAGCTGATGAAGGGTCTAGAGCAAAAGTCTTATGAAGAGCGTCTGAGGGAACTGGGGTTGTTTAGTCTGGAGAAAAGGAGGCTGAGGGGAGACCTTATTGCTCTCTGCAACTTCCTGAAAGAAGGTTGTAGCGAGGTGGGGGTCAGTCTCTTCTGCCAACTAACAAGCGATAGTACAAGAGTAAATGGCGTCAAGTTGCACCAGGAGAGGTTTAATTTGGATATTAGGAAAAAACATTGGAACAGGCTTCACAGGCAAGTGGTTGAGTCACCATCCCTAGAAATGTTTAAAGGATGTGTAGATGTGGCACTTTTAGGGACATGGTTTAATGGTGGACTTGGCAGAGTTATGTTTACGGTTGGACTTGATGATCTTAAAGGTATTTTCCAACCTAAATGATTCTATGATTCTATGTCAACAATAGCAGGTAACAGCATTACTTGGATTGTAAAGTCTGGAGGTGGTCCCCTTAAGACTGTGGAGGTGACAAGATCTTTGGACAGATTAAAAAAAAAAGGAAGAAGAAAGAGTACATAGTGTCAAATGAAAAATGCATTAGCAAATGTAAGTAATTCAGCTTTTAATAAGCATGTGGAATTATTCATACACTTGCTAGGTTCTCAGTTAATTGTAAACACTTGGCCATCTGTGAAAAACCTCTGCTTACTTCACAGTGGTTATTCAAAAGGCATATGTATTGTTGGGAGATTTGAAGAATGGAATTGAAAATAACACTCGGGCTATTATGCGAATAAATACTTTGCATTCAGCTGGTATAATGATGATCCCAATTCAAAAAGCGTAGTAGAAGAAGACAAAGATTAACAGCATGTGAGTGGAGGTGAGATAGCCAGGGAATTCTTGGGGAAGAAAAGATCAGTAAAAAAGTATAGGCATATCATAAGCCATGAACAATACTAGAGAACAAAAAATTAATGCTTTTAACTCCCTTTTTCTATACTACAGGTATAGAAGGAGGAAGACAACCAGTGAATCAAATTATGAGTTAACAACCTGACGTTGATAGGCAGGATGCATTGCACAAACACAGCTGGGCAAAGGAACTCAGCCACCAGCAGCCAAGGGTTAGGATAAACACAGTAAGTGTCAGAAAAAAAGGAGGTTGCCAATTGCAGGAGGCCCAGATACAGTTATTACGAAGTGAACTGCTGAAACATGATCACCACAGTCCCCACAACATGAACACCAGTGCTAGACATTTAGCAGAGTATTGGCCTCTATGCCCTTATATTGGTTCTGACTGAAAGTGACTGGCCTACCCATGGCAAGAAAGGGCAAAGCTAGACGTGAAAACTCTATGTTTTACTGTTACACTGGAATGCATAGCAAAGCACAGCTCTTGTACGGCTCTGGGATGCTGCCTGGCACATTAAGGAAGGCAAAGCCTGCATGTGTCTCCACCTGCTGCTCCTGGACCTCATGCTCTGCAGGAGATCTGGTGTCTCAGTGGAGATGGTCTCCTCCACTCTTCATCCCCTCCACACAGATCACCAAAAGATGGACAGCTAAAGATGATCAAATTTCCTGTTGCTGTGACATGGTACTTTTGCTTTTGTGGCATAGCTGATTTGAAGGGGGGGAAAAAAAATTTAGTCCAACATTGATAACAGAAAGGCAGCCAGGACTCACACCACCTGTTTTCCCTTGGTGCCTTTGTGCAGTGCTCAACTGGGTAGACTTTGGCAGCAGAAATGAACATTCCTTGACACAGCAGGTGGTTTTAGACACAGTCTTCAACTTCATTTAGCTGTTATCACAGAAAATCAGATTTGCTATGATTTTGTGCATGTAATATTACAGCAGTTCACCTTAATTAGACACAGAAACTAACTTTAGACTCCCTGTTGTCCTTCTGGATAGCAGTATCAGCCAAAAGTCTTGTGTCCAGGCTAAGTATTTGTGATTTTACTCAACCAGTTTGTTCAGTGTGGGCATGAAGACTCAGTGCAAGCTGAACTGACTGCATGGTGACTCTGGCTTGTTAAAAGTTTCACAAATAAGTGATAACAACAAAACTGCGGTGTAGATTTACTTGTGCTTGACATAAGCTCATGACATAAAGAACAGTTATGAGTTACTGGGCCTATTTTGGCATTCTGCCCACTCTGCAGAACAGCTTTCACTTTTCAAAAGTCTCTTCCTCAAGCATGTACTCACAAACTGTGACTATGACATCTCTTATCTTGCTCATTGAACAGATTCCCAGGATCTTTTTGCAGAACTGTTGGTTTCTTCTACTCCTTTAGACCATCTCATGAGCCCATTTCTGGTTTATAATCCTCCATCTTGAAGTCTGAGCTTTGGAACTAGGCAATCTATTCTAGGCAGTGGCATCACTGTCACCTTCTAAATCCATGCCATTTACCCTGGTCAGCATTACCTTGTGTGTGCAACCCTCGTTCATATGTTTTTAAACATGTCTAGTATCATTCATGTCACTGTTTATGTGAGGCTGAGGTCCTGTGAAGGGGTCTGGAGTTATTCCTCATTTATTCCTTTTAAAGTTATGAGAATTTCTCAGGTAGTCCAAGCTTGCTAAAAATCACTGTCATCAGTGTTCACACAATTCTTTTGAAAAAATCTTCCATACAAGAATTCTGTGTTTTGTAAATTGCTGCTGTTGAATCCCTGCTGTTTAACAAAATCCTAAATTACTCTGGGAAAGAAAGTATTTTATCATCATATGCAAAATTATACCATTTGTCATCTTTTCCTACTGCAGATAGATATAATTCTATGTTTTGCCTTCTATCTATGATTATTGACAATCCTATCATTTCTGTTAATTCTTTGTTCTGAATTTTTTTGTTCAGACTCTGCTTTATGAACTTATAATTAACTTAGACTTTCCTGCAATAGGATGCTTCTTCTCTCCTTTTGCCTTCCTTCTCAGTGTTCCTTCATTCATTGTTTCTGATTCATATCAGTCAAAATAGCAGAAAGATCTTACCTTGTGAAATCATCTATAATACACATAGGGGGAGACAAATATTTTTAATTTATATATAGATATATATTCAGATGCATACACAAAACAGACACATACATAATGTTTTTTATATATTATTTTATTTGCATATTTTTCCACTTTGTCTCTTAACCAATTTTTTTCTGCCATTGTTTTTTCCATCTAACTAGATGGATTGCAGTTTCTGCTGTTGATTTTAAGTTTCCAGTCATGTTCACATAGTTCTGTGGAATTACTTTTTTCAAATGATTCATTTCCTCTACTTTGTTTTCATTTTCAAGAACACTATTCATTATCAATAATATCTTTATTTCTCATTCTGTTTACCCAAAGCCGACGTAAAAAGTCATGATTATATCTGTACTGTGTGGTCACTTCCACATGACCACATAGATCACAGCGAGGCCCTGTCTGTGGTGCCAATATATCACATATTGCGAGATTCTGGCTCTGTGATCCTAACCCTAATTACCTGTCAAGATGAGGCCTAATACAAAAATCCTTTGTGTTGGATGAACACATCTGACTTAAGACATGAGCATACATAGATAGGTTAGTATCGTCAGTGTCATGCACAACAAAAGCCCTTGTGATAATGCTTTATTCACTCATGACTCTAAGTTATCTGTAGATGTGTAAGGTGGCGTGTATCCTGTTCTCTAGTTTTTTTTTATGATCAGAAGTGAACATCAACTACATCTCTAAGTCTTGGAATACTTGATATCTAAGAATCCAAGACACTGTGTTTCCCAGATATGAGACCAGTAATTTTTAACCCTCTCAACCTTCTGTCCTTCGGCCCACTTAATTAATCTGAAATTGTATCTACCCGTTAGTGCTAGCAATGCTGGTCATGCAAATATTCCCACAATGTCTCAATAATACCTACTGGGTGAAATGTATGCTCTGTAATGAGCAATTCTGATTCCTTTTGTTAGTAATCAGGTCCCTGATTTTGTTCTACAGGAAATTAGAGATATTTTTTTCTTTTGCTGATCATGTGCTTTGATGTCTTGATTAATTTTGCTCACAAATCTTACTTTGGTACTCAGTTCTTCTTTTCATATTTTCCTTTTTTCCAATGTTTCAATATGCTTTTAAATCTTCCCTGGTCGCGTAGAATCAATTAATTTCGTTTTCTGAAAAGCTTTTTCATATTTTCCTTTTTTAGTTAAATACCCTCAGATTTTTTTAGCTGGACTGTCCCCTCAGAGCTAAGTTTTCATTACATTGACATAGATTCCAGCCAAATCATATAACTCCTTTATTTTGTGGAAGGCTAGCCAAATGTACTTGCAGAAGAGATCATCAGCTTATACCAAATACCTAGGCAAAAACCGAGCAGACCAAAAAAGCCCTGGTCTCTCTCTTCAGGTGATAGTGAAAGACAAATAAATTTGAGCATGACCACCTACCTGTCTGTGCTCTTCCTTCAGCCTACTCCTGAGTTTCTCTAAAACAGTCTATAGACCACAAAGATGCTATAGTGCAGCAGCATTAGGCCACTGTCTTCAGTGTATCCTCATTACTGATTTCACAAACATTGAATCTCAAAGTACAGTACAGGCTAAACTATAATGTAGAGGTACCCAGCAAGCCTTAAATGAACTCATTTGGTATTACAGTCTGAAATGGCTGTAGCCCTAGAAGTGTAATTTACTGGAGAAGGAAATAATTAGCTTGCTTTGACTTGTTTGCTGTTTGCTTTCCTGCTGCCAAGACTCAAGAAAGCCTGCCCTTTTTTTGTTGTTGTTGTTGTTGTTGTTTTTCTTCTTTTTCTTTTTTTGTATCAGTTATGAAAACTGCTTCTGATACTGCAATACCTCACTGCAGACCTGCCAGTAGCTGTACTTAGAGAGTGGCACCTTGTGTCTCTGCCTCAGGGAGATAGCACACCATCTGCTGTCTCCTTGTCCTTTACAGGATGTTCTCTCAACTCTGTTTAGGGGAGAAGGCATCACACCAAACTACATTCAGATCTGCAAACTAGTTTTAAACATTGAATCCTTGAGCCAGAAATGAATCCAAACTATTATTTGAAATCTTTGTTTTAACCAAACACTGTCAAATTGACTATTCTTTCTTAAATCCCAATTAGTTTTTGGGAAGTCTGTTGAATGTCACCTGGAACTTAAAAACAAACAAAAAAGCCATCCAAACCAGTAAACCTTTAGTTGCAGCTAAGTTCAAACCAGGCTGGACTGTTTTGAACAAGACTATCTGACTAGTTTGGATAGTTGGAGTTCTCTTTTACAGGAGTGCTTACTTTTTCTGTAGGTCAAAATGGTGCTGATGTGTCTTACTTTCACATTTCTTTACGGTAACTTTCCTTTCTGTTTGGCCAGCTGGCACTCTGCAAGATCAGCTGCAGTTACCATGTCAATCACCTAATGATCTAATACATGAAATGCTTCTATTTTCCTCTTTGTTGACCAGAGCACAACCGTTCTTCTCTACCTCCCAGTTCTGGTTTTCTCATTTCCATTGGCTATGAGTTGCTGACCTCTCTCTGTCATTCCTCAGTGGCTAGCTCTTTCTCCTTGGAAACTGTGTCTTATCTTAAACTATATCTCATCTCTGCTTCTTGTTCTATTTTATCACTCCTCAGGAACAGCCAGCTTTTTGCATTTTATATACAGGAAGTATCTTCTGGCTTGTGGTGGGAAAAAACACACAGATCATCTGTTATCAGAAATAACAACTGTGGGTTTTGATTTCTGAACTCCCTAGTGAATCTAGCTGCTAAACACATTTTTAAAGGAAATATTTGAAAAGATATAATAAATCCACATGCTTTTGCACATAAACCAAGGATTTACCTGGTGTTATAAAGAATCTCTTCCTTTGGTTGCTCTGTTTTTATAAATCACCAGATGCAATATCTCAAATTAGCCAGCGGCCACTTTTAGAGGAAAAAAACGTGGGTTAGATAATATCACTGAATTGTAATGTAAGGAAATTTCTAAGCTTTGCGTGAAATTCCATAACCTTGACAAGTCATTATACCCAAAATATTTTGAAGGGCTTGCCAAATGAATTGCACAAAAAGCATGTGTTATAACTCATTTTTATTTTTTTTTTGGTCGCTCTGTCTACGGCAGTAACAAGCAATGGTAACTATGGAAAATATTTTAATGATACAGACAGCTGGATAGAAGTCATCAGCTAATTTCATGTTGTCATAAATGTTTTTACATGATTTCCAGTTTACATAAGTTTATTATTCTATTACAACTTGGAATTAATAATCAGATGAAATAGAAAAGATTTCTTAATAAGTATATATTAGATGGGATAAGAATAAATCCTTGAAAATAAGAAAAAACATTGTAAAGGTATTTATGAAAGAATGTAACATAGTTAAACATTCAAATCAGTACAACTACAGGAAGAATAAGGTGAGGTAAGTAAATAGCAGCCAGGATTTAAATCCCCTGTTGCACCTCTTCGTATTGCAAAAGCATGATAACACTGAGGTGGAACAGGACTGCCCAGGCTTACTAGCTCTGAGGATCCACCACTCATAAAATTTTAATAACCTTTATAACATGCAGCTTTTCAGAGATAAAGAGCCTGGCTGTAAAATTACAAACAGTCTTTGCGGAGTAAAGGCTAAAAATGCAGAAGAGCATCTGGACTAAGATGAGCTAGCAGAAAATACACATGCTCACACCAGAATTAATCAGGAGACACTGTAAAAACCTGGGCTTTCAATATATCTTAACTGGGGGAAGAGAGGTTGCTCATAACACTGATCTTCACACAAGCTGATTCCTACCACGTCCCCCTTTGAAGTACAAAGATGTTGCTATTAAAGCCATAGCCCTATTTTAGTACTCTAAAGAACTCTAAGCTTCAATTATTCATATGTATTCCATATAAATTGTACTTGAAAGACTTGTGCTCTTGAAAACAGAAGATCTTTAGGATAATTTCTTAGCCCTGTCCTTCATGATATATGTATATTCATCGTTCTTTAGTGTAGTATTTTAGACCTACCTGTTGTGATATATACTTCTACATAACTTTAATTCACAAGTAAGAGATCAGAAAACCAGTCATAGCAGTGAGGACAGAGATGAGGAAAAGGTGACTTCTTTTTTTGAGAGAGAGAGTGGAGTGTGGCAGTGTGGAGGTAATACAGGAGGCAATGTTGAAAGAGAAGACAGAGAAGCAGTGGAAGAAAGAAGAATCAGAAGAAAGAGGCAGGGACACTGGTGAAGAAATTGGGAAGAGCAAAGGAGCTGATAAAGCATAGCTTTTCACCAAAGATGCAGGTGGGAGCAGTCAAATGGCAGGAGAGAACCTGGTGCCACCAAGAACATGCCTGCCAGCAGAGAAGCTGGAAGGAAAAAGAGGAACGAAGTTGGTGTCTGAGAGGACTGCGCTTGCTGGAGGCTTGCAATTGATTGCAAAGTCTGTTGGCAGACAACAAGTCTGTGTCAGTGCTGGAAAAGATCAGCCAAGACATAAACTCTTGGGTTTGGTATCAATGCATTGCCTCTCCAAGAGGGCCTGCCTTTCTCTTTCTGTCCCGCAGATTTCAGCATCCTGAAACTGTACATACTGCTCTCCATATAAAGGCATTTACATAAAAACCATTTTTTTTTCTCCTGTTCAGTCTCCTACAGCATGCCAGGTGGCATGAAAGGCAGAACAGTTGCACAAAATGCCCTTTTTATATCAGGCAGCATTTAAATTGCGCTGTTCGTTCTGTGTGGCCCTCTTCCCACTGAAGTCAGTGGGTGCTATTGAGCAAAGGTGAGATGAGATTAGGCCTTACGCTTTTGAGGCACTGCCCCGTTATAGTCCACCCCTCAAATAGCATCTTTTCTCTAACAAACAAGCAGGGATGGATGGGAGCAAGCTGCTTCCCTGGCTGTTTCCTGCAGCACTATTTTATACCCACCGTCTTCCCACCCATCTGTTCAATTCCTGTTATGAAAACTGAAAACATTCCTGCTTTTTAAATGGGTTAAAACTGCCTCAAAAGAGGAACAGGTACTCTGAGATCTCCATTAAATGACTGCCATACTTTTCCCCATTAAACGAGATAAAACCAGGAAACTAGGAAGATTTTTCTTTGTTGAAGGATATGGTCTTTTCTGAGCATTTGATGAAAGCAGCATGTTTTGTCAAGGGTTTATCAAAAACCCGGTGATCAGCTCTGGTGCCACTCAGTCTCCGTTTATGGACTCCTAGGGTAATCTTGAAGTGTTTAGTGGAGCAAAGCTGCTGGCTGATGCTTCTGGGAGCCTTTGCCAGTAGAGTGAGCCGCAGAGCTGAAAGCTGAGTCCACAGAGCAGCCACAAATGTTGGGAAGCCACTAGCCCTAGGGAGCACTTCGCAGCCTGACTCCATGTGGTGGCACCATCAGTCATTGAGTAGCTCTGACGCGCTATGGATCTGGCTTTAGCCACAGGTAAAGCTTTGGAGCTCATGACCAGGCCCTGGCTCACCTTGAAGATGGCAGGTTGGTCTTCTCCTAACCTGAGAAAACAAGAACAAGGCAGAGCTCAGAGGGGGCGATGAGGGACAGGGAGAGCTGCTGCCATGGGAGACCCTTCCCGGACTCCTGAGCCCCTGTACAGGCAAGTCCCAGGGGGGAGCGACAGGGCTTGGTGACCTTGGGTGATGTCTGCTTTGCTGTATTGTAAGGGGCTGCCTGCATTAAGAGGGGACCACTCCTTGCAATGACTGAGGCCAGTGCTTTTTAAAGGCATCTTCAGAAAAGTCAGCAGATGATGGCAAAGATCCCCTCTCAGTGAAGGTGTGGTCATTCTGTAAGCTGAGAAAGGAGAAAGTCTTTCAGGTCAGAGAGCAGGAAAGGGATTTTCTACAGCAGGCAGATAAGGACATCCATTAGGAAGCTCGTTGAAAGGATGAGGTAAGGCTACTTGGCATTGTGCCACGGTTTGGAGAGGCGTATTGAGCCGGCAAATACTCAGCGATACTCCTCGAGTGGGGAGGGAGTCAACTTGCTTTGAGATACAGTCATAAGGATCACCTTTAAAAAATCCAGACTCCTAACCGGAAGTCTTACTGCTGCCTTTACAAGTAGCTGGTGAATAAAATTTGTGACAACTCCATAGAGAAAACTGTAGGAGGAAGTATGTCTGGCTATGCATGGGGAGTGGCTCATTATGTTTTATAGCCCCTAATTTTTGATCTTCTGGTAACTGATCAGTTTATTCATCAGCTGTTCAGGAAGGGGAAAAAAAAGGTAGACTGAAGACCTTCCCCATGACAGGAGGGGACACTGCAGCTGGGGCCACCTTGGCTGGTGCACAGATGAAGGTGTATGGAGACGAAGAAGTGCTTGTGTGAAAACAGACCCAGCGGGAAAACAGACTCTGGAAGTCATGTAGTTCAGAGCTGTATTTGCCTTATTATAAAAGTAGCTAAGTTCAAGCAACATCTATCTCATATGACATCCTTATAGATTGATCTAGTCTTAGATGGAGACCTGCTACTAGTCACAACTGTTCATTTTTATTTAAGAAATAAAAAGAAAAAAGATACTTGCTGTTTGACAGAGTGGGCTGGTGCTGAACTTCATCTTTTCCTGACTTTTTATAAAGCCAAGACAGCTCAGCACCCTGGCTGTTTTTCATGCCATGACTAATGCCAGCTACTTTCACTGAAATCAACGTTTATGAAAGAGTCTCTTCAAACCTTCGCATTTGAAGCTTATGGCTTAGGCTCTTATCTGAGGAAAAGGAGTCATGCATAACACAGAAATAAATTTTAGCTTGAATTACTGAATGTGGATTCTGATTCCAATAAAGACTAAGTCACTGGGATTTGGGATATTTTTAAATATGAGTTTCAAATCAAACTGCTTTCCCTCTGTTGACGATCTTTTCCACACAGAGAGCATCTTGCTGCATTAAAGAACAGGCTTAACAGCAAACAATGTGTTGCAAAAAAGACTAGTCTTTTACAGTAGACTTGTCTCCAATTAGAAAAATAAATATTAGAAACTACTGAGCAGGTGCAGTGAGCAGGAAAAGCAGTGAGCAGCTAGACACATTTCTAACTGAGAGAATATTGTCTGCTGTAAAATTTGGGCTGGAAAAAAGGTTGAATACTGTTTCTGGTACAAATGGTGCTAATATGCATCTTAAAAGATTGATCCAACAACAATTTCTCTCATTTTTTGCCTTTTACAGACTACAAGTCCCACTCTGCAGGGCTTCATAGTGCTGCAGGACAGAAGTCAGCTTGCAAGATGTGGAGCTGAATGTTGTGAGCTGTAGTCTGTGCATAATGCAGCTCCATATTAAAGGTTTTTACAGAAGACCTGTTTTCTGTCGGCAGACTGCAATACTTACGACAATTTCTAACATTCAGTTTACCTAATATTACAGTCTTCTGATGCTTAGTTGAAAGGGAATATTCTTCTGCAATTTGAACAGACAAAAACAGGTGAAATAACTGAATGTTTCTTAGGTGATGTGAGAACTTTTATTTTTATAAAATTAGCTTCTTGTCAGGGGAAAAAAAAGAGATGGAATAAGATAGACTACTCTTAGACTCTGTGTAAAGAGCTTATGGAATATGTGGTTCAGTGAAATGGATTTGTTATTTTCTAAACTCAAATATCCCTGGAATTCTGTCTGATCTTACAGAAGTATAGATAGCCCAAAGGTGCTCCAAATGCTAGAACAGGGGAAAAAAAATAAAATAGTGGGGATTTGGGGAATCAGAGCCTGCTTTGCTGTTTCTGATTGGTATTTGGACAATGAAGTCAGGGTGCCCTTGGTACCCTTGTGCCAGGAGGCCAGGTTGGTGCACGCCAGTGGGAGCAGGACCCTGGCTCCCTGATGGTGAGAGCACTCCTTCTGCTGCCTCTGTTCTTCCCAGACCTGCATGAAACTACTGCTCATACCTGAGTCCCACATGGCTCATGTAATCTGTAGATATTGGAGCTCAACAGTCATTCCAGACCCAGAGGCATGGAGTTTCAGGCCCAGGCTCTGGGGTGCATTATGGGCTAAATGAGATCTTGTGCTCTGTGGCTAACACTGTAATTGCCATTGTCAGCACTGTAAGGCTGGAGCTACCATCCATCTCCAGTAGATATAAATATATGTGAAGAAGGTAGTAAAGAAAGTCTTAACATGCATAGAGGAAAAAAAAAAAAAAAAGGAATAGCTGGAAGTCTTTAAAGAAAGATGTGTATTAACATAGGAGCTCCCGACTCCCACAGCAAATAACAGGTTTTCAAGAGGGTTTTCTTTTCTCCTGTGTTGGCAGTCACTTTGTTAGATAATTGCTGTGTTCCAGCCAAATGATACTGCTACACAGCTTCTGGAGATTGTCTGGTGCTTATTAGGGCAGGGAGTTTGTCCGTTTTATAAGTGTAACAGACAAAATAATAGGAAACTTCTAGCATTCTGTCTTTACTGCTGTGCATACTACTGGGACTTAGAAGTCAGTTTTGCTGGCAAGATGTCTGTTTTCTAGTATCTATCTCAAGTAGTTGTGCTAGAGATGTATTTATTTTCTTCTGGAAGAGAGGGGTTCATTAATTTCTCTTTGTTATACTTATTAAGATGGAATTTCTGTATTAAGAATGCAGGAAAGGGAAGGAGCAGTGAAGTAGTTTTCTTCTAGACTAGGGGGCTATGCAAGCAAGTAAGGAAATAAAGAGTTTTTTCTTCTTCTCACTGCTCTACTGTTACTTATAATTGAGATGGAGGAGTACAGTCTACCTTCTTTCCTCAAACTCTCTGAGTGGTTTCATAGGAAGCACGCAGTGTGGAGGAGGACAGCCCATACGATGTGTTTGCCAAGTTGAGAAATGAAATTAAAGAACAAAATAAGTTGCAGCTCTTTGCAACACCTCCTAATAACTTCAGGACACAGTGGAGAGGGGCAGTCCAGTATCTCTTGTAAGACTATTTTAATCAGCTGGTCCAAATTGCCAAAATAAATCTCTACCAATTTACCAACAAGCTTGTTTAAATGCAAGCAGTGCTTAGTTTGCTCAGCAAAACGATTTAGAAGACCACAGGGTGAGGCAAATTTGTCACTTTTTTTGCAATTATGACAAAGTCTGGTACAGTAGCTCAGCACCCTGACAGGATGCTGAGGGTGCCAGGTGCTCCTGATCCATCCCTGAAAGCACATTAGAGAAGAATTTCCTTCACTGCAGCGAATCACTGGGACAACAGTCTGGATGCAGCCAGTCAGGGTACACCTGAGATTTTTATCTTCTTGACTCAAGGACAAATCCTGAGTCTTCACCTAACACATGCCAGCATGATCTTCCCTTGTCTGGTTACATAAGGTCACCTGAGAATCCTTTTTATAATACGATGTGGTACATCACAGTCAGTGGCTTCTTAACATGGTTTGTAGATTAAAGAGCTAGGGATTTAGTAGGGGAAAGGATCTGAACTTCATATTTGAGTATATTTTTTCTGAAAATGGAAGGTATTGCTTCATCCTAATGTAGAAAACCAGCCAAAGTAACTTACTTCTGATGACAGGTCATTAAAGTTATGATATCAAATGTTAAGCTAGCTACCATTGGCTCCTTTTATAGAAACAAGTTCTTCTAGAGAGCAATTCATCTCATCTAAGAAAGACATCTAAGGCAGGTCAAATAAATTGCTCTTTGCAGGCTTCTATTTTTCTTCCTTGACTATAAAGGGAGATTGGGATGAATAACTGGTTCCTGAAAGTGAAATGTCTAAGCCAAGGGGAGACGAATCTTGCCTGGAACAGTGAGCCAGAGAAGTCTGTGGCAGGGAATTGTGATAAACCTTGCCAGGAGACAGACCTCACCAGTGTAAGTACTCAGTGTATATACAATTAATATTTATTTTATGTTATTTTTTGACATGCTAGTAACTCCTTAATACTAAGTTCCTGTTTCTCTGACTTTATGGTGCCCATATTTCTTCTCTCTGCATTCCTGGATGACCTCTTCCTTTCCTGTCTAACAATTCTTGTTTTCTCCTCTCCCTCACTCTTCCTTTATTAGGTTTCTCCTGACCACCTCTATCTCTTGACCTCTCTCACAGACAAGAAGTGAGGGGAACCCCATAGGTGTCTAATACAGAACTGCATGAGCTCACAGTTCATTCCATGCTGCAGAGCCTTAAGGAACTATAATTGCACAGAAGAGGATCTGGGGGTTTGAGCACTGTGGGCTGTCCTTGGCATTGCTGGCAGGGCTCCTGCATAAGAGACTGGCTTCTTTCATTCCTTGTCTGATTTTGGTTTTTATGTCCTATTTTTCTGTCAAAGGGAACTATACCAGCTTCCTGCTTCTGCAGATGGAAGTCGCTTCCTGGGAAACTGACAAAGTCCGCTCTGAACCAGGGAGAAGCCAAGTGTCTTCAGCAGGAAGGCAACAGGGACTGCTGCAGGCACATTTTTTTTCAGACCAGGGACTCTAAGAAAGCCACTGCTCAGGAAAAGCATTTCCCTTTTACTATAACAGCTTCTTTGGAAGAGTTTTAGGGAGTGAAGCCTGTTTGTAATTTCACTTGCAAGTCCATTTAGGAGCCTACTGGAATGCCCATTCCGTATGGATCACAGGTTCTCCATATTCATGGCACAAACCCTGGGAACATCTTCCTCAAGGTCATCTCTTATTTTTAAAGTAATCTCTTCTAATATCCTGAGTAGTAATGTTACTTTAATTTATATTCCTTGACTTAACCTATTCATCACTCCCATATTTAGAACAAATCAGAATGCAGCATTTTCCCCCTAAAACAACAGATAAGAAGTGAATGAGAGAGAAAAGGTCTTATTATGTTTCCTGTAATACATTTATAGAAGTGTTCTGTGTAAGTCCTTGGAGAGATTAAATGGATGATAGTTGTATTAAGTTTTAATTGATGCTGCCTCCTAAGAGGTAATACAGTTATGAGAGAGCCAGATCCTTCTGGTGTGTAAATTGCTATAATTTCATTGACCACCACTCAGCTTCACAAACTCACACAACCTGAGGATTAGATCCACGGGGTCTCACTGAATCTTCAGCGTTCACTGTAAATGTTTCCTGCTGTATTTAAGACTGGCATTAAGGAGAAATAAGTAATTTGTTGAAGTGGCAGCAACCTTTTTATCATTTTCAACTTTTGCTTTCTCTGTTATTCCCTAGTCCATTAGTTTATTCTTCTCTTGTCTCTGTCTTTGTTCAGTGGCATTAATTTTGCTTATTAGCAAGAGTTGTACTGGAAGATGTTGAAATAGGGGGATGTGTCTCATGCATAACATAGTTTTTATTATTTGTTACAACTGAAAAACAGTCTCTTATTGCTTATTTGCACCACATTAGCTCTTACAACCTTAACTAGGTCAGGGCCCCGCTGTACTGGAGGGGTATGCCATAAAAGAGAGTCCCTGAAGCAAAGGACTTAAAACTGTAGAGATAAGAAATGGCAACTGAGAGAAACAAAAGAACAGGGAGGACATGAAAAGGTCTAGATAGGCATGAAAAACAGACTCTAATTTCTATCTGCACAATTCCTGGGTGTATTAAGCCGATCAGTAGCAATGATAGCACCTCTGTTATTTGCTTTTTCAGTAAGGCTGGGCTGAAGAGAATTTAAATTTCAAAGCACTGCATACTAATTGTGTTTGTATTACCCACTTGCCTTTTTTCCTGATTTTCAGATGCTTTATCACAGACTTTGTATTAATTAAAGCTTTTGGCTGAATGGGATTGTTTGGCCTGGACAAACTGGACTTAAAAGATCAGCCTCTTTCACAACGTCAAGGAAGCCAAGGCCAATTGCTTGGATAATGACCTGCAGAGCAAGGTCCTCCCACCGTTACAGTGCACGAGTTGATCCTTTTCCCTTCTGCCAGGCACCAATGGATCTATCAGCAGCCAGTCTAAAGCCATGATAACCTCAGAGGCACTTTCCATGACTAGTATGTCACTAAAATATAGTTGCTCCTTCTGGCACAAGATACGCAGTGCTCCATGGTTTTAGTGAATGCAGATAGCATACCCTTAAAAACAGTATAATAATGAAGAGATGTGTGGGACACCACATTTGCCAGACTGTTTAATTTCTTAAAGCTTACTGCAGGACAGTGCAGAATTAGACTGTACATAATTAACCTGAGCTTAACATTCAGGAAGATTTGTCCATAATCCATCCTCATTTTCATTGATGCCACCTGCTATTTCCATTATTTATTTCAATAACCAGCATATTTCACATAGTCATCCTTCCTGCTACACATTTTCCTCATCATTAACCTCACAGACTTCTACTCTGCATGTTTCTAGTAGCAAAATTATTGAGGTCCTGAGCTTAAGAGGTTACTATCTAGTCCAGCAACATTCTGAAAGAAATAAGATAACAAGCAAGTATGAGTTAGCATCACAAACCTTATTTGCTGTTTTTTATTTGATGAACCAGGAAGTTGTAAAGAAAATGTGGTACCTAATATATGAGAACACTAAGGTCAAAGGAGTTTTAAGGTGACAAAGAAGCATAACACTAACTGTGTCTTCATGGTTTTGCATCTTAACTAGCAGGTGCAAACAACATGATCTGTCCAAACTTGTGCTGTACCCTGTGACATCTTCAAAAGTCCGTGCTGGCTGCCTTCTTTATATTCTTACGCCAGCCCGGTTTCCAGATAGATTACCTTCTTACACCAACACAGTCAAAACTGAACTGTATCTCAGGGGACAACATTTTGGCAACAAACTAGCTCTTCTATTTGCAAAATACAGCTCTGCAGAATCTTTGTGTCTTTTTCTATCATTACAGCTTTTTAACTTGTTTGCATATAAATGCTTATGTCTCTCATCAGTATCTTTGGAGGCAGGCAGTTCTTTATGGAATTTGTATTTACCAGGTTATAACATCTACTGATGTTAATGCTTTAATGCTTCAGAGGAAAGGCAGGATTCTTGGCTGAAGAGAAAGCATCTTAATTTGTAGTTTTGACACAGCTGGAGATGCATGGAAGCAAGAAAGTGAAGGAAGAATACTCTTTGTGAATAAATAACTGAATCACCCAGACAGATATCTTCATATCCTGTAAAACCAAATTTTTATTATTTTTTTTTCCTTTGCCAATAAATCAATACTTATTTTATCTGATGCTGCAGAATTCATTAGTCACATATTTTCATCTTGAAAAAGCATCAGGAACTAAACAATTTCCTTTCTTGAGCTCTGCAGAAGGAGGTTTGTTGCCTTTTTAGACATTTTTAGGAATGTATAGCCATACACACTTCTTGACTGAGGTTAATTTTCCTGCTTCAAGATATGTGAAGTGTTCACTTCTAGAAATTTAGTATGCCTATACAGCTATATATTTAAGCATTTAAAAATGTTACTTTTTTCTCTAGGAGTAGGCCAATATTCCATTTACATTTCCATTCAGTAAGTCTTCTTTTCTCTGTAGTTTCTTCAATACATTTCTAGGGATATCTCTAGAAATATCAGCAAATTCTTACATAATGAATGTGTTTTGCAATATCATACTGTAGTAAAGAGATAAATATAAAATAAACCCTCATACAATCCTAAAATCAAATGGCCAGATTTTGAGTTTCCTTAGAGTGGATAAATTTTTCTTCTTAAAGGAAGGAAAAAAATCCTGTTTTATTTCTAGGAGTTGTGATACATCTTCACCTCACATTTGATTTAGCTCTAGTACCTTACAGAAGTAAATCCTAATCTGTGTGCAAAACGGTTAGAGGAAGGAAGTCTGATGGGGAACAGACTTTGTGAAGTATGCTTAGAAAAGTCTTGCAGTTCCCCTGGATAAAGAATTACTCTGAGTACTCTGAGATTTCCAAGTCATTCCAATTCCATGCCCAATTTCAACTATAATGCAGTTGGAAAAATCTTTTGTGTTTCCTGTATTTTTGCAGGTAACCTAAATGCCCCTAGAAGAATCAAATCTCTGTTTCAGAAGTAATTCGCCAAGATAGATAATTTTCCATTTAATTATTTATTATTTTCTAGGTCATTCAAATGTGCAACATGGGTATTATCAAATCTATGTGGACATAAGTGCTTTGAATTCATGCTTGGATGGTAACCGTAGTCATTAACATGCCATAATATTTGGCTGCAATAGTGGGATTATAACAAAAATCACTGATAAGTGATGTCAGGGCAGACTTTATTATTGTAAGAACCAGGAACAGAATAGTTAGTGGAAGTTTTTAATTATGATAATAATAGAAAATCATCCCCTCAAAAGTTCTGTGTTACTTTCTTCAGCATCAATGAACTTCTCAGATATCAGCTCATGGATGACTGTTTCAAAGTGTACTTTCTCTATGGAAAGATAGACCAATTTATCTGTTAAACTTTTTGTGCAGCAATTCCCCATCTATTTAGATGCTATAAATTCTGAAACTGCTCCCAGGAGTTTACATAGTCCCAATTCATCAGAAATGTGTGAGATATGCCATGCGTATAGTCAGAAATATCCTGGGTTGCATGTTAAAGTCTAGTGACTGGTGAGCTGTACTCGTTCTGCTTCCAAAATGCGCACTTGGGCACGTAAGGGTTTGATCAACAAGCAAATGAAGATCACATGCACTCATCAAAAGGCAAACATCGTTTGTTATTGTCAGAGCAAATTCCATCTTGGTTAGATTTTCTCTTTTATTCCTGATTCTAGCTTTTTATCAGCCTATAACAGTGTAAAAATAATACTCCTGGTCTTTCAGGCTTTATTATTTAGGAAAGGCTTAAGAGGAAATTAGAATCTGCCTCTTGTTTGGAGAATGATCAAGACAGGACTTACTACATTCTCACCTGCTTAGGGCCTCTTTGAGAGCATTTTGTCTCAGTATTCAGGAGATTTACATTAGTCAATATACAGACAAATGGAAAAGCAGAGGATTTCAATAACTTTTCCCTGACCCTCAAAAATAGATGGGTTCTTCTGCAAGGCTTTAGAAAATCCAGCTTTCCCCAAGAAGTCAGATGAAGGCTCAGAGACAAATTCCAACACAACCACAGGTATATGTGTTGAGACTAAGCCACTGTTGTCCCAGTGATACAAACATTAAAGCTTATATGAAAGAAAAACCTGTATTTAAAAAAAAAAAAAAGTTGAGAAAAAGTTTTGGACTGATAACATGATAAATTTCTTCTACAGGCAACTGAATCCTTAACTATTGATTTTTCCAGAGACAAGAATTTCCAGAGATTATGTTTCCTTTCAAGAGTTATAAGCATGTACCTGACTTTCAGCCCTTTGTGAAAGTAGGCTTGTGAGCTGTAAGGCAGCTTCCCTAGTGAGAGGCCGGCTTCTCTTACTCTCCAGGACCCCTGCCTAATGGAGGTATTTGTCTTCCTCTGGGTGGAGAATATCATTGCTCCATTAGAAGTGAAGTCAAACAATTGATACAGCTTTGGCGTTTCAGAGCATGAGTAATGCTCATGGCAAAGGTTGCCACATTAGGGCTGTTACTAACATTTCCTGGATATGGGAGATTCTCCAGAAGCGTGTTGTCCCCCTTTAATTGTAAAATAAACAGTGAATAAAACAGTTCCATGCTGCGTACCAAAACTGTAGGAACTGTACTGCTAAATCACAAAGATCTTACTTTCAGCAGGGAACAGGGTGCAGTCATACACTGCTGGAGAGCTGAACTGCTGGTGGATGAGGCTGAGGATGGGTGCTAGGAGCTGAACTCGCAGGAACTCCACCTTAAGGTTTTGTTCTGAAGCCTGTGAGTGCTGGCTGTGCTTTGCTGGACTTTCTTCTGTAATGGCAATTTTAAAGCGACATCGGGGATGAATAAACAAGTAGTCCTCACAGTGTGAAGTCTTGACATTACTTTACTTATTGAAGGAGTCTGTGTGTGAAGTACCTGTGTGTGTCTAATCCATAAATCTTTTTCTCCTTCTCCTCAGAGGGAAGCTCAGCTCTGGAGCAGGGGAAGAAATGCAAGTTGTGGCACCCAACACCTATGTGCTTCCTCTCTTTTTTTTTGTTTCTTTTTCTTTCTATTTTTTTTTTCTTTAGTTCAAGGAATGAGTAAATGGCATGTACCTTAAACACAGCCTGTTTATAGAACAGTGACCTTAAGAGCTTTAAATGACTACATTGTTTAATGTGAAGGAAAAGAATACCACAGATCAGTGGAAATGTCAGCAGTATTTTTAATGAATCAAGTTTGTTTTAATCGATATCCAAGTCTTCTTTTCGTTGCCCTGAGATTGTCGTGCTTTGCAAAGAGATAATAGTAAATGTCATGTTCTGAAAAAGCGGTGGCTTTGTTGCTATAAATCAGTGGAAGCATTGTTCTACTAGATGTGACACGAGTGACAGAAGTGCCGTATTTCTGAGAAATTATTATTTCCAAACCCTGTTTAGAAATGGGTTCTGGGGAGTATTGCTTAGAGCCTCAGCACTCTGCTCTCAGACAGACTCTGCAACAGCCGAGACAAATGTGGGAAAACTCAATCAGGACATCAGAGACTGAATAGGGGGGGAGAACTACCCGAAGCAGTCCAGCAGATGTACAGTCCTTTTTGTTTGCAGCTCTGTACTGTGTGCTTTTGCTGTCCAGTGGAGAGATAAGCTCACATAAGAGCTGAGAAATAGGCTCATTTCTTTTCTACATTTAGGAGAAATCTGAAACTGCAGAACTATACCACAGGGTTTTCCTGTATAGCCAACTGAAGCTTATCTCTAAGGGAAAGTCTCTTTGCCTTTTCAGGTTTTCTATTTTTTTTTCCTCCCTAGCCTTTACAAGAATAGCTATAACTTGTTTGTTTGTTTGTTTGTTTTTATAGGTCATTCTGTCATGCTGTTCTGGGGTATAGTTAGGTGTTAGGAGTAAGAGCCTGTAAATTTAATAGCCGAGCATACAGATGTCTGACTTCATAAACTCAGTCAAGCACTGGCCCTGCCAGTGAAGTAAATGAGAGAAGTGGTCTGTCACCTCGTTCAACACAACATCCAGTGACAAGAATTCATTACTTTAGTGCCCAAAGCAGGCAAAAGTATGCTAAAGTACAAGCTACAGTATATTACGTTTATTCTGGACCTTGAGACTCAGGCAAATTTGATTTTACGTTTACTTTCTCAACCTTAACTTTATACCTCTGAAATTTATGCAGTCTAGAATTTGAATGGGCAGTACATGTCTAAGTTTGTGCTCCAGAAGCTTGATCAGCTTTACGAGCCCTTGGAGTAAGCTCCTCTCAATGTCATAGCCATGTCCTTTGATTAACACCCTGCAGGCATGTTGCTGTATACCACTGGACTGTTAAGAAGGTGGCAAACTGGTTGCTGTTGGCTGCCTCTCTCTGCTCCTTTTAGTGGTAAGAGCTCTTTTTCCATTTTTTCCCTGTGCTCAGGACACTGCCCCAGCAGAATTACCCCTTACCCACCTCTCTCTTGCCTGAGGCCTTTCTAAGAACCCTTTACCTCATGTATTATTGTCATGTATTTATGAAACCAGCATCCTCTCTTCTTGCCAACTTGAATTTATAGCAATGTTGTTCATGCCAGAAAAATATAAAAATCATCCCATCAGGAGTCAAAACTTACAGATGGATGGAAAAACCCAGAGCACAGTAATGCAAAATGGTATCTGTATGTACGGGATGACTGGTATTCCCTAGGAAACAGGCCAGTTGTTTGAACTTCCTGACAACTTCTTCAAATTTCTGTGATGGTCTGTACTGACACCGGTACCAAAAGCCCCCAAGTAAGGGGGAGCCTGGGGCTGAGAGAGGTCGGCTGCAAGTCAGCTTCTTGTCTGTGCTGTACCAGGATCTGTAGTGTTGGCTTTTAAACTTAGCTCTATTTGAACAGAATTTTCTGTCTTCTTTTTCATCTTTTGAAGATAGCTTCTGTTTCACTGCAGCAGAAGGATAATACGGACCCTAGGCAATGCAGCTCTTGCTGACCTATTTCTTTAAGTATAGGACTGGCATCAATTCTGGGATAGGATGGGAAAACATTCCTTTAACATTCTGCTGAATACACCCAGGTTCCACCACAGTCTGCACGTTTTGCATCCTTGTTTGCTAGCAGACAGATACTACTGAGAGGGTTGGTACCTCTCAAAGAAAAGTGGTTTTCTGATTTGTAAGTATTGTAATAAATAGGATGAGTTTGGGGAGCTCATTACATGGATGAGTTTATAAGACTATAGATAGGAAAAAAGGCAGCATGATGACTACATTGCAAGACTGGAAAATTTAATTCCTATGTTTTATACAGAGATTGCAGAATTTGAAGAGAGAAAACTTCAGGAGTTTGAACCTCACTGGAAAATATACAGAATCTCCTGATTGAATGAAATGAGCTTTGTATTTGCTCTTGAATCATGAAGGGTGTTAAGCCAGGAGGCATCTCTTAGCTATGAGGACAACTACGAAATTGTAGGCCAAATCCTGACCTCTCCTTCTGCCTTACTTCAGATGTTCCGATTGAACAAGCACTCTGGGGTTGTACCTAAGGCTTGGTTCTTTGAGTGGTGAGGGTGAAGCATCCCTACTCATAGACCTTCTTGGTCTACATAACCCCAAAGTGGCTTATAGACATCTTTTCCTGTCAGCTCCATCACTTGGGAGAACCAGGCATGTGCTGTCATACTTCATTTCAGGCTTGCCTGAATTCCACTGTATTCTTGAAGACCTCTTGCTCTGATGCATATTAACACCATGTGTCCAGGTCAATTGCAAATAAAGTATGTAAAACTTCCTTGATTAGCTTGTTCCAGTCATGAAAGCAAAAATACATCTATGGTAGAATAAGCATGACCGGCCTGCATTTTATACTGTAAGTAAAGTATAAATACCACCTTGTATGTCTGAAAGTTGAATACCATTTTCTGGTGGACCCGTACATAGACTGACAAATGACTTCAATGAAGGATTTTAGGAAAGGTTATGTCTAATATTTTTTTTACATTTAATGTGAATTATATATACCACATAATAGAAAACTGGCTTGTCCTTACACACTTGCAAAGAACTGTTAGACTACTGAAGTAAGAAAAAACAAATTACTAGCACTCCATGAAAGGATAAACATGCTGAGGTGCCCTCTGTGATATAATTCCTTTTGGCTGTGTTAGATGTTTTGCTGCATGCATTTGCTCTGAGCGTGCCCTCTGAATAGCTTTTTCTGTCAGCAAGTCCCATCATGTTTATAGAAAGCTCTATTAAGGGTTCTGGGAAAGCTAAGAAATGTATTTGCTTCAAGCATAATGCAAAGAAACTTGTTAAAGCAAAATAATTCCTGTGTTACTACAGTATGCAAAACTGGACCACAAGATTACAGTTGGGTTAACATCCTGAAATGAAATAGTTGACTGAGGAAGAGAAAAATGCGGCTTTTTGAACATTAGTAAATTGGCAATTTTAATGAAAGATAGGAGGGGCAGGTAGCATTCAGAATCAGCTACATTTCTTAGGCAGTTATGTACTCATCTATGTCAGTGCTTTGCTATCCAGCCCTAGATGGTCAGTTGAGGCTCACATCAGGCAAAACAGGGATTTGCTAGATATTAAGCATTATGTAACAAGGAGTCTTCTGGGATCCTGACCAGCTGACCGCCAGGAGGTAAATGAGGTTTCTAGAGGAGATAGGCTGCTGTTGCCAGTCCACAGGGAAGCCTGGCAAAGCGTCATCAGTAGCTTTGACTCAGTTTCCCCCAATCTAGACAACCATGCTGACCCACTCTGTGATCCACAGCTTTTATAGTTTGTCTTAACCATTTGTGACCAAGCCTTGTGCTCTTCACAGAGTTCCAGAGGTTCCCTATGTCCTTCCACAACTTCTTGCAACTCTGCTTCATACAAGCTTCACAGGATTACTCACAAAGCAGCTCTGTTAAGAGAAGGGAAGGAATATGACATTTCAATTGAATTGTGATGACTGAACAAAGCAGGGCTGCAGAAGAGGTGTTTTGCCTACACACCAACGTGGACACAGCTCCTGGCAACCATTGTAGGGTAAAACTGAGGCAGTGAACAGTGGAATATTGTTAATACTGCTTAAAAAACATAGAAAGAGTAGGCTTTTACTACTGTTTTGTTTCTTTTATGCAATTGGATTGTGATTGTGTCACTGGATGTGTTCACAAGAATGCAGAATGCAATCATACAGCAGATGGTTGTAAAATAAAGGACCCTTAACATGGAGCAGATATAATAGACCGTAAAAAATGTACATATAATAAACCGTAAAAAATGTACATATAATAAACTGTAAAACTGTATACAGAGATATTTAGGAATATAGTCATCTTTAAATCATCCAAATTCTATCAAATAATACCAGAGCTTAGCACTTGACATAAGCCAGAAAATGCTTCTCAGGCAAGCTTTTACTTTGCTCTCACGACAACATTATTATTTATCATCCCTGTGTTACCCCGTGTGTCTCAGATTCTGTAGACTCCGCACGTGGGTCAATTAAATGTGTCCAGGAACATTCATGGGCCTGGAGGCACTGGTACAGCACGACCTGTGCCCAGACCTGGGAAATGAAGTGTCTGTGAGCCTGATTCCTGTGGGAGCGTTCCCTGGAGTGTACTGCATCCAAGCCAGGCTTGGGAATGGGCTAGTTGTTACAGGCCAAAGTTGTGCCAGGAAGGAAAGCGGTGTAACAATTTACTAATGTGGGCAACAGAACTCCCAAATATTCCTGAATGCTTTGATTTAGTAGTATACCTTCAGCTGAGTTTTACTGTGAGGCTCAATTTTGCTTTTAGAACATCATAAATATATTTGATAATCTTTAGCAGAGGCAGTAGGATGCCATATAGTATATAAATACACTGCTTGCTTCTCCACGTTAACTCAGCAATTCACCTCAAATTTAAAGATAATTTCTTGAATTTGCCAAACTCATTATGTTTATTACCTTTTCAGTTATATGTCATGTTTAATGATAGAAAAAATTAAGAACCAAATGTTGCTTATGTTTTCTTCTCCACTACTCCTCTCCATTACAGAAAAATCTGTTTTGCCTGAAAAAGATCTTGTCCGTCCCTTATTTGCTAGAGAGATTGAGGCTTATGCGTACATAAATATACCTGTTTCACTCTGCTTAAAATACCACTAAGCTATTTACAAAAATCACATGTAGGAGTTTGAAGTAAGACCAAAGGGGATAAAATCAGCCAGTTAATCCTGTTAGCTGATGCTACAACACCAGATCATGATGTATTTGCCCAAGTTCATTATGCCACTGATGTTACCCTAACAGAGAAGTTAATATTCATTTTCCTATTTGCCAAAGGGCTTATCACAAAAATTTGTTTTATGAGATACAGACTGCATTGTTGTGGTGCCTCTCAAAATGGTGGTATGATTTTACATGCTGCATGGGATGGATGGTAAAGCAAAGAAAAATTGTTTGTGGTTTTTTTTATAGGAGACAACAGGAGAGCAGACCAGCTCATGTCAGAGTTAGCTGGCTTTTTTCACTCCCAGCAGTGCTCCAGTGGGGGATCTTCACTGTGCTCCATCCTAGGCGTAAGCACTGCTATTCCTCTGCAATACTAAGGATGTATTTGCTTGTATTGTTCAAGGATAAAGCACCTATGCTTTTAGTATATATAAATATACTGTAAGAGCTCAATCAGAAGTGTGAAGTTGCTCTAAAATTGTGAGTAGAAGAGATTCTGTCTGTCCATCTCCTTGTCAGAGGTGTTGTTACCTCTGATTTACCGTACCTGGGGCTTAGAGGAATGAATCTTTGCAGCCAGCAAGTAATTCACTGAGATGCCCACCTCCTTTCCCTCTGCTATACCATGGAAATTAGGAAAAAAAAAAAATCCCCACCAAAATAAACAAAACCAAGAACTTTCACAGCATGGGGATATCCTGATACAACCACAAGCCCATCCCTGGCCAAGCATAATTGCTATCTTAAATAAGTGCTGTATACCAAATGCAGTACACTTAGTAATTAGTACTATAGCATTCAGGAATAGAAAGGGTTATATGTGCTGAAAATATAGCATATACCCATTGGTCACAGAACTATCATTTCACATGAACAGAGCCTCATCTCTGGTATAGATTTACAGAATTTTATAGAACTATGGTATATGTTAATTAAATACCCAGTACAGTATTTTTACTCATAGAAAGATTAATTTTATTGAGAGCAGAACCTACTATATTTCTGATATTTCACCCTTCATAAGAGTGCCTTTTGAAAGAATAAAGAAGTCCCATCTCCCTAAAAGTGAAATATATTGAAAAGCAGCAGGGTGTTTTCCAAGCAACCTAAATACTACAGCAATATAATCAAATTTCTAAAACACATGATCCATAATGATGGGCAACAACTGTTTCATGCTGTCATGGCAACAGGAAATCTTAGGGTTGCAAATCCATAATTTAAAAAGATTATCCTGAGAGTGCAAAGGGGTTTTATACTGCAGCTGCAGCCATAGTATACACAGTATACGGTTGCCGGCTACTTCACAACCTTTTTCTTTAGTTTGTCCTGCTTTTCATGTTTTTTTAAGCCTCATTCGTGTGTGTGATGTTCTTTTCTTTGAGGATTTGTTTGTCTTTCATTTCACAGTAATGTTTTTATTAATCTGATGTCATGCTAGTTTATAATATGCTTTTGGAAAATATCTGGGGGTTTGGCTACCTATTTATTTTGTAATAGCAAATTCAGCTCTTCTTTTAAGAAGTATATTGTTTTGTGCCAAAACTATTTTTTGGATTTAATGCTATCACTGCATATTATCTTCGAATTATGGGTACCTAGACACTGCTCCCTTATCCTTTACCTGAAGCACTGCTGATTGCTGTATAGCTTCTTTTTTAATTCCCCAAAGCTTGGTAAGAGGTAAGCAAGGAATAACAAGAAGTGGAGAGGTTTTCACGTTTTGTCTCTAATAGTTGCCCCTGTGATTTCAGGAGGTGGACTTGTACACCTTTATTTAATGTTGAGTAGCCATAGTATTAGCCATACAATACATGGATTGTAATATATAAAAATGCAGTTGCCTTTTACCGTCACTGTCATCAGTGACAAAATTCCTATAATCTTCTGGAAAGCCAAGATTTTAAAGTAAAGGATGTTCTGTTCTGAGCAAAGGAGGCATGAACAAATTATGCAATGTTCTCTCTTGATCTAAGATGCAAGATTGCTCTGATAGTCACATGGAAGAGAATGTCTCCCCATCCTAAATTTATCCTTATATAGCAATCATGGAGGAGGAACATTGTCTGAGTAGATGTGTCTTGTTAACGCATTTCATAAGACTGAGGGGAACTCCTGGATACATGCCATCACCAGAAATTGTGTCATAAAATTAATAAAGCTTTATCTTAAAGCTACACAAGCTGTTTTCCTCTTCATTACTCATACTGAAAGGCCATTCCTGTAAATATTCCTCTAACTTCCAGCCTAAACTGAGTCATACCCCATACCCATTTTTTCTTGTGTTAGTGTTGCTCTTCAGCTTTAATAGGTCTTCTCTCTTCCTGCTGTCACCCTCTAATGTATTCAGAGAGAAAAATCTTATCTCCTCTCAACCTCCATGTTGAGAGCTGAGCTCTTGATCTCCAGAGCTTGCCTCTTCTTGACTGATCTAGTGGCTCTTTTCTGCATCTCTTCCCATTGAATTCAGTTGTCCTGAGGAAGGGGGAAGGTAGATCAAAGCTGGTCACAGGGTAGCCAGTACCACATGGGGTCCACAAGGCAGAACTTGAGTAAGATCCATAGCACCAGATCCACTCTGTTCCTAAATATGCTTTTGTTGTATACGAAATTCCACAAAGTGGAATTAACTTCTTACATGGTTACATGTTCATTACCTCTTAGGATTTTGTCTCTCGTGTTATAGTGTCACTCTGTGTAGAAATAAAAGCAAATCAATATAAACAAGAACAAAACTCCTAATTCATGTGAACAGGCATTGTGGCCTTGTGTTGGTCAATAGATACTAATAAGCAAATCCTTATACAGTCCATGCAGTGTGTCATATGAGATGTCAGTAATATGAAATGTTCAGTCCCCTTCAAATTCCAATATGGCAAAGTATGGATCGTAAGCTGAAAGTTAGGTTTATTGGATGACTATTCTGACATGGGTGACTGAAAATAAACCTTTAAATATTTCTGCATTATAGGTCATTCAAAATATGAATAAAATTCATTTGTGGCTTTTTTCAAACTGGATCTGAAAAGCTCATACCTCCACAGAATCATGGCATCTTAAAAAACTGTGTACATTAAGAAATAATGATTTTGTACTTTTAAAAGATAAAACTGAGTTAGAAGGCTATGGCTAGGTTTGCAAACCTAGAAGTCTTAGCAAGGACTAGCAACAAAACTCTGAAGTAATAAATATTGCCATAAGATCATCACTGACTAGAGGATAGATAGGGATTTATCTTTTTAAATTCTTATCTGGAATAGCACATACAGAATACAGAATAGACACAGCATGACTTTATCTTACTCATATTATTTCACAGTGCAGTATATAGTTATAAATTAGCTCTTGAGACCAGGGATTTTCTGGAGCAAGACTGAGATTTGCATTAGAGCACACATCCTGAGGCTTTGCTCCCTTGGGGTAGCTCTAGTCATAAGATCCACACAGAATCATAGACTCATTTGGGTTGAAAAGGATGCTGGAAGTCTCCTAGTCAAACTTTCTGGGTGAAGCAGTGTCAGCACTAAATTCAGAGTAGGTTACCCAGGGCTTTTCACCACTGCCTGGGCAACTTGTTCCAATGCTTAGTTTTCCTTATGGAGATTTTTATTTTCCTATAATTCAAGTCAGAAACTGCCATTTTAATTTATGAGCATTGTCATTCTGTCATCATGCACCTCCATAAAGAGTTGCTGCTGTCACATCCCCCTTGAAGCCATCTTTTCTCCAGGCTGAACAAGCCCCATTCCTGCAGCTGCTCCTCACAGGGCAAGTGTTCCAGTCCCCAACCATCTTGGTAGCCTTGATGATCAGATTAAAAGATCAATTAAAAATTGCTTTACTTCTGAACAAGAGGTTATTATAAGAACTATAGAGTATCTGGTTGACCATGATTGCTGAGGTACTTGGTATTAACTAGTATTTAAAAACACTGGTGTATCCTGAATGCCAAATTGATGCTGAGATGAAGGGGAATGGTGTGATTTCACTTTGGAGTCCATAACAACTTCAGTGGACTTAACACGGCTGGCACATTAGTTAAGAAAAGCGTGATCTATTGGTAACTCACTACTGAATCCTGTTTAGGAAAAAAAAAACCATGAATGCATCACAGCAAAGCTTAAGATGCCTCTCCCTGGCTAAGCATCCTACCTGCCACAGGTGGTTCCTGGCCATTCCCCCGTTTCTGAAGCCTTGTGCAAGCTTTAAGCGCAACTGGTCCAAGGATACCAGGACTGGGCGAAGAGCCCAGCCCTGTATCTCAGTCCCTGAAGAAAAGCAAGGGACTTTATAACGACTGTTGGTTATGCTGGTTCTGACGTCAGACTCGAGTTTCCCCTTCGCCTGTCCTTTCTTGCTGCTCAGTATTTCAAAGCTGTGTGAACTCAGCCACTTGTCTCTTCTGATTCTTCAAAGCCCTGCTCCTGTGGCTGCTCAGTTCCGTGCATGGAAGCAAAGCTTTGAAATCAATGTTGTGTGACCACAGCATCCAAGTAATGAGTATTTAAAAAGAAGATTTGTGAGCACTAGGGAAAAGGAGGAGAGGGTGGGCTGAGGGAAATGCTCATCTGTTTAAAATGTCAAGGCTTAAAATACTGCTCCCCAGGAATTTCAGGGAGCTTTGAGCCCAGCCAGGAGCTGCCTGCTTGTCCCACTTCAGGCATTTTGTTTTCAGAGAGCTATGGCCTGTTTAGAATAGTGACATTTTTTCCTCTCATTCTGGGTTTGCATGCTTCTTAACACTGCTTGTTTGGAAATTCTGATTTATTTCTTTTAAATCATGAAAATATTAATATGACATTATACACTCCTGAGTGTATATTTGTCAAGTTGAACCTAAACTTACATAGTCTGTTGAAGGCATGAGGTGTTTATAAATCTGACGGGTACACATAGCCCTTAACCCTTTGAATAACTGTCTCCCTACTGGCTATAGCACAGTCTTGATGCCCTCTCCATGTCCATCCCCCCCCCCCATTTTGCTGATGAATGCATTGTGTATTATTCCTTATGGTTTTTAACATTCATATTACTGCAATTTAATTAAAACAATTAATATTCATGCAGTAATAAATGGTAGCAGCAATTTTGTGAACAAAATGGTTTTGAAAGTACCCTATGTGCATACAAATGGTTTAATTTAAATAAATATTATAATTAACCTCTTATTTGTAACATAAATCAGGAAATGCTTACAGAGCTTTGTGTTGTGCAGCACTTTTGAAAGACAAAGCTCCAGGCATCTGCAAACATGCAAAGAAACAGGGGCGAGGGGAAGAACAATGCAGCCGCTGTACTGTTTTCTACCATTTAATATTCTAAGGTACATATAATCATATAATAAAAGCAAGATACAGGATCAAATAAAAGGAAGATAAAGATGGGGAGCTGAAAGACAGAAATCACACTGCTGTGACAAAAAAGATTAAACTGAAATTACCGTGAGGAGGTGCTGAGTTTGAATCCTCTCACTTGTCACCATTTCATTACGTTATTTTTAGTGGGAAGCTCAATATGAAGTCTTTGCTGGATGACAACAGTCACTGTCTTCCTGCAGATCTATAATTCTAAGCTATCAAGTGTGGAAAAACAACCCACATGCACAAGGACATCCTGTCACTGCGTCAAGGTGGGAGAGCACTTCAAATATTAGTGCTGTGTCCTGGCTTCAGCAGGACAAAGAAGATCAAAATTATTTGCAGCTAACTAAAGCTCTGTCTACAACATTTTGTTGTTTGAGAGCACTGTTCTACATTAAAAAATATTAGTAAGTAGTGCTGGGACCTGGGAGGAGGGGGTGAACCTCTTTCTGGAGAGTTCCCTACTGCTTGCTTTTATTAACAAGGCTTTCTGCTGACCTGATTTCTCATCTGAGCAGAGGTGGTCTGCGGAGACGTTCAGAGGGAACTGGATGGGACACCCCCCACGCCTCCCATCTCCCCCCAGCATGTCCAAACTGTTTCTTTTGGAACATTTAGGCACCATACCAAATCAAGAAGGAATACCTGCTTTTTTTCTAAGTAGATATTTCAGCTATATCAGAATAATTCCTGAAATGTCACAGCTGAAGATACACACTTAGTAAATACTGTTATAGTGCATGGATCTAGAAGGGATTTCCTTCCTAGGAATCTGAAACACCTGTACCCTGCCCAAATCCTGATCATCGCCAAAGCAGCAAGCAGTGCAGATGTAGGGAATTTGTCCTTACTGTTGTGTGCATTGTTCTATGGACAGAGGCTGCAGGGTACTCAGGTAGATGAATTCTCTTCCTGCCATGTTGAAACCCATACTGGGATTGTGCTAATCTTCAACCAAGCTTGGAAATTTTAAGAATTGAGATACAAGCAATTAAAAGCCAGTCTAATCTGCAGCTTAACAATTAGGATATTCATATTGGGAACAGGCTAGGATTCTGCTTCCTCCTCTTTTGCTTTTTTCTAATACTAAATGGATATGTCTGTTGGATACAAGACAGCAGTCCTCACTAGCTCATGGTCTCTGCGTCATTTTGGAAGAGATAGCAGTAATGTCTTGAGTTTTCTGTAACTGAGCAAACCAGTTACCAACTGAGCAAAACAGTGATAGGCCTAGAATTTTACATAAAGTTAGCAAGTCATCAGCCTGAGAGATGCAATTTCAAGAAGCGATATTTTGCTGAAAGGGTCATTATGTTGAATGTGGCTGTATCCATATTCTGATTTATTATTATTATTTAGATTGAAACTCTGTTTTCCTATGCGGACAGTGAATACTTTCTAAATATGCAACAAGAAAACAGTCAATGTTCCTTGCAGATGGGAAGGGTTTGTAGGTGATCCCTTCGTGTAAATGCAGAAAGAATTATAGAAGAGATACGCCCATAACAGTGCATAGATTAAGAAAAAAGACATCTAAATAAATATTGTCTTATTACAAAATACATTTGATACACTATTTATTCATTTTTCAGGGAGGTTTATTTACTTTGGGTAATGTTTTGGGTTATTAGTGTTATTTTTGTTTAATTTGTTGTTTACCATTTCCATGCTTTGTTAAGGAAAAATTCTTGCTTTGTAAAACACTTTCTTCTTTTCAAGTTAGTACTCTTGTATGATGATAAATGTGTTGTCAGGCCTAGGGACTTTGAGGGCAATGCTTTAGAGAATCGGAGAACAGGCACAGAAGCAGAGAGAGTACAGAAGACAGTGTGGTAGACAGAAGAAACCTTTGGAGTTAGCACAGAAATAATGTTGGATGGGATTCATTTCCCAAGAAGCCTCTCATCGGGAAGCCTGTGTGTTTTTAACGCTTGAACTGTTGTGAAGCAATTTGTAGGTTGTAGTTCTTCCCTTCAGGCAAGGCTTATGTTTAAAGCATCAGTGTGATATTATGAATAGATTTCATTTAGAAGGAAGGCCAAATGAAAACATCATGTCTATTTCTTTCAGGAAATTCTGATGCTTCTCTTCATTTATATCTTGTCTCATCAGGAACTTTATTGGCCCAAGCTGAACTGCCAAGGTTTAATTTGGGTGAATTCTTCATTTTTTTCTGCAGTAAAATGGCTTAGCAAGAAGCAATAAATTGCTATCTAATTTTGTTTCTTTATGCCTTTGCAGTATGCAGTTTTCAGTTATACTTCTGGAAAGCGTTACTTCGGGATAGCAATAGATTTCTGTTGCGGTTCAGGTTTAACTTGAATCACATTGCCTCGTCAGTACCAAAGGGACCTCTATTAATGATCTTATAACAGTATAAAAGGAGTTTGGCAAGAGAAAGAAAGCAATTTCTACAATCATACAAAAGTGCTGATGTGGATATCCTGGGAAACTGTCTTGGCTGTATGCCAAATCCTTAGTCATCTGAATGACTGTTCTGACTTCTGTACTCCAGTGAACTGTACCATTCACAGTAGCATCCACTTCAAAGCAGTTGCTTGATTTTTGTCCACTCTAGCAGAGAAAAACATCACTTTATCTGCAAATCTGTTGTATACAGATGTATATAGTCAAAGTGGAGGAGCGCACCGACCTACAACAGGGAATCAGAGAGCTAATAGGCAGCTTATTCAAAGCATTTCTCTTGCAGAGTGGATGCAAGAGACAAATTAAAAATTAAGCTCAACACATTGGCTTAATTTTTAAGAACTTAGAGCAGCACAGGAAGGTAAAACCCAGCCAAAAGCACCTGAGTGAAAAAGAGGGATGAGCACTTCAGGCAGTGATAAGACAGTCAATGGTACTATTTGAGAAGACATTAACCAAAGAGCAGGAAACAGGCTGCAAAGCTCTAATACAGACAGACAAAATGAATTAGGTACTCCCTGTAGATCAGATAAGCTAAGTTTATCTCTTTAGTCCCCTTTTACGTAGTAGTAGTGGTGAAGGCCCTGGCAATAAGAGTAAAGGCTAACATTTTCATAAAGGTACAGCACTGAACTTCCTCCTTCCCAGAAGAGGGGACTTAATGTGGCCTTAATGAACTCTTGTTAACCTCTGAGTCCCAGTATACCTTTTTCTAGGTCCTCATCCCAGCTACAGAAACCGTCTTCATGGTATCTACAGTCCAAAGCACTGCTCACGGTGGCTGCAGCAGTGTCCGCTCTTTGTTCTAGCCATTCCCCTGAAGTGGTCCCCTCACTTCCCTCCCCACCACTAGCCTCAAGGGCAAATTTACCAGTGAGTCAGAGGCTGAGGGACTCCTCCAGCTCCCACTGGAGTCAACAGTTTCTTAAACCCCTTCTTCATTCATCAGCTATGGAATTATATAGTTTACTATACTAGGTCCACTGACATCTTCCTCTACAGTCTTCTTATAGATCTTTCAGGAATTCTTTCCAGGCTTTCACCAGGCTTTCAGGCTTTCTTCCAGACACTTTCTGCTGCATGAAGGAAGGGCTGAAAATGGGAAAGCTAGCCAGCGTTTCTTTTCTAAAACCTAGCCATCTCATCTGCCATTCTGTTCTGGGTCTGGCGATGCTTCTTTTTTTAAGTGTCTCTCTCACTGTCTTTCACACTTGGGCCATAGCAGCAGGTTTTTGAATTTGTCTGTTCTTAAATATTGTTTGGTGTAGGAGTCCTTTGCTTCCCTGAAGATCATGATTATTATGTCATGCTTCTTTCAAGAGAGGGTGGAAGGCTCCACTAATACTTTCTGATTTTCTTAATTCCAGGATTTTACATTTGCTATAGACTCATAGTTTTACTTACTAATGACAAATACAATTGTTGCATTAGTGGTTCAACTGATATGTCGGCAAAAATGGTCTAGTGAACATTGAGATTATAATACATTGAGAAGGTAATAACAAAAGTTGTTGAAGCACTTAAACTAAGCACTATGAAAGCAAGTTAGACATTACGGATAAAGTGATTGTTTTTCTTGTTACGATATTTCATTAGGCCCTACTCTTAACTCTCTAATATGCCTCCTAGGATTTGACGGAGCTTGTTCAAAACCTCATCTTACATAGTTACCAGCTTTTTGCATCAAGCAGCATAAATAGATTCTCAATACAGTTTAAAACAGTTTGAGAGTATTACAGTTATACCCATATAATAGTGCAATGTGCTATATAATGCAAACAATTACTTGAATGTGCAGAACAAGATAAGACAATTGGCTTTCTAAAGACAATTAGAGACATTGACTGGATTTCAGTGGTACTTAAGCATATATTTTTTGTTTGAAGTCAACAATGCTCCATTAGTCCTTGGTTGACTCTACACTTATAGAAGAGCTAAGACCCATTTATTTTAGAGGGTAGAGGATGTATCAATTTGCAGTTTGTATCAGTCTCAGAGGTTTGCATGATATGCCTAGGTGTGTATGCTACCTTTCTAAGGAAAGTCTCTGTACTGCCCTAGGACCTCTGTTATGTGAAGAGAAGGTTGAATGAAACAGACTGGGCACATCAAAAAGAGATTCCTCCCACAGGTGCTTTTCTGCAACAGATGTTTCATACTTGAAATCTTGTGATAAGGCAAGGGCTAAGGAATGGCATCCAGAAATGGGTTAATATCTTTTTATGTATGTGTATGCATGCATAAGCTACTAGACAGCTGTGTCAGTAGAGTTAAGTATAAAGTACTTATCGCAAACCTCTGCCCGGTTTTATCCTAGTAACATGGGACATCAGTCCATAAGAGCAGTAAGAACAAGTAAGAATTTTTTTATAGCCACAAGGTTCTCTGTGGTATCCCATGCTGTGATTCATAAAGGGAAAGGTGGGGGGAGGAGGGGAAGGGGAAGAAAGGAAGAAAGGAACACCTTGATTATTATTTATCACTTAGCCAGGGACAACGATCCCTACAACAAGGCAATGATCCCACACGCCTTGAAAGTAAGTTCTATCCCTTCGTCATTAAACAGTGTAATTTATCTCCCCTTGGAACACTGTGTTACTACTATCGAGCTAATACTAAGCAAATAAAACTGTCGGATCTTTCATAGGATCTCATTAGATCTCTGTCTTTGGCATTACATATACCAATTTTGAGATATGGCAAATGAAAAGATAAGAGAGAAAGGTGACTATTAGCATGACATTGGCATTTTAATTAGTGTCTTTTAGTGTTCCTATTATTGTAATTTAGAAAATAATTTACAGGTGATAATTAAAGAAATGTGTTTATTCAATCTTTATCTAGGACTCTAGAAAAAATCAAAGGGATTTTTATAGCAAAAAGTGAACTAGAAGGAATCTTTCATATTGAGTTCATTCTTCTCTCATCACCGCCATGTTCAATTCCATTCATTAAACAATAGCTCTTAAGCTCTTTCTTAAACACTAGTTAAATTTCTGACCTCTTTTTTTCCTATTATAAAGCTGCTTCACTCCTGTGATGGTTAGAAACCTTTTCTCATTTCCAGCCTAAATTTATTCGTGACTGCTTTATACTCATTTATTCTTGTGTTAGTGCTGCCTTGAGTTTAAAAAGTTCCTGTGTCTCTGCAATTATTCTTTCTTCCCCCACCCTATGTCTTAATAGATGGGAGTCTTATCCACCCTCATTCTTCGTATAGTTTAGCTTAACAAGCCAAGTTCTGCTGGTCTTCTCCAAATAGCTCAAGTTTTCAATGCCTCTGCCAGTCTAGGAAAAATTTACTGCATCTGCTCGATCTATAGCATTTCCATTGTGAGTCAGGTATCTTGACCATATGGAAACAAAAATGTCTGCCTTGCAGGTGAGGTCCTGGTAGGAAAATGTATGTAAACGATACATAAAAATTAAAATATATACCGTATCTCTGTCCTGCTGGTTTTTACCCTCTTCTTGGGTTTCTGTGTCTGTGTAAATTATAGGTTATAAATATCTTGAATCATTTTTCTTACATCTCTTTAGTTCTAGAGGTACTGGAGCACTCCATGAGGACTAGCACACCACCTCATTGATGTGAGATCTTGGATCACGTTTGTCTTTTTTTGCCTTGTTTGCAACTCATCATCGCAGATTGATTAATTCAGGTACCTTGCTTCTACCTCAGATCTGATGCTTTCACTTCCATGCCCTCCAGACCTCCCTTCCTACTCCCTGCTAGGAAAAAAACCACCTCAGTAGAGGCTTCTTACTATCCTTCCCTGAAGTGGTTGCAACTCAAACAAAAATCTGCTTGCTTTGTGTTATTCTTTTTTTTACCTCACATGTCATTACATCATTAATGCAGGTTATATGAGCACTTTCACTGCAATTTCTTTATTTCCTAAAGAAAGTATATCGTTTGGCACACATCTTTCTCTTCCACCAGGTTTTGTTTACCTCTGCAACATCAATTTTTATATTCTAAATCCATGGTTGGAGTTGCTTCTTGCAACAGTATCCTAGGAGCCCTCCCAGACCCAGTTTCCTTGAAGGATTAGATGTAGTAGTTTAATTTACACCACTGTCTATCTGGCTACTGCTCTCACCCATATGGGTACCTTCTGCTCTGTTCAGCAGGTTTCTGTTCTTCTCTCATTAGAAGCCTGAATCAAAACCCAGGGCTCCTCCTTTCCTAGCTGAAGGGAGTGATAACAACAGTGACATGAAATGAGAACTAGGTACAAGCACAGATGGAAATTTTCTGTTAGAATAACAATTGTGATTAATCTGCATTTCAAAATTTGTGTCCCCCATCCCCTGTCATTCCCCCCCTCCCCGGGACAAAGAGTCACTAGGAGGTTGCTACAGCTCCACACTACTGTTTTACTGTTCTACACCTTTAAACTATTGCAATAAACAGGGTGATCAATAGCTCAGTTACAAAAGAGTTTGGAGGGGAAGAGAGGGTTTGCCTGCTTCTGAGCCAGACAGCTCATCTCATGCAATGAGGCTGAACAACTTCTGTTTGATGATCGTCACGGTTGGGTGAAGTGGAGCAGGGAGGGAATAAATGTCTTTCAAATTAGATTGCAAAACTACAGGGGGAAAATGCCTGCCTTGAATTCTTAACCAACCACAGATCTGGTTAGCTAGAATCATGTCTTTATTTAATTTGATAGATACTTTCCTAATTTAGGCTTAAATTATTACAGTCCAGCCCTTTTCATGAGAAGTCTCTTCCGAGGCTTGTTTTGCCTGCACAGCCCTTGATGGGTACCACGGAGGACAGCTTTGCCTTCCCTCCCTGCCTCCCCCAGCTCTCCATGCATGCCCTTACCTCCACGCAGGCTCTGTAGGAGTCTCTGGCAACATCAGAAGTCAGTTCATGGCATCCTCCTAAGCCACCTAAGCCCAAAACACACTCAGGCACCTGGGGTGTCAGATGTTTCAAAGAGGGCAAGTTTTGAGTCAGGACAGACCGAGCCCCATCCTAAGAGTCAGGCAGAGGGGGCCCTCAAAGGCCAGGGAAGAAGTAACCACTGCATTTTAATGGAAAGACTGTCTTACTGGGTTACAGATTGGCAGCCCAAAGGCTTTACAAGGGTTCTGTTTGCTTTAGCAAAGTCTAAAAATGCACTTGAATTCATTGTTGAACCACGACCTCTCAGATTCAGACAATAAAACTGAATAAGCAGGATACGAGGTAAATCTCATATGAACTTTGCTTCCAACTAAAATGTTTCTATCCTATTTCTCAGATGGTAGCAGTCAGTTAATTTGCTTCTGTTGCTGTTCTAACAGATGAATTACAAATGTGTTTGCTTTCCACAGTAACTTTGGGTTATGCTGGATACATCACGCTCGCTTTTGATTGAGCAAAGCGGATGCCATGTTGCCAGTCATTCTGTTTACATGAAGCTTTTCATCATCAAAATTTATACTGTGCTCTCAATTGGCAATGGTTTACAAGAGTGATACGTGGAAATACTCACATGATAGAGGTCAGGCATCTCTTCAGAGTGGCAGCGAAACCCTTTCTTTAGAAGCTTAGGTGAAATTGTGACTGTGCTGATTTACACCATTTAACAAGCTGGGCCTCCAGTATTAGCCCAGGGGGAGAATAAATTTCTTTAGAATAGCTGTAATTCAGCAGCAATGTTCCTGTCTTCCTGCTGCTACCCTCCAAAGGAGAGTGATTGACTTACATTTGTTGTGGTTTCTCTGTTGGGGAAAAAAAAACCAGGTAAATGGGGCTGCCTCTGCCATCAGCAAGAGGTGTCAGGAGCAGCCTAATGGAACGATGGACAACCTGTTATGACACTCCCGGGGACCTGGAGGAAATCAGTTCAGGTCCTATCACTGGAGAAAGATTTAGGGTAAAAGAATCAATTTACCCCACACAACTTAGGCTTCAAAAGCATAAAGCTGTCCTTAGCTGATTGTAGCGGACAGGAGAAATGAGGTGTCACTAATCCTCCTGCTGCTTTCGCTGGCCATTTGAGGAGCACAGATCTCTTTTTAAAAGCCTCCTGCAGGCAGGTCTGTCGCAGGTGAGTCTGTCTGCAGTGACAGTGGGGCTCTGCCCTGGCACCCATGTAACGAGGAGTCATCCACTTCAGGGTCTGGAAAAGGTTAGGTTTTGGAAATAAATATCCTTTCATTTTCAGGATAAAAGTCTCTATATGCCATGTTTAGTTGTGTTAGGGCTTAAGTTATTCTAAATGGGACAGCAGGTCAGTTTGCTTTTAATCAACAAAAAGACTACATTTTCTTCAAGTTTCAGCTTTGCTGTAGCCAGTACAATTAGCACTAGATTTGGTAATGGGACCATGAATTTTATTCCTCTTTTCTTCTGCTGCTTTTGTAAAATTCGCAGTCTAAGGAAGCCTTAATCCTTAGTTTATGATTTGCAGCCTTGTGTGTTGGATTATTTGTTGCTGTTGTTTGGGCAAAATGCCACGATGCAACTGAAAATTACTAGGACAGCATGAGCTAGGACAGTTTTACAAATAGTAACCGTAGCATGGGCATCTGCAAGATGCCTCGCTATTCAGCGGCTGGGGTGAACTGATCTGGCTGTGCACCAAGGATGGCGGGGGTCCCTGCAGGCAGGGTCTGTGCCCTGCCTCGTGCCTTGTCTCACCTTTATCGGAAAGCTGTCTTTAAGAAGTATCTTGTTTGGACTTATTTTTGCTGGACCAGCCACAAAACAATCGAGCCTCTGGGACCAGGAGGTGGAGGGGTGATGTGCATTTGAGCAGGACTGAACTCTGCAGAGATGGCATCCGGCTCGCACAGAAAGGCATTTTAACAAAGTTAGGCCAGTTCTTTCCTGCAGGCTCCCACCGTGGAGCAAGTTCATGACCCTTGTTCTTTCTCAAGCAGACATATTTTCAATTAAAGCTGCCTTCTTAACAAAAAAGGATACATATTAGAAAGGGCAGGCTGGGACAAATGATGGCTCCTCCAGGCTCTTCCCCTGCAGTGTGACTGTAAGAACAGCCTCAGGCAAGACTGCTTATGAGAAGGGGGAAAAAAAGTTTCTCTTGCTGCTTTTCAAGATAAGGCAAAGGTGAAGGACTTTTTTTTCCTGTGTGAGTTGTTTTTTTTTTGCTCTATATAGCTATCCTCTGATACAGTTCAGGCAGCATTAGTACATCCATTATAAACCTGTATGTGTGGAATGTCGCATCTATTTTATATGGTATCTTAAGGGGAAATAACATGTAGTTCATAAATGTGGGGATGAAAAAACTTTTGGTTTGGAAAAAAAAAAAACCAACACAAAAAAACTAGAGAAGCTGTAATACTTCTTTCCACATGGTGTCCCACTGATATCAGTTGCATGTTCCCTACTGACCAGATTACTGGGTCACCACTGTTCTGACCTCATCAGCTCTTGAGTCTTGCTTGGTCTGCAGGGCTGGCTCCTTTCATGGCCCCACTCTCATACTTCCTGGGACAGACCTGAGGGTAACCCTCAATAAAGCTTTTCCAAGAAAACCCTTGCACGTGAGCTTCCTTGTTTCTCAGGAACCATACCTCCATTTCATATTTTAATTGTCCCATATTACTCAGAGCACTGACCTCTCTGAATTCTTTAAAGATCTGCCAAGGTGGAAGTAAATACATGCATAGGTTCATCTTCTTTGCTCTCACTAACTAGTACAAGTGTGCAGATCTTGGCACAACAGTAAATGACAAAAGACCAGCAGTAGAGGGTCAGGCCAAAGGCCTGTCAAAGGCCGTATTCTGATCCTGACAGCTGTCAGATGCTGATACTTCTCTATAGACTCTGCTGCTCTTCCCTGTCCATCCATTTCCTCACCACTCTTGGGACAGAGCCAAAACTCCTGCTTCCTTCCTCTCTCACTTCTCCTTCAGGTGGCTGCTTCTCTTGAGGATCTTTTGCTGCTCCCTGATACTTTCTGCTTCTGTTTCCTAAAGTTCTTTAACAGCTCCTTTACTGTAGTTGTGTTAATTTGCCAGTGCTTTAAACCTAGCTCCTAGGTTTAGAGTTCTTTACAGGTGCAGCTGTTTATAGCAGTGACTTGGTTTCACTACTTCTACTGAGAGTCTTGAGCTTATTCCACAACCATTCAGCTCCCCCAAAAAGTGTAGACCATGAGTGAGGCAGGCCATTTAATTCTGCAGGATCACCCTGCACATACCCCTTTTATATTTTCCCAATAAAGGGTTCAATGTTGCATGTACTGCAGGTGAAACACTGCACCTCACCTATGAATTGACACCTTTGCCGGTCCCTCGTTTTCAGAGCAAATGCACCTCCCAGCAAGAAGGTGTCGCTTTTAAAACCCTGGAAGCCACTGTGTCCTACAAGCCAAGGCTGGGACTTAGGTGCAAAAGCGAAGTACTAGAGTGCATGAAGGATGAACAGAACTAGTAGATTATGCTTGCTTTGACCCCAGGCCAAACCAGGAGTTTTCTGAAATGTAATGCCTAAATTTTCTTTCAAATAGGTAACTTCCTCCGGCTGTGATTTTTGAGAGTCCAGCAATATCCTATAATATGGAGCAAAAGAGAAAAGAGAGCAAGTTCTCTGCTATAAAACTATAAGGAAGTAGACATCTAACAAATCCTTCACATACAATCCTTGAGACATAACTTGAGTTAGTCTTCTATAGTGGTTATAGGGGAAAAACAGTTGTATGGACTATGAATAACACAACCTCTGATGCTCTGGGGTCTCTGGGGTCTTTGCCCCTTCCACTCTGCAAAACTGCAGCTGCTCAAGAGCTGTGCTGTCACTGACTGTCTGCAAGCTTTTATTCCAGTTAAAGGGCCAGAATGTTGTCAAATGAAAATGAATGGTGTCACAAGCAAATTTAATGTCTGTGTTTACAGCAAGCAGTTCTTCCAGTGCTGATTAGGACATGGCTCCATCTGTCTCTGGCTGGTTACTCCACCATATTTTGTGGAAGGCCTGTGTAATTTGAAAGATTTGAAAGCAAACTGCAGTTTCCTCCTTGCCCTGCTTTTCTTTGTCTATACGCAGTATTTCTATTTCTTTTGATTCCCTGATTCCCACAAAGCAGAGAACATGAGATTGTTTTATTTTCTGAATAGGCAGTTGATGCATCCACTTGAAAATTATCTAAGGTGTTTTTTTTATTCTTTCTTATTCTCAGCTGTTAAAAGCCTTGATACGTGATGGCTTATAGTCCATGTAGTCCATGTAGCCCATTCACATACATTGGCTTGTAGTGATGCCAGTGTAGAGTTTTCAAAATAAGTTGCACTCACTGGGTTGAAATAATAAGAACCAGTGGGCAAAAAAAATATATAATCTCTGTCTATTTGCGTTGTCCTCAGTAGATAATTATGATTAGATTTGTTTTATAGTATGAATATAAAACCCAGACATATATCAGTGACTTCCATATGTGCTACTGCACTAGCAAAATAACTTCAGCAGACAGGAAGGGATGCAACAAGACACAAGAAAACTAAAAATGATAAGAATTTGTATGCCCATGATCTTAGGTGTTTGCTAAATGTAGAACAAGTGATATTGAATTATGTAGCCATGAGCCTGTGTTGTTTTTTTGTAAATCCAGTAATGTTAATTGTTCTTGTGCACAGCACTGTTTTCTTTGTGAAGCTACTCACAGCAGCTCTTAACTCCCAGTTCTGTGCTTTAATAACAATACCATCTGGCTGAGGTTTTCAGATTTGCCTCTGGGGGTTGAAAGCCCGTTTTTCCATTATAATTAATGAGATTTGGGTGTCCAAAACCCCTGGGCAGCTTTGAATACATCACCTGCATCTTCTTGGGTTCATAAGTGCCTTGAGACTTTCAGAAGTAAAAGCCATTAAGCTGACCTGAGATGATACGATGCTATGCAGTCTTAGTGCTCGACACACTAGTTTCTGTGTAAAGTGGCCAAAGCTTGCTTTATTGTACCGGAAAGGGAATGTTGTTGGCCTGGTTAAGAATGGAAAGAGACCTCTTGTCGACCTTATCAAGTACATTTAATTTTTATTCCTAAAATAGTTGACTAGAAGGCCAGAATGGTATTTTTTGTCGTTCAGTACAAATGCAACATTTTTAATGTCTTACATTAGAGCAAAATTTGGTACTCATAAAAGTACATCAAATTCTGGCAGCCATCAGTAGCAGCAGTTATCTGTGGTATGACAATTATGCAATAACTTGCTTCATGATGCTCTGGACCAAGGGTGGCCAGCCTTAATGTCAGGTTCCAAAATTTTCACATAATCACAATCAACAAAACCCCTTCCATATTTACAGAAGAGATTAGAAAAGAGGGCAGGCAGTTGCTCCTAGTCATCTTGCAGGCTGGATCTCAGCTGCAAGGACAGACCTGAGCTGTCCCTCCTGCATCACTTCTCCTGGCAGCTGAGGGCTTGGAGGCTTCCACAGCCCGAACAGTTGGACCCAGCTGTGCTGGGGAGTCACACTTGAATTGCACATGGCTCAAGAGCCACCCTCTGGTCACTTTTGCTTTAGCAAACTGCCAAATAGCTCAAGACCAGAAATGCTGCACCGAAGCATTTCTATCCTGTGGGTAAGTAACACCTGTCTGATGGCAGCTGTATTTCATGAACACCTGCATAAGAGGGTCTTCGGTGTTTATTAAAAAGCATTGCTCCATGAAAATTGTGTAAAAATGGAGGTTTGTAAGACAGAATTAAAAATGTTCTCTATCTATTGCAGGAGAATCCTTTCAGCAGAGGTAGGATAGATGGGCTCATTAAAATAGTAAATGATATAAAAAGGAAGTGGCTTCACGCAGAGGACAGTCATTTGCAGTTAAATGGCAAATAAAAAATAAGTACTGAGTCAGTTCAAATAATATTGTTTGGGGCAATCCATTTGGGTGTGCTTATATAATCTATGTATATAAGAATCTACATAAAAATCTCTGCACTTAGTCTTAAGAGTCTTATTCAGTTTTATGTTGTTTTGGACTATAACAAAGGTTCTTTCTGTATGCCTTACAGACAAAGAAAATGGGGTTGTTCTTTTAGAAAACTCACAGACTATCAGGATTTTCATGCAGTAATCTTCTGGACTTAGATATGCTACCTCAAATATGGCTCAGTTATTAGATTTGTAAACTGCATATGGGAGGATGGTTTCCTGCTCAGTGTAAGCAGATACATATCTTGTACCACCTCTCAAAATAGCAATTTTAATTGCAGGATTTCAGCTTTCCCTTGTGTCAGTGTTAGCAGGGAGCAAAATCTGGCTGAAGACTAATCTTCATATGAGAAAATTTAAAAAAAAAACCAAACCCACAAATTTTTCAGCAAGGTCAATTTGCTTGGCTGAGCCAACACATTGAAAGGATGGAAGCACAAGGCTAAGGGCAGAGCGGGAACAGGAATCACCCTTCTGGCCTCTGTGTGGTCTCAGGTCGGTTTATGCCCATTGTGTCATCACACTCCATATGAAAACACCTATGCAGGAAACATACAGGCAATTCAGGACATCAGAAGCAGCTGGCTACATGCCAACATATCATAACTGTTGAAAAATCACATTACTGGCTTTAGGGTTTGGGTTTTTGTATGTTTTTGAGGGTTTTTTTGGTTTGTCTTGTTTTGTTTTTTAAGACTGTTAGCTCTATATTCTACAAGGACTTTAGGCTAAATCAGAGAAATAATTAGCTATGTAAGTATGTGCAGCAATTTCTCTATTAGTGAAACAGAAGGAAATCCTGACAGACCTAGATGAGAAGGAAGAAAGGACAGCAGTTTTCCCAGGAATAAGACACGTTTCAGAATAAATGCTGTGTGTAAAGAATATGACAGTAGGCTCAGTAGGATGTCAAAAGATATGGGTATGGTAATGTCTGCATTATTATTTGTTACGAATTTCAAAGACTGCAGACTGGCCTTTGGAACAGTTTATTAGCTGGGCTCAGCAAATCACCTCTGCCCTTGTTTACTGGTATAAGTGAGCAAAAAGGGAATAATACTGTAATTCAAGGAATTACAAGGAATTCATTACAGAGTGTTTGCACCATGTAGCCAGTTGTTAAATGATATAAACATTAAAAAGGCAAGACCCCACTTATGCTTCTGGAAGGGTAGAACCTTTGTATTAAAGTGAAAAATAATGTTACCCAATTTGAGAGCAATAATCCAAGAGGGGATTGTTGATTCATGTATACTGTAAGAAAACCATTGTGAGCTACTGCAGGCTTCTATTTATTTTTCCATGTTTCCACCACCCCTCCCAACACAGTAGCTCAACTGTGACTGAAATATTGTTTTTCCATCCCCAGATGGCAGTGCTGCCTTCCAAGATAATAACACTCAGTAGCTCTGGGAGAGAAATGTGTGCCGGTCTCTGGCTGGCTTACGTGCCATGTTTCTTTGTTTCAGGGGAAATATGCTACAAATTCTCACGTAACAAGACTAGGGTAATCAGGATGGCCTTGCTCGTCCAAGTCTGACACAGCAGCCATCTTCTGTGAGAGGCACCCACAGCCCATTCATAAGAAACGACGTCTGGGAACGCGAATTGGAATTTCTGCTGAACTTTATTTTAAACATGCAGTTTCTAATATCTTCTAGGTGGGCAAGAGAAGAAATAAGTGAGACGGCCATTTGGCTCTTAAATGAGCTGCAAAAGAAGGCTGCGTGTGGGCTAGTCTTGGTCCACAAGGCTTTGGCATGGGGTCCAATCCTGCTTCCGTTTGCCTTACCAGCACAACCCCTGTGGTCCTCAGCAGGGTAGGCACTGAGCAGTTCTGTAGATACTTCATTAGGCTGTTAAACCTTACACTGGCTTGCAGGGCAGGATACTCACTTGATCCCCCTGCGCCTTTTCATGGTCCCTTCAGATGCCTGAGTAAGAACCAGTCTCAGTTATCCTACCCTGAGCTGCCCCGACTGAGGCATAATAATGCATCTTTAGTGGGAAATCTTTAATGTTAATTAATTAATCCTAGACATAAAATAAAGACAGCAACAGAATAAAAGAAATCTGGTGCATGAGGATGGCTGCCTGTGGCACACTGCAGAGGGAACAAGGAGCTCTCAGCCCCTCGAGAGAACCTGGCAGAGTCAGCCCAGTTCTCACGGAAAGTGAAGGTTTTTAGTGATTGAAAATCCAACTGAAAGGTCTAGCGTGTTTCCTTGTATTTTGGAAATGATGAGAAAGGTCCTTCCAGGTTGGGAGGGTATGATCTTTTTCAAGGATTTTCACTCTCATTACAGTTTTTTTTGTAGCTGGCAGGCAAGAAGAAGAAAAGGCACTTTGTGGCAGTGTTTGAATCTTGTTTCTTTCCTTCACTGGAGATATTTGTGTGTTGAGCCCTCTCTGGAAATTTCTGCTACTTCTTAAAGATCCTAAATCATGGGTGGCAAAAGAATACCCTTAAAGATAATCCTCTGACCCTCTCCCCTGACCACCCCTTCTGTGGTTTACAGTTCAGTGAGGAGAAGCTTTTTTGCACCTTCCCTGACCACGTGGTCACAGAGCCAGAGAGGAAAGGTTAAATGCAAACAGAGCTGGGATGTGCGTTGCCCTTCCCCTGCTAAGCCCAGTAGATGGGGGGGTGGAGAATGACAAGGGGGCTCCCCAGGTCAGGGGTGGGCAGGGAGGAAGGAGGGGAGCACAGCAGTAACCACATGTACGGAGAGTCTGCAGCAAAAGTTTCATCCCCAGTCTCTTCTGGAGGTGGTGCTGCTCTGTGCTGCTCTTTAATTGGAGCAAGCGGTAAATATAACCTGGCCTTCCCAGTTAATAGGATAAGGGAAATGCAGGTTTAGTTCCAGAGCAGCTACTGTGTTGCTAATGGTGCCTGGGTCACAGCTTCCATACAAGCCCTCTTTTATTCTCTTTTATTCCCTTTGCTTTTCTACCTGAAAAACAAAAAAAAAAATCCCTTGTTCAGGAGGGAAATATTTATTCTTCCTTTTCAGGTGTTTCTAATTCCCTGCTTCCTCACCCCAAATTCCTGTCATGTACAGAGGCATGATTTCCAGCCCCTCACCTTCACAACCACCTCTTCAGCTGACCTCAGAAATTACTAAGCCACCCTACCTAGAACGAAGAGTTATCAAACATAAATTGTGCCTTCTCAGCTCTGCCACAGCTTGAATTTCTCTTCTCTGCCAACTGTAGAGAAGCTTGGGAAAAAATCTGAAAAACTGAAAACTAAAAAACTTAAAATCCAACTCATAAGCAATAATTCTTTTTTTTTTTTTTTTTTTTTTTTTTCCTAGTGGGAGCACTCAGCCTTCTAGCCTACTGACAAGTCCAGGATCTCCTTATCAGTCCAACACACAGAGAGTCCAACAAATAAACATATTTGTAAATAAAAAGCAATAGATATGGTATTTGAAACAGAGGGGAAGAAGTTGTCCTTCAAAATGGGGTATGTATTTTACAGTATTTTCTCAATTAAAAGCCCTCTCCTTCTGATACATGTTAGCAAAGATGAAAAGACAGTTTGGTTTAAAAGCCTTATTATCAAATCCCTAAAATATCTCTTTTCTTTTTTTTCCTTAAATCTGCATACACAGGGAAGAGAGAGGAGGTACGCAGCCATCTCAGCCACTTAAAGACACATCTGCTTATCCCCAGAATTTGATTTCAGCTGTCACCAACTCACCTGAAATGATTATATGGGAAACCAAGCTTATCAACTCCAGTTTCCCATTTCTAGTGATTGCAGCATTTTGCAAGTCTGATATTTTTTGCCTGCAGAATATGGCAGGCTGAAATACAATCTTGGTTTATTTTTTAAATAACCAGATTGCTCAGTTCAAAAGAAAAGCAACACAAAATAAAAACAATATTTCTGCTGCTTCAGAATAAAGATTCTTCCATCTTTTAGAATAAGTTTGCTGCCAAACTGATGATTTTTCCATGGCTAGAACATATTTTTCATTTAAAAGTGAAATATGTAAAGTTTACTGAAAACAGAGATATTTTCTCTGAAATTTAAAAATGCAGAACAGTCTTTTCCCCTCTAAATAGAAGAGAACATTTGTAACTGCTTTTTATGATTTCCTTTATATGTGTACTGAAAAATTATGTTTGACACAACTTGGAAATAGACTCTCCCTCTTATTTCCAATGTATTAAATTGGAAGACAGTAGCAAAACTTGTTGCTATGTTGGATTAAATCACCCTGACATCAATATTACACATCCTTCATTATTAACAGACAGTGTAAAAAAAAAAAATAACCTTTGGTATCTTGTACTCAAGACCGAGGTGGTGCAATATCTTCTGGGATAGCCATCCCTGGGATAATTACAGGGAATATGTGGGTAATTAACAAGTGGTTAAGGATTTCTCCTTCTTTTGTGGGGAAATAAATGTATTCTCTGCCTCTGTGTGAAAAAAAGGCGGGGGTAACATTACAGAGTCTAGGACAAATAAGTAGTTAGAAGAAAACTAAAGATTAAGGTTTTTAGGAGCAAGAACTAAATAAAAAGGGGCTATGAACTTCCTCTTGCCCAAGTTTTATTCTTGTTTTGGCCTGGGAACCTTAGTCGGAACTACACAGGTTGCATAGGAGAGATGTCTGTCTAATCTTAGATTTTCCTTTGAACCAAAATCCTCTGTCTAACTGCTTGGGTCAAAAAGGGCAGCAGTGTTTTACAGCTTAGCCGGCAGAACTTGGTTAAATGTCTGTCTCCTGACAAATCAGTATTTTTGAAAACAGAGGTGACTCAGAGACACGTGAGACCGGAAGGCTGTCCACCTTAACAACTGGCAGCCCCTTTATTCTCCAAATCCTTCCAGGCAAGGTAAACTTATAAGAAACGTTATTTTGATTCAGTGGCATGTATTGCAAATATGAATACCACTGGGACAAAGAGCAACAGCAGATGCCCCTTATCCAATTTTCCTGGTTTAAGTGGGTATTTGTTCCATAGCTGGGCATAAATGGGAGCCCTCCTTCTCCTGGTTTTCCCTTTCTGCCATTGACTACTGTGCAGCTGGAGGGTAAGGTTTATTCCAGCCATTTTAATTGCAGTGCTCACCAAGACTACTAATAAACATGAACCACCGCAGTGGTACTTTGTGTTTCAGAAAGATCTCACTCCGTCTTGCACAGTGACAGATTTTGTTTTCTTTACCCATGTGAAAAATATCTGATTCAGCCAGTGAGCAACTGCACTGATTTCACTGAGTGAGCTGGAGGGGGACATCCTTCAGCAGTCCAAAGGACAAACCAGCCTGACACCCTGTGATCCCTACCAGGGAACAGGATCACGATTGGATCCAGATAGCACTTCAGCCAGATATTGTCAGTTCCCATTAACTTTAATTTTTTATTTATTTATTCACAATTACTATCCAGAATATTCAACCTGGACTGGATTCTGACATTTTGAAGGCCTAATTACTAGTCTTACAGGGAAGCCTACATTAATTGTCAGTAAGATAGTGTGGCTATTATCAAAGTAACTGCTGGCAACATACCCAAAATGCCTGTTTTCAGCAAGGTAGAAAGTCTGCCAACCTTTTGCTAAAGAGAGTTTTTACTCAGAGTGAGGTTTTTAACTCTGGAAGTTAAATAAAAACGCAGAGGATATTTTCAAAAAGAATTGTTAGGAAGGGATACTGAAAAGGAAGGTGAAGCAGGGAGAATGCTGCATGGGAAATTTTTCCCTGGATGCATAATTTGGTTGGAAGGAAACAGAGGATGGGGAACAGAGAAGGGGAGAAGTTATCTTTTCTTTTGAAGCACTGGAGACAGGTTGTGGGGAGTGGTACAGGAGTACTCCTACTGCTTCTAAAATTTCTCAGGGGCTTGATTAGTATAACTTGCTCAGGTTTAAAGAGACTGACTCATTTGTGGGAAGCACAGGATATTTCCACAGGGTAGATATTTGAGATCTGTTTTATTTCTGTTTTTCTTGCCCTATGGCAAGGGGCATTACGACAGATGGTCCACAAATTTGACTTCACAAATTTCCTCCTAATTCAGAGACCCTTGATCTTTTCTGCTCTGTTTTTGTGACACATTGTTATAATGTGCTTTTACTGTTTAACAGTAAGCCTTTAAGCGTGAGTGGTACACTGAGGGTACTCAGTGGTATTTGGTATAGATGGTATGGAGCACAGTCCCATAGACCTTTCGGAAATATATTTTTATTGTGTTAGCCTGTGTTGGTGGGGGAGATAAACCTATTGAAGGAAAGAACCACTTAATGACACCTAATGCCATCACACATATAAACCATGAAATCGCATGCCATCTTGTAGCCTGCTCCCTGTGGAGCACTGGATGTGCCCTCAGGCAGGACTCCTACCCTCAGGGCTTTGTATGATACAACCGTGGCAAGCATTTAACTCCATTTTTTAAGTTCTAGATGAAAGTAGATAGGGTTGACTAGCTCCCGGTGGTCATTTGCTTTATTAAAAGTTGATGTTTGACCATCATTTCTCAGAGTGGTCTAGTTCAAAAGGAAAGAAACCCTTCAAGGATAGCTTGAAAGATGATCACATTTTGGTATTGACTACCAAATTCTCTGTTGGGCTATAAGCTACATGATAGCTGTTCCTCAGAAATGATCAAATAAACCTTCAGTAAGAAAAGTGAAATATGGAGATTGCTCTAGAAAGTAATCAGTCAGCTCATTTCTGTTATCTTTGCAATGCTTCTTTGTGGAGTAGGTGCCAGGGGGATCTCTTTGTGACATCAGATATTTTCACTCACTGAGGCCAGCTCAGTTGTTTGAAGATGCCTACTCCACCGTGAAATTTCTTTTGACGTACACTCTGTGGTGCTTTATCACATTCTGGTAAGAAGATCTTAGGATAGACTTGATAGGAGATAGTAAAAAGGCTTCCCAGAGAAACTGGAAAAACTTCTTTTTAGAAGCTCATGCTTTTTGCCCATCTTGGAAAAGTTTTTAAAATATAGACAGTATTTAGCAAATCCAATTGAAAAAAAAATTTATAGTTCAGATTTCTTGGAGCAGCTGCAATAGGATGTGAGTGCTGAATTTGGCTTCCAGGTATTGACTGAGCAATATGACAGTATTGATGTTGGACTGAAGTGTTTTTTCTTGGGATTTAAAATGTGGGAATCTATATGACCCTAGCTTTGAAACTCTAGTCATACTGCCAGGAACTGCTCAGCAACCACTCCTTTTTTTCATAGAAACAAGATCATCTGATCCTCTTAGTATTTTGCCTGTAATGAAGGATCTAATTGTCTTTTTCTTCATTATTCAGGGTCTTGGCTATTAAAAACTCAAGAGCTAGAAAAACTCCATTCTGTTTCCTTAAGTGTTACGGCTTGAGTTTCCCAAAGGTAGTTTTAACTTTCTTGATTGCCTTCCCTGCTGTACAATCTAACACTGAAGTATGATTGCAACTATCAGTTGACCCACTTCTGTGCTTCTAATCTGAAAAATAATCCTAATTTAATTTATAAAAGAATGTTTGCTAATTTTTCTTGGCACAGAAGATTTGGATTGAGAATTAAAGTTTTTCTGGTGTTGAAATTCCCAGTATCTTTTTGAGTCATGCTTTGCAATATGTTTCTTCCCTTTGCCATAATGGCTTGGTTAAATACAAACTCAGTTTATTGTGACAAAGTGGAAGTGCAGTTTCTAGAATATTTTCTATTTCTGTGTCTGATGGGACACTTTGTTAGTGCTTATTATGGGCACACACCAAATTCTAGCAAAGTAAAAGAAAATGTTCCCCTGACCTTGGACCAAGCCCCCAGATAAAGTCAAACTACAGTTTGAGTTTAAATGGCTTCTCCTTCTCCAACCTTCCCACGTCTTTGCAATGCATTGAGGAAAGGAGAAAACACCATTGTAATATCCTTTGCTCATTTAAAAGCAATGCTTTTAGAAGGAAATAAATATGATATTGTGTACCCACTTATAATAGCCATGGGTAAAATTATGCTGCATTGGTTATTGTTCTTTACATATATTACCAATTGAAAAGGAAATGAAATTTGAATTAATGGACCCATTTGTACAAACATGATTGTTAATATTAATATGCAGGGTAAGTCAGTTGGCAAGAGCAGAAATAAATTAGTGGGTCTCTCGAACACAGTATTTCACTGGAGTCTAGCTGCACAGATGCTAAAAATACAATCCTGTAGTTAAACCAGTGTGTGGGGAGACTTCTCTTAGAGTTCAGGGGAAATATCGAAGTGCAGATTCCCCGCAGTACGCTCCTATTGTCCAAAAGTCTACATGTGCTGCCAGGAGATTATTAGTGTTTACGCAGAAAAAGCACTCTGCGAAGGAAGGAGCTGGTGGAAGTAACAGCCTTCCCCATTTCCTTCCACGGCTGAAGGGCTCACGCTGCGGCTGCAGGATATTCTGGATGGATTTTTCAGTTGAGAAAATAGCCATGGGGAGTTTGGGTTTTGTAGGCTGAGGAAGAGTTGTTAAAACCCAGTTTTTGAACCCTGCCTGTCTGGGTAGCGCTCAGGTTGACTTCCACGTGCCTCCACTGTAAGGGCAAACATCACAGGCAGAAAGACTGCGGGTACATTTATTACCCTCAGATGTGCAAGCTTGCAGGATGAAACCCTGTCCCTAGTTAAGAGGTAAAGCTTTGGAGAGCTTGCTGGGAATCTCATTAGTAGATTAGAAGTTTTGCTAGTTGATTATTCGTGTTTCTAAACTATTCCTCTAAAGACATTCAATTTGTGATCTTCAATTATAATGCTGAAAGCCCTGTTTTTGTGCATCAAGTCCAAATTTCTCTTAATTATTAATTATCTTGCAGGAAATTAGTTTTTTGGGAAAAGGAAAGCCACTCACCACAACTACACATCCTTGTTTGTAATCTCCTTCATTATCTCTGATTCTTTCCAAAAACAGTATGGTAGTTTTGCTGGCCCATTTCAGAGCCAAGATTGAATTACCTTACTGAGTCAAAGCTGTCAGTCTCTTAACCTGAAGAAACTTTACAGATCAATCAAAAGCTGTCTTTTAATAACAAGGAAGGGCAACTTTCCTGAAATCAAAGAATCCCCTTGAAAATGGGTTTTCTTTGTTTCTGTGAAATACTTCGCATTTTCTTTCATTTTATCCATTCATCAAGCTTTTCAAATGTAACAGTGGAATAACAATGTTAGGAAAAAACAGGACAACCACTAAAATGTTATATCCTCCATCTGAATGATAAGAATCCCATTAAAACTCAACATTAAAGCATTGTTTGCTGGAAGAAAAAAATGATCATGGCTTTGATAAAGAAAAACAAAAACAACCTTGGCGTTTCCAGCTTTAATCAGGTAATTTGTGACCCAGTAAGGGTTCTGTACTGCTGAGTTATTTTCAGAGCATTTATCACAGGTGTTTCACATATGTTCAGAACATCCTGATTCTAATCCTCTTAATATGCTTAACAATAGTAGGGCAGCTTTTGAGAACAAGTGAGCTGGCTCTCCTGGTTATTTTGGACTGTGTTCTTACACAAGGACTATTTATTGGGGATTTGAATCCCCTTATTCTAGGGAATTCAAATTCTAGTTGGGTCCAAAACCCAACTTCATCTGTGCAGAGGGGCTTCTTATCCTGCATCCCTAGGCCGAACAGTTCCTGCTATATAAAGAGACTGGACAAATCTAAGACTTTGACCAGTTCCTTCCATGTTCATGCAATGTTCAGTGCACTGGACACCAACCATCTGAAGGAACTTTTCTTGCCTGGGTGCCCAACATTTGGAGTCTTCTCATTCAGTTGACTGGCACCTGGGCCATACTGTGGGGTTATACCATGACGTCATGCAAACAGGACCAGAAATAACCCACAGTTCTCTCATTAGCCTAATTAATCCATTATTTGTGAGAGCTCATAGCTTCACTGGTGCTATGATGGATTGCAGCAAATGCAATATGTGTCCCAAGCCAAAGGCGAGGGCATGTAAGAGAGCGATGTCCATGAGATGATCTTCAGATCCAGCAGCGAATATTTCTGTTTAAGTATTTAGTACTTTTTTTTAAAGTACTGCAGGTCATTTTTCTTTGAATGATTATGCTTTTACTGTGTGATAAATAAGATTCTGCCTGAAGATACCAGAGAGCATGTGGCTTCAGAATAATATCTCTGCAACATATTCTGAGGGGTGATCACACCATTTCTAGCTCACCATATGGCTTAGTGCAGATGTCCTAGCATTAAAATGACCTTCTTCATTACATAAAGGTCACAGATGCAGAATTCAACATTTTGTAACCCTTGGCAGGGGTACAGGCTATGTAGGGAGTACACCTGTTGCTTTGCCTGCTGTTCAGAGCACTGGCACCCAATAATTGACCAAAACACTGGGACTGAATTTTAGCTTGTGTTGCTGTTGGTAACATCAGCTAATAAACTTAGATGCTATTAAACCGTTCAGTGTGCTGAAATTAAGAAATAAAAATTCTAACATGCTAGAATCAACCTCTATATAGGTTTTACTTTGGTAGCCCTAGTAACAAGAAGCATCACGTCCTTCTTTTCTGAATCTCTGTCAATGGTCGTTTTCTGTCTTTAAGAAAATTAAAAACAGAAAGTTAAGGCAATGATCAGGGGTTTCTGTTGATAAAATAGTTACATTTTATTCCACTCAAAAAAAGATTTTTTTCTGCATCTGAATCCTGGAGTGGACATACTGGCCAGCTTTAACTGCTCCCCCTTGCCCTGTCCCTCAAAAGCTGCTCTGTTACAGAGGGCTGAGCTGGGTCTCCCCACCCTTCCTGGACTTTGCAACATCCTGTGTTTCTCTGACAGAAAAACCTTGGGAAGTTCCTCAGTGTTTCTCGTGCTGCTTCAGTCCAGCAGCATGTTGAACAAGACGGAGTACCCAGCCTCTTGATTTAATCAGGATTGCAAAGGTTAATAAAGGTCACAGATAACCACCAACACACATTTCTGCTCTCATCGTAGTGTTCAATGGTATTGTCTTTTGTTGGATATCACTAGAAAAAGTTGTAGTTTACATGCAGCTCTGAAGAATGGCTACATAGGATGTTTTAAAGAGCATATTCTAAAGTTAGGATAGGATAGAATAGGATAGGGTAGGATAGGATAGAACAGAACAGAACAGAACACTTAGAAGGAACCTATACCAATCATTTAGTCCAACTGACCACTTCAGCGTTGACCAAGTTAAAGCATGCTATTAAGAGCGTTGTCCAAATACCTCTTAAACACTGGAAAGGCTTGGAGCATTGACTGCTTCCCTAGCAAGCCTGTTCCAGTGCTTGACCACCCTCTCAGTAAAGAAATGTTTCCTAAGTTGTGCTTGGCATCATTCTTTCCAGCTGACCATCCAAAAGTGCTTTTACACAGCTACTGCAAATGTAGTAGTTCTTCTGGAGGAATTTCACCAGTACAATGCTAATATATTCAGGAATATCTCAAAATCATGTTCCCTCAGCAAGTCTCAGAGCACCCTATCACGCATACTGTTTCTGTCTGCTCTGTGCATCTTCTTTAGCAGTGAGGTTTCATGGAAGTTACTGGTTTAGTTTGTTTAGTATATAACCAAAACATGCTCCCTGACAACCTAATGTCCCACCTGATGTGGGAGCATTTCATTAAAAAGGGTTACCAACCACTGATCTGGGATGTGACCTTTTTTTGATTATGAATAAAAAAATCCTAAGGCATATGAAAAGTTGACCAAAAAATATGAAAAAACCCCAACCTAAGACTGTATTTTATTCCCACAGGTAAAGGGACAAAAAGAAGTGAAAAGGCACAGAAGGTAAGGTACATGATGCTCAGTGAGATTGGCACAGCATTATGAAGCATCTAATTTCAGCTGTCAAAGGGGCTCATATTGATTTTTTTTTTCTTTCATTCTCTGTGTGTGCTTTTATAGAGACTTGAAATAGAGTCTCCATTTTGCTCTTATGAAAACCACGTTTCTTGGAGGGCAATGTGGGGGAGGGAAAAGAATAGCTCTTTCTGCTTGGAAAAATAGCAACCTACTTAGCACTTACCAGAGGATTATACACCCTAATGTTCTGAGAGGCTCCTGTTCAGGTAGGTAGAGGGGAGCTGGATGGCTTAGGGGTATTTATAAGAGTGGTTTAAATCTATGCAAGCTACTGTGTGTTTTCCCTTTTGTGCATTGTGAGAGAGAAATCCAAATTCCAGACATCCCTTTTGGAGCTATAAAACCTAAATTAAGGGCAAAGAACACATAGCAATTCAGATATACATCCATTTGTAAATCATAACTGAAGTTATTGAAAAGGTTGTTACAAGGAAAACACTCTTTCTTCAGGGCTGCCCCAGCAGCTACAGTCTGGCTCCTTGACGTTCAGATAGGGAATAATGTGGAAAACTCCTGTTATGGTCCAGGTCTGACTAGTCAAAAGATCGACTCTTCATACAGTCAATCATTTCTGACAGTTAAGAAAATTTTAAATCTTTGGAGGACCAAAGGAAGATTTATTAGCAGCACAAATAACTGAACATGTCAGTTTTTTTCAGAGAGGTTGGTATTATTAAGTGGAAAACGTAAAGGGTCTAAGAGTTGCATAACTCTTACTAACAAATAAGTTTTACTGCAGTGGGAGGAAGGGAGACAATTCACCTTTCCTTATTTTTCTCTAGTTGGTTGCTGTGGAGAGGGCTTCACCAGAGCTTCCCCAACCTTACATCTCTACCATGCCTTTTTTAGCAGCTGGAGGATCATCCAGCTTTCTGCAGTCACACACTTGCTTGCAGTTGTTTCCTGCACTGTGTTTTGGAGATTTAAAATGGCCAGAGGCCATAGCAGATGTATGGGTTCCACTGCATCCCTGGCACAGCAATGTTATTTCATTGTTTTTTAGGAGAACACGGTGGGTGGAAAAAAAAAATTAAAAAATAGTCTGTTAAAATTCCAGCAGAGGAAAAGTGAAAATACAGTAAAGAATCTGAATCTATTGCTGCAAATGTTAGCTACCTCTTTCTGTTTGGAACCATAACAGACCAAAATTTGAGCCATCCAAATGACAGTTTTGAGAAGGGAGAGGGAAAGGAGGACAACAAAAAAATTCTCATGACTCAAACATCTTTCCTTTTTCTCCCCACGTTATCTGGCAGAATTAAAAACCCAGCAGGAAATTAAACACATACACCTGACAAAGAACTGCTTAGAAAATGTGATGTGTGATTATAGATGACTCATTCTCATTCTGGAAGACTGTCTCCTTTAAAGATTCTAGCAAGCTCTGTTGTATCCTTTTTTTTTTTTTTCCAAAAGGCATTTTACAACTACATTTTCTAAATATGATTTATAGTTATCGTTTATTGCATACAAAATAGCAAATGTAGCAAGTTTCTTTTAATGCTGCTTTCTAGCTAGTCAAGTTATTATGAATTTATATGCCAGGTTCACAAACGAAAATATTTCAGCAACCTGTTTTCCCAGTCCATGGAAAGAAAGAATTCCTTTCTAGCTGGCTGTGAACTGTATTTTTAAACTAGTATGGAACTAGCTGGAGGCTCTACTGAAAAAAAAAAATGGCAAAAAAAAGCAATGTAATAATAACATTGCAAGCAATGCAATAATACTTAACACATACATGACACCTCTTACATAAAAGTCTGCAGTGCCTTCACAATGACTTAAATAATCATTTTTCATAACACCCCTAAGATGCAGATAACAGATACGTAATGAGTACTCAGTAAAGGATGGAATCACCAGAGGTAATTACCTCTGGTGTACAGGACAACTACCACTTAAAGTCTTCATCAATAATAAATAGTTTAAACAGTAACTTGGTTTCCATCACTGAAACTATCTGGGCATCTGAGTTTTCAACATGTTGTTCCTGAGCTGGAAGTTGTCCAAGGCATCCAGGTTAAGAGGCAAACTGTGGCTTTCAGAAAAATTGCTGTGAGTGTTAAGTGATCAAAAAGGGGTCACATCCCAACAGTAGGCCCCATCAAAGGATTAGACCTGCATCATCAGGGTGCTCTTTAATAAATACCTATCGGAGTATTGGCTCAGTACAGACTTAAAAGGAAGACTGCAGTCTAGTGAATCACCAGCACTGTTTAGTGCAGGCTGAGAGTAATGTCACTTAACTTGAAGGATTTGACATGATGAGAACACAAAGTGGTGAGATGTACAGCCTACAACCACCGAGGACTTGTGCTTTTGAAAAACTCATTTTAAATATTGTATTACATTTACAAGGACTGTATTCAACTCCCCACTATACCAGGCAATCATTATCAATGTAAGAGATGCAGCTATAGAACTAAGAAGGCCCTTCACGCTGTACTGTGAGATCCTGATAGTAACTGCCTATAACATTTAACAACTGGAATGGTTCAGAGTAGCATTTTTCCTGCTCAGGTGCATCATTTATTTGTTTATGAAAGTTTAAGGTGTTTCCAGAACTGAGATTACTAATAAAAGAATGCTTTTCCCACATTAAAAAGATAAAACACTAGCAGTTCTTTGACTGAGAAACTCTATTGCTTCCAAGCCTTGGAGCTGAAAATTGTAGCTTAACAGGGTATTACATTGTTTTGAAGAATAGAGTCTCTTGCTATTTTTTTAAAAATCAACTAGAGCTGGCCCAAGCTCTGGCCCAAACCATAAACTGGTGTTTATGATCAGTAGTAACTTATAAACCTGGTAGCAAAATTCTTACATGTTCCTGACCTTTTCCTGCCAGTGGCCTGAACTTGATACCCTATCTCCTTATCCAAGGAATACCTCTTATCTACTGGACCCTGAAAAGCTCTAAGCTGTGCTAGAAAACATCTTTTTTTCTCATCAATAGGAAGAGGTTGGACCAAAACACAGAGTGGTGAGGAACTGGGGTAGGAGACGTGCAGAGGAGAAGACATGAGGACAGAGGACAACGGTCAGATCTAGAACTGGGAACAATTAATTTGAAACAGAAGATCTGGAAGGGAATGCAAACAAGGGAGTGGAAAGTTACTTGAAGGGAGGAGAGATTAAGGAGGGAAAAAAAAGAGGAAGCCTTTGTTCAGCAGCAAAAGAGAATGGGAGTCATCTTTAAGAGTGATGACAGAGGTAGGCACTGGAGAGAAAGGAAGAATGGAGGTGGGCAAGATTCAAGAACTGGGAAGATGAATATAAATATAACAGAACAGATAAAAGAGGAGAGAGAACGTTTCTGTATCGCATGTCCATGAGTCTGAACAAGGACTAAATAATAAGCTGTGAACTCTCCCAGGAAACTCTCCAGGAAACTCTGGCAGCTCTTGATACAGCTCAGTGGAAATTCACCCCTTAGACTTTAAGGTTTTTTTTCTCCCCCTCAAACTTGCATAAGTAAAGCTTTGTTAAAAGCATGGTAATATAGTTAAGCTATGAACACAGATTTTAGGAAATGACAGAGTCCACAGCGACTATTTCTGTTAGACTTTGCCTGGTTTGGGGTTAGGGTTGTGGGGTTTTTTTTGGTGTTGGAATAAAAGGTTTATATTGAGTCCGGGCAGCTATACAGGGAGAGACAAGGAAATCTATAACTATTTGGGGGGGGGGGGGGGGGGAAGGCAGAAGCTGAAATAGAAACAGCAGAGGAGGGGAGAGCAATCGGAATGGGTGCAAGATTTTGGAACCTTTTCTGAACTATATTGTTGGTCATAATTGAACCCAGGCCAGTGAAGAAATGAAAATGATAGTCATCTGCTGGCCTATGAAAAGCTTTAAGTTTTGCTGGAAAGCAAAGCATATTTTTCTTCCTGACAGGAAACAGCACTCTGAAATTAAGCTGTATGTGTATGGAATATGACCTTTTTTTTTGTCAAAGGACAACTGAGACATTGTGAATTCCATATGATGAGACCAGAAGCACAGACACCACATCTAGTTTTGGCATGCAAGGCACACCGTCGAGGCAAAAAATGATGTTGATTGCCAGTGACCCCTTTCTGGAAGGCTACAGACCACTTCCCTGGCTCTCGATAATAGTGCTAGACCTGACACTACTGCAGGATAACTGCAAAACCCTTGCATGCACTACTCAGAACTTACTGAAATAAGGTCCTTGGTTTAATTCTTTTACCAAATTAAAGACATAAACTAGTCTACTTTGCTAAAGCCCTTCTTAAACTTGTAGTATCTTTGCTTCCAGACAACAGCGGAGATTTACAGATGTGTACAAAACCACAACAATATCTGACAGCAAACTCCTCCCTCTTGTATCATCACCATTGCTGGGATGCCTCTCAGCATCCTTAGGGAGAGTGTGTCTTTCCAGTCCTTCGCTTGCTCAGCTCAGCCCCTCTGATGTGGTTGGTGATTCGTCTCTTTTTGTTCTTCCTGAAGAGCCTGTCTCTTTGATGACAGTCTTTGATGTTCCTGTTCAGATTCAAAGATACTGCCTTTTTCTACCATAAAACGAAAGTCTTAAAGCAAACCAAAGGTCATAGTAATAAATAGAGTTCATAAAATCAAACAAAATTAATTAAGATTGCATAGGCAGATTTCTCACAGTCTCTAGTGCAGTGGAAAATCACTGATAGTTTAGGAATTTTTCTGTGTATGTTTTTGAATGTAGGGTTGAGATTTTTTTGCTACTAGTATATGTTTACACAATTTAGATAAAATTAAAATTATTGCAGTTTCTATGAATCATTTCAGATGGTATTCACTACTTTATTACAGTCATTATGACGATAGTGTAGTCTCTGACTGATGTAACTTACCTTATTGAAAGACATAATTACTGCTGTTGAGAGTATTTGTTTAAAGGGAGGAGAAGTCTCCTAATAATGTCCCCTGACTTTTTTTCTCCTTGGGAAACCCTCCAAATCATTTCTTTCTGGTGCCTGGAGGATTTACCCTAACTTTGCAGTAGCACAATAGTGACAAAATGAATGCTGATCATAAGTAAGTGCCTCCAGAATCTGTAATTTCTTTTATTGGTCAGATACTGCCATTTATGGCAAAACAAAAGTCTTCTCCTTCTAAGGCACTGAATTTTCAGCTGTGGCAGCAGTTTCAGCTGTAGGAAGTCACAGAGCTCAGGGTTGAAACTGGGCTCTGTGCAGAGCGGTGTGCCAGTCACTGCCTTGGCTGCTGGGATTATTCTCCCTCAGTTATTCTTAAATGGTGTCATATACTGTCCCTCTTGAATCTTAAAGCAACGAAAGATGCCATTAATATAATAGACTCCTTGACTTTCTTGAGTTTGAATGATCAGAAAATTCATTCCTCAGTAGGGATTTTTAAACTGTAATGAAGAATTAAAAAACCTAGCTGCATGTCAAGGAACCTGTCAGATTTTCCTAAGGTCTTTCGTCTATGACGTAGGAAAGGGCAGAGAGTTGAGCTGTTAATGGAAATAGTAGAGGAGAGCTAGAAGATTGCTCAGTAGAACTGTCTGGGGTCTACACAGGCCAGCAAGCTGCAAACAAGGAAACAAAATGCATGCTTGGAGACCACTATATATTCATTATTTCACTGTAGATGTTTTCCACAGGAAGCACCAAATTAAGATTTCAACCATTCTGACCAGTATTATGACATTTTAGAGGATGAGTTAAGGGAGGATGCGGGTGCAATTTCTAGAACAATGTGGTTGTCTATAGAAAGTTCATGGTTAGAGTCACTAATAGTAAATTTAGGCTTGTAATTTCTATGGCAAAAGAAAACTCAGCTGTTCTGAAAAGCATCAAAAAGTTAAAATTTTGTCCCTGAGGAGTCTGACACAATTGTGTGGGGTGTTGAGAACATGCTAGCTATTAGCCATAGTTCTATTCAGAGCATCACTCTATAAATGATATTGCATCAGCTTTGTTCAGGAGAAGAGAGAATGAAGATTCATAATTCCTACTGCAGGATTCACTGAAGAGAAAGTGGGACTTAACAATCAAGCCTCAGCCTGCCTTTTGCTTGGGGAAATGAAGTATCCATTTAAGCCAGATGCTTTGAGGGATGCGAATGTTAAAGTTCGTCTGATTTTCTAACGATATTGATTGCAATATGTATAAATAACTGGCAACAGTTACACCGTGATACTAACTCCTGCAAGACTCTTATCTCAGCAATGCCTCTGCTTGTCATCTTTCTGTGTCTTTGAGGATTTAGGTTGGGAATTCCATCCATGGAGGGTACAAGACAAGTCCTATTCTTGCCCCATCTCAAGAAGATTGTAAAGGTGGTCTGAGGCCTTTCAGATCATCAGGGTAGATAAAGGAGACCTTAGGGATTCAACTCAGTGCAGGGAATAGACCTCTTTACCTGTTCATCAGGTAAAGCAGGATACAGGGGAGGTAGAAAATGGGATAAAATGAGATCTGAGGAAGCATCAAGGGCATATGGTAGAAGAGGCAGAGAAAGAGGTGGACAGGTGCCGGTTCCTCTGCCTGTGCGTTGACTGGTGAGAAGATAGAGGGAAAGGGACAGGCAGACTGGGCTAATGCCTGCAGCCTTTCAAACCCCTCACCTCTCCCTCTTGCCAGTACTGTGTGCACACACAGTATGACAGACTCTGTAGTTAAATTATTGGTGCTATTTTCCTCTAACTTTTTCATGCTTTACTTTGCAGCCTGAATAGGTACTTTTACAATGGTCTCTGCAACACTGAGAGAAATTGTATGAGACAAGTTGTAAAAGCCCTCAGTGAACACCCACAGGTGTGCAGGCAGTTAATTTCCTAGTTATCTCAGATGCGAGTTTAAAGGGGGAGAATAATAAAGCAGAATGGCTGAAGACTCACCAAATAAAAGAAAAGCAAACAAATCCATGAGTAAAGCTTTCCTGGCAGCTTAGAAATGCAGCTTCTAGGGTTGTACAATAATTAACGCATAGTTTCTCTTTGACTGTATTTCTGTTATTTTTGTGCCAAATTCTGCAATTTTTCTGGCAATAACACAAAAAGGGAGCACCTGCTTCTAATTCAAAAAAACCTGTAAATTTTTGTCTTAAAAATAAAACGTTCTGAGAGTAAGGCATTTTTCTATCATGTGGTGTTTTCCTTTGTCAGTTTACAACCTGAATCAGGAAAGGATTTGTTAGTAATGTTATATTTAGGTTTTTCAGTGTTTTCTTCCTTTTTCCTTTTTTTTTTTTTTT